>JAJEJO010004820.1:67521-84212 GCA_020662805.1 Glaucomys volans
AATACTGAAGTAGTAGCTTTTTCTAGTTCAGTTTTTAAAAGGATAAATAATCTTATTAAGAATCTTATTGCCGGGCGCGGTGGCGCACGCCTGTAATCCAAGTGACTTGGGAGGCTGAGTCAGGAGGATCGCGAGTTCAAAGCCAGCCTCAGCAACTTAGCGAGGCCCTAAGCAATTCAGTGAGACCCTGTCTCTAAATAAAATACAAAATAGGGCTGGGGATGTGGCTCAGTGGTGGAGTGCCCCTGAGTTAAAAAACAAACAAACAAACAAAAAATAATCTTAAAATGTTCAGAACACTTGTAAAGTTCATATGAGAGAGTTCTCATTTACCCTTTTACCCATTTTACCTGAATGTCAATATCTTATCTAATCACGGTACAAGGATCAAAACTTAGAAATTAACTCTGGAACAACACTATTAACTAAACTCCAGACTTCATTAGGATTTGAGTAGCTTTCCCACTAGTATCCTTTTTCTGTTCCAGATACCATGTTGCATTAGCTGCTATATCTTCTTTCTGCCCTGAAACCATTTTTGGGGTGAGGGGGGTTACTGGGGATTGAACTCAGGAGCACTTGACCACTGAGCCACATCCTCAGCCCTACTTTAGTATTTTATTTAGAGACAGGGTCTCACCAAATTGCTTAGCACCTGGCTTTTGTTGAGGCTGGCTTTGAACTCTTGATCCTCCTGCCTCAGTCCCAAACCTCTGGGATTATAGGCATGTGCCACTGCTCCCAGCTGCCCTGCAATCTTTGATGCTTTCTGACTGTCCTTGTTGTTCATGACTTTAATAGATTTGAAAAGCACCAGTCATGTATTTTGTAGACTACCTCTCAATTTGTGTTTGTCTGGTGAGAGTTCACAATATGGATTTGGGGAAAAATTCCACAGATGTAATGTGTCCACATATTAGTGGGTACTTGATACCGACATGGCTCATAATGTCGACATTAACGTTTATCTCTGGGTTAAGGTGGTGTCTGCCGTGTTTTTTTCCTGTAGAGTTACTGTCTTACCTGCTTCATGTTCTTTTAGTTAGAAGCTTGTCACTAAATTAAGACCACACTCAAAGAAGGGTAATCAAGCACCACTGCTTGCAATCACAGTATTAATAGAAATCACAGAAAATAATAAGTATTACAAATTTTTAATTCTGGTGATGTTATTGAGACTAAAATCTTCTGTGTTCCCTGAAAAATTTGACCACTAATTTTAGCATTCATCATTGAAATTTAACTGCAAAAACAATTGCTACGGGATACTAATGCTGGGTTTATATTTCTCTCATTCCTTCTGCATTTACTATTTGGAAATCTATAAAAAAGATTTGTCCCTCTCTTCAATTTATTTATATATTTGATCACTTATTTATAGTATGCATATTTATTTTATTCTTTGGGGTATATTCCATACTGAATTTACTTCATTTTTCAAATTTTTCTGGCTTTAAGAGGTTGGTTCCTTTCCACATGTTCCCTTTTCTTTAAACTTATCTTCAGCACTTTCTTACCTCCTGCCACCAAAAAAAATGCCCATCTTGTATTTTTCCCTTACCCACAATTAGAATTGGTTAGAAAAAATAAATATATATGTGCCTAAGTGTGTATACCGATGTATGTGCACATATGCAGAAATATAGCAATCCCTATTTCCTGTACATATGCTGTTTTTATCTCTCTCCCTCTGCACATGCACATGTGTACACACACACACACACACACACACAGTGTGCATTTTTAGGAGATACTTTCTAAGACACCCCAATAGATGCCTAAAACCATGGATCGTACTGAACCCTGAATCTTATATACACTGTGTATTTTCCCTATACATTCATACCTATAATAAAGTTAACTTATAAACTAGTCACAGTAAGAGATTAGTAGCAATAACTATAGAGCAATAAAATAGAATAGTTATACTCTAATAAAATTATTTTAAACACATGAATTTTTAAACTTCCGATTTTCTCTTTAATATTTTTGGACTGCAGTTGACCTGAGTTCTTCATAGTTTTTCTGCCTTTTATAATTTTAAATTCCTTGTCCCAAAATGAGAAACCTGGTTCCCACTCACCCTAATAACTTGATTCATTCACTTGACTGTGGGGAGCCATCCATGCCTAGCAAAATCAGACTTGGCTGAGCCATGGGACAGAGGTCTGACTCCCAGGAAGGGTCATGGGCGACTGTTTCAGATAGCTGAGGAGTAAGTGGCCCTGTGTGGGAGTGGTTTACCATCTGATGATATGCTAGTTCCCTAAGCAAATGGCTTCCCTAACTCTACCCCATCCTGTTCCTCACAGAAGAAGCCCCTCCTGGTCTGGGCCCCTTCACCTGTGTAAATATAAATAAAGGTGAAGGTGGAGTTCTCCATCTTTTTGGAGGCCAAATCTGGTATGGTCCAATCCACCACACCCCCTTCCATTTGAAAAGACTATTGGCTCTTGTGTGTTTATTGATTAGATAAGTTTATTGGTAATTAATTGATTTATTGCTGGCACCTTCCTCAGTGAACCCTTCCCTCACACACGCTCGTTGTGGCTGAAATCCCCTCACTTGACCTCCTTCTATGATGTCAATCTCCCAACTTGCTGCTGGATCCTTAACTAGACATTTCCATGCTTCCTCCCCATCCCCTCCCACCACCTCCGTGCTACTGCTTGCCCCTTGTTACCTGGAAGAGATTGTGTTTCAGCAGATGGGAATCAAGACAGGCCACACAGCCATCCTGGGATTCAGTCTTAGAGAATTAAACCCACCCATCGATGTGGCTTTCCTATGAAGTTCTCAGGCAAATGTAGTTATATTTAAAATCTGGAATCTCAGGTTTTCTCCTGTTATCCTTCCCCTGAGACATGTTCACTTATTAAGACAGGTGTTGCCTCACAGCTACTAGGAATGATTTATTTCAGATTCAAATGTATGTCTCATGTGATCAACAGTTCTCTCGGTCACTTCGGTCACTTCTATGTAGAGCCCATATCCCAAGCAGCCTCTACATTGACCCCTCTTTTGGTTGCAACAGATAGCCCACTTTGAACTCCTGATTAGGACCAACTCTGCCACCTGCCTATTAGTTCATCCCAGCTGCTTCTGGGTAGAAGGCAACAGCTGCCCTCCTTGTAGGAGACCTGTTGGTTTGATAGAAGAACAGCCCCTGTTAGCCCATGCCTGGCTCTCCTGTGTATATGCTTCTCTCTTATCAAACCCACCTTGACCCTGGCTCCAGAGGCCTGTGATAACCTGTGTCACAAATGTGGCTTAAAAGTCAAAAGTGAATATTGAAGACACACTCACTGAAGTCTGTGTTCAAAACCAGAGCCTGGTGGAGTCAGCAATCCAGCAGATTGGTCTGAGTCAGTTTCAATTGAGCTTCATTTTCCTTTGCCACCACCCTTTGCTGAACGTTCTTAAGCTTTTATGACTCACTGAGTCATAGATCATTCTTGGACAAGAGCTTACAGGTCAACGTAGCAGCAACTAACTTATTTGAAGGGAGTTGGTGAAATGCAGGGACAACTGACAATTGCTCAAAGTCTATAAGAAATATCACTAAGCTTAGCAGGTTGGAGAATGAGTACAGGGATTTGAAAATCCTCATCTGCAATTCTAGAATTTAATGCAGAGTGAATTAATGTAAAAACTGGAGGGTGGGACTGTTGATTACTGAGAAAAATAGATAAATCAGGATTTTCCTTTTGGGTGGGGGTTCATTAAGCACTGGCCAAACTGCTTCACCATAGTTTTACTTTTCTTATATATCATTAGAGGCAGAAATCGAATTAAAAACAAAACCTGGACCTGATATATATGAATAATGAAAATAGCTAGTAAGCTGGAAAATTTACAGTTCTGAATTTGTGCCCTTTGCTGTTAGGCACAGAGTTGAGATTTCAGAAAGAAAATCTGTGGAAAGGAGTAGGTGAGGACAAAGAGCTATTAAAGTTACAAAGATAGCAATTTCTGAACTTGGGAGAAAAATCTGGTGATATTTATTACATGGTTTGTTCTCTAGTCAGTCCACATTCAAACATAATGAGCGTCGTCCTTGTGTAGGAGATTTACAAGGTACACTTCCATGGAGGATTTGAGTAGGGCTTTTCTCTAAGATCAGTGCAGTGCTTGGGGCTCATCTGGGTTCCTAAGCTTCTAGAAATTTCAGTGGTGTCTGAAATTTCTCCCATTAGAATAATATTCATCATTTTGTATCATACTGGGATTTCCAAATACCCTAGTTATCAGGACAGAGAAAGACCTTAAATATTAATAACCATTAAAATTCTAAATCAACTGCTTTCCTGACAGCAGTTGGGGAAAAATCACTAAAATGAAGTGAGGATACTCTGGAAAGTAGTCAGTGATTACAAACATGAGGATAGTTCAGCTGAAGGTTGAAGAAGGGGCAAAACCAGATATATAGATCATTCCAGAATAAGAGCTCTAGCTATGGATCTTGACAATTCAGATTTTCAGGTGTGTGGAATGAAAAACAGGTTTTTGTATCATGTCAACATATTATAATAATAATTTTATCTTGCTATTTTTATTTTTAATTCTTAGCCATAACTGCTATTTGTTTCTTTTATTTAAAATGCAATTAATATGAATAAAGCATAGCAGTAGTGGTAGAAACCATTTTACTCATAGATCCTTGTTATGCATAAATAGCAGGTGACTCCTAAGAAGTTAGTAATTACATGATGTTATAAGCAATCTACTGTTATATAAAGTCTCAAAGATATATGCAAACCACACTAAAATATGAGTATCTTATTTCAAGTGAATCAAGCAATAAAATCTTCCATATAGCCATTAGCTTTAGATAATTGCATCTGAAAGTTAAGTGCTCCAAAGAACTACCAAGAACACGTAGTTGAAAAGGTCATGGAAAAAGAACCCCATGTTTTTATTTGAAATTCAGCAGCATTTCATTAAACAGTGGTGCCAAGTTGAGTTTTAAATTTTATAATGTAATTATTTGGTAGAGATTCTTTGTTATTAGGATTTGTATTGTTAAAATGCCAACAAAAATCCACTTTTCAAAGACTGGGTGAGGAAGCTGGGCATGGTGACACACATTGGTAACCCCAGCTACTGAAGAGGCTGAGGCAGGAGGATTGCCAAGTTTGAGGCCAATCTTGTCAACCTAGTGAGATCGTGTCTTGAAATAAAAAATAAAGAAGGCTGGGGATGTTACTCAGGGGTAGCTGGATTCAATTCCTAATACTGAAAAAACAAACAAAAGCTGGGTGAGGAATAATAGTCTCTCTTGGGTATGGAGTACGTAAACTTTCTCTCATCTTCTGCTCATGCTCTTACCGTTTTACAGTCTATTCGCACATGACAATGAGGGTAAGTAGTCTTCTAACAATGTAAAATATGACCCCTTATGCTTCAGTCTCTTGATTGATTTTCTTTGCATAATTCTCCTTGTGTTCGTGGTAGGTTGGTTCCAGAATGCCCAAGATCTAAATCTGCAAATTCTCAAGTCACTTGTATAAAATGGCTTGCATGGAACCTATGCATGACCTCCTGTATATATTCTCTTTCTCTCCCTCCCGCCCTTTTCTTTCTTTCTTTCTTTCTTTCTTTCTTTCTTTCTTTCTTTCTTTCCTTCTTTCTTTCTTTCCTGTCTGTCTGTCTGTCTGTCTTTTATAGGGCATTGGACCCATGGCCTTGCACATGCTAGGCAAGTATTTTACAACTGAGCTACATCTCCAGCCCTCCTACCATACACTTTATCTCTTGATGCAAATACCTCACACAAAGTAAATGCTACATAAATAGTTGCTATACTGTGTTGGTTAAAGATTAATGACAAGAAAATAAATCTACATGTTTGGTACAGATTTTTTTCCCCAAAATGTTTTTGACTTGCGGATATGGGACCTGTGATTATGGAAGGCTGACTTATATTTTAAAATTCAAAATTCCAGCCAGGTGTGGCGGCATACACCTGTATGTGCCTATCTCAAGGAAGACATATCTATTGGGGTAAAGTAAAAAGCATACATTGAAGGGAGAATTTAGGAACACACATTCAAGGGAGAAAATGGCCATCTCCAGAGGGAGGGACAGTTTGTTTTTTAATATAATTTTTCATTATCTGAAATCATCTCTTTTAATCCTCTGTTTATTGTCTGTCATCCTTTAGAACAATGTAATCTCCATTATCTGTCTCTCCTTCCCCCTCCCCTGTGCCCAGACTGATTACAGTGTGTAGCATATAGCAGGAATGGCATATGTAGTTTTTGAATGAGCAAATAAACAAATTTTTCTCTTCTCTGTAACTGACAGCCTACCAATACCATACTAAGCTATGTGTGTATCAACAATTTTGTATGCACAGTTTGGCAATCATTCTTGTAGGGGAGGAAGAGATTTTCCTTGATTCAGGGTCCCTGGCTGGGTCTGAAAGGAAAATGTAGAGATTAACAAGAGAAAAGCATATAGATTTGTATAATGTTATATTTTATGCAATGCAGGGCTTTCATAAGGAAACAAAGACCCAAAAGAACAGTAAAACCTGTATAATTTTATGTTAAAAAAATGTTATTTGATGATAAGCAGACAGTTGTGCAGAAGTATGGGTAGGAAAAAGGGGTATGATCTAATGGCAATAAACTGGGGGAACCTGGCAAGGTATGCTTCCAGATTCCTGTGAGTCCCCTCTTCAGAAATAAGGAGCTCCTTGCATTGAGGCCAAGGGAGGGTACTCTCACTTGAGGGTGTCATGATCAGCTTCTGCGGAAGGTCAGAACATTCTGAAGTAGGTTTTATAACCTACTTCAGAAGGTCATAAAAGGTCAGCACAACCTTCCTGCTTCTGCTGTTTTCTTCAGTATGCCATGCCAAGGTGCCATATTTTGGGGTAGCATGTCCTGAACCTCATCGCCTTTATCAACAACTAGGAGAGCAGGTTCATCTGGACTTTGACTTAACAAGAGTAAACTTCTGAATTTATAAAAAAAAAAATACTACTGGTTTATTAATAAAATATTCCCTTCAGATCAATCCATCAAACAACACACATGTCAAAAGAGGGCTAAGTAGGGAGTATGGCTGAGGTCAGAGGTGACTGGGTCTACAGAGTAGCCATGACAATTCTTCTCATTGCAAGGCCTGGAGAGAGACTTGAGATATGAGGGGCATTTCCAGAGCCTGGTGCTGCTGGTCTCTAGATGGGCCAGGAATACTGATGTGAGGTACAGAGTGACAAAGCCAATCTGACTATCTAACCAGCAAAGAAGGCTGAGGGGAAATTTTCCACTAAAGAAAAAGTTGGAGATGCAGCAACCCAGCCATGCATAATGTTGGAAAATGAGTCTGTACTTCCTGGAAGGGAAAATAAATGTCTGAAAAGGAAGTGAAAGTTGTGTGTGGAAGGAGGAAGGGGCTGGCTTAAACTTTGCCCTTAATGTGAATGAAAGAGGAGAAATGGAACGGAGAGTTGGAGACTGATTGCAGGCAAATAAAACCTTCATCATTTTACAGACAGCCGACAGATGGAAAGGTGTTCTGCCCAGGGGTCACCTTGAGCCACTGTGCAGACCAGGCAGCAAAATACTGTCATGCAATTACCTCTCTGTGCAACCGAACTCATTTCAAAAGCCATGGGCAAGTGAACATGGAGTCTGTGAAAGAATCTAAGGAATACCAACTTTCAGGAATTCCTGAAACCTCATGCAAAGCATTGTGACACACACACACACACACACACACACACACCTATTTGTTTATATGTTTATAGTCATGGAAATCAGTCATAACTTTTTCTTGGATTCCCAAAGGGAATAAAAGTCACCAAAGGGGTGATATTTATTTGTAAATAAAATAATAATGATATTTAACAAATAAATACCACCCCTTTGGTGACTTTTATTTATTTTATTTTAAATTCTTTTATTTATTTTTAATTCTTTCTTTCTTTTTAAATTTATGACTTTTATACATTTTAAATTCTTTCTTTTTTATTTATGACTTTTTTCATTTTAAATTCTTTCTTTCTTCTTCTTCTGTTTCTTTTTTTCTTTCTTTCTTTCTTTTTTGGTAGTATTTTTTTGTTTTTGTTTGAGCCCAGGACCTCACCCATGCTGGACCAGTGATCTACCACAGAGCTACATCCTCATTCAGGATTGGTGGGGTTTTTTTGAAAAAAAAAGCTACTCTGCTGTCTGGTTTTGTCTAATAGTATCCCTTTTAGGAGAAAACTTTACTGCTTTTCTCTTAGGTAGTAACAATCAAGAGGACTCCTAGATCTACCAAGGGGACAAAATTGCTACTAAAAGCGTTTGTGCAGCTTGGTTAAATTTATGAGTCACAGCATAGGGGAGAACTATCCTGTTCTCTGAAGTTAACTATGGCTATCAGTAATTTTGAAATAAGAGTTCCTGGTACAGCATGAATAAGACTATAGACTGATTGATAGACAAATGGCTCATTGTCCTAAAAAATAGTATGGAAAAGGCTTTCTTTGCATCTGTCTGGGCTATAAATTTGCTTTTGATTGACACTGTGATAATAAACAATTTAAAACAGAGAAACAGAGAGAAAATGTCATCTTTCTGATATAGATCCTAACTACTATTAGAAGCTGAAAGTCTGATGGCAGTGTTTTTGAAATGTGTAATTTCTCCATGTCTTTTCATGCTACCATAAGCACAGGAAAAATATTTTTATTCTTACCCTTGTTTTAAAAATGTCAGTGGATTCAACATTCATAAAAAGGGCAAAAGGATTGCTGATCTGCTTTTTATGGTAGGTACATACTGGTTTGATAATAAATGGTTCCAGGGGACCTATAATTTCAATTATTGTTACACTTTAGAATGACTGAAAACATTCCGTCTTTGGTTTTTTAGGTTTGGCTTATTTCACTTAGCATGATATTCTCCAATTCCATCCATTTATCTACAAATGTCATAATATTATTCTTCTTTATAGCTGAATAATATCCCATTGTGTATATATATATACCACAATTTCTGTATCCATGCATCTGTTGAAGGGCATCTAGGCTGGTTCCACAATCTAGCTATTGTGAATTGAGCTGCTATAAACATTGATGTGACTTCGTTACTAAAGTATGCTAATTTAAAGTCCTTTGGGTATAAACCAAGGAGTGGGATGACTGGATAATGGATGAAATTGGAGAATATCATGCTAAATGAAATAAGCCAATCCAAAAAAACCAAAGGCTGAATGTTTTCCCTGATAAGTGGATGATGATACATAATGGGGGTAGGGGATTGGGGGTAAGAGAAGAATAGAGGAACTTTAGATTATGTAGAGGGAAATGAGAGGGAGGAGGGGGCAGGGTCTGAAAGGTGGTGGAATGAGACAGACATCATAACCCTATGTATATGTATGATTACATGAATGCTGTGAATCTACATTGTACACAACCCTAGAAACGAAAAGTTGTACCCCATTTGTGTACTATGAATCAAAATGCAGTCTGTAAAAAAAAACAACAACAACAAAAAAAACAGAATGACTGAATAACTCTTTTGGTGAAATTTTAGTTTGTGAAAACTCACAAGTGTTTATTGGAAATTCATTATAAAACTCACAAGTGTTTATTGGAAATTCATTATAAAACATTAGGTGTTTATTATCTTAGAAATGTGGCCTCAAAAGTTTTGATATATTGGGTGGAATTAATTGTTATAGTTGCATATCAGAAGTACCAAGATGCTTTTGTGGTTCTTTAAATTCATTCAGCATGTGGGTATTTGCAGATGATATGTTAACTTTAAAAATCATTGTGGTCCAGTGGTTAAGCACCCCTGGGTTCAATCCTAGTACAAGAAGAAAAAAAAAAAAAAATCAATAGGGAATCTTTTAAATAAGCATTGCCACATAGGCCCAAAAAGTTCATTCCTCTTTTTCCTGGGAGTTGCCTAGACACTGGGCAAATCAGATTTCATAAATATAGCTTGATGTTATCCTTTTTCTACCCTGGAAAGATAAGATGAGAAACAGCATGTCCAATTCAATAGCAGATAAGAAAAGCACACTTTTTCTTTTCTGAGAGCTATGTAACCTTAGGGTCAGTTTGGATGTTTAGAGAATTTTTCTTTCTGAATTTTGTGGGCATTTTAAAGATATATAGAGACCAATGAGTTTGTATCACACCAAAATGACCTACTTAAAATAGAAAAAAAAAAAAAAAAGAGGAACCAGTTCCATTAATCTGAGTCAGCAGAAGCTGGAAATTCTTTACACTACTCTTTTTCTTTTAATTTCCTCTCCTCAGGTTCTCAGATGACACTTCTCAGTGTGGAGGGTATAAACCTTACCAACTGAAATGCCCCTTCAAATGTACCATGCAGATTCTCTGTGGAAACCTCTTGGGTTGTTCACTTCATGTTATTATCTGATAAGAAAAGACTTAAATCTAGAAGTCAGCTGTCACTCAAACTCCTCCCAATCCCAACCAGTCTCAAGGGGGTCCTAACAGCAGCGGATCTGCTCCCTCTGCCCTCATGGCGCTGTCTAGAATAGGCTGCCTCTGTTCCCTGGATCAACAAGGCCAAAGCGAGGTTTACTGTGCTCTGGGACTTAATTGCCACTTGGCTTTTGCTGATCTTCAGGCGTCAAGATTTTGTCACCTTCCTAGTCTCAAGTGTGTGCATCACCATGTCATTCTCTGCTTCACTTTAGCTGTTCATTCCTGGTAGAACCCAGAGAGCATTGCAGAATGTCAGAGTTTAGAAATGTCTTCACAAAGCTGAATAAACTTCCAAGGACTTAACTTTCTTACTTTCCTGTCTTTATTTCTTCAAGAACTTTTGCTGTTGTCTCTGCTCTTCTCCAGGTTTTGTATGGTCAGTTTGAAAATAACGCCTAGTATTCCCTTTCTAATAGACTGTGAATTTCAGCAGACACTGAACGTACTGTCTGTTAACACTACCTCTTTTCTCTGGGCTTGGAGTGGTATTTGTGCTTGTATATGTGTCTATGTGCACACACATGAGCTGTCCATGAAAAATTCTAGAATTTTGCACATGCCAAAAAACTCGTACCCTAAAATTCTAGTTCCTCTGGGCACTTTTATTTATTTTTCTATGCACTTTTAAAATAATAAAAAAATTCATTTTAAAATGTGGCATTCTTAGGCATAGTCTTACCTCTTAGAAAGCCTATGCTCTGTGCTCTTAGAAAACCTATGCTAACTTACTTATACATTACAAATTTGACAATATTATGAAATCATGTTATCAGTTATGATGTTCTGAATAGATTTCAGAATCTTTTTCACACCAGAGATTTTTTTTTTTCCTATCCCAACATTATTCTCAATGTGACTAGAAGTATGTACCATTTTATATAGGAGCTGCTTACCTATACAAGTAGATGGGACAAGGTGGGACAGAAACCTTGTGCTTACTGACCTGGGTCTCTGTATTAATCTGACTAAATTTAAAGCAGCAGACTCAAGAATAGGAATATCAAGAGTGATTCAGAATCCATCCAGAAATATTAAAATTCTACATAAAATTAAAAACCAATCTTGAGATAGGAAATCCCATCCAGTATAATTTCTCATATTTAGGCTGGGAATAATTTACTCATAATAATTTGCTCAGTCTGTGAAGGGACTTTCTAATGGTTGATATTATGCCTGAAAAATATCTGCATGAACTTCATGGACTTATTCTCTGGTCCCCACATCTGAAATTTTGTTCATGGTATTTGGAATCAAACAGACAAAATGCACAGGTATTCTAAAAAGGAAGTGAACTGTCGATCTGGAGTCTTCAGTAAACCACGTAAAGAGTGATTGGGCTGATCATCTGCCCTTCCCCAAGATTTTGCAGGATATGATGTGCCCTGAAGATATGAAGAGGAGCAATTTTTCTAATTATCAATTGTAATTTTGAAGAATTTAAATGAAAAACTCAGTAATCTTACAAACTGATTTATTATTAAACCATGATGATTTTATACTTTATAAACAAAAGCACACATACATACTTAAATTATTTTTAATCAGAAAATTAATGTCTTTTTAATCAGTAAATGGACCGCATTTATTACACCCCAAGTATTGTCATTCTATTCCTTTCTTAGATAACCAGAAGTAAGCTGATCAAAGAAAAGGACACTACATTATAAAATGATACATTTTAATGTCTGTTTGATAGAAAAGAAGCTATGCTGTAAGCAATAGGGAAAAAATGAATGGTTTTGTCTTTGAAGCAAAATCTGCAGAAGTGATTCTCTTACCCTTAGCAAACTGATTTTTTTCTACATCAGAAAGCTTCACTCCTGGGGACAATTCTCCCCTTCTTAATCTAAGAGGATTTTTGTGGGTATGAGATATGAAATTGTAAAACTGTTTATTAGTCTTTGAAAATTTGTTTTTACTGAAAACTCTTTTTATGAAAGCTTTCTAATAGTTAATGTCATCTAAATGATAATCTGTAAAAGCACTTTACATATCAATGTGCTGTGACTATTTCCTCCCACCCAACTTCGGAACTTTTAAGGTAGTACACATAGGAAGAAAAAGAGCTCAGGAAATTCTTTTTGTTCATTTGTTGACTGTGACCCTAGTGTGTATCCATTCCCTTTGCTACTTCTTTCATGTAGTAGGGAACTAGTGGAGATAGCACATTACCCTCCAACAATAAGTGGGTCATTTCCATAATTTCAGAAGTGCCCTTTAGAATGGTTATTTTATGGTAACAAAGTTTTATGGAAATCCCTGTTGGGTTTTGGAGTTAGAGATCAAATGAACATTTTTTAAAATTAAAAAAAAGTTTTAGTTGTCAATGGACCTTTATTTTATTTATTTATGTGCAATGCTGAGAATTGAACCCAGTGCCTCACACATGCTAGGCAAGCACTCAGCCACTGAGCCACAACCACAACCCCTTAGCATTTATTTTGACTGTTTGAGGCTTCACTTAAAATTGAGGAAGTTAATGTCTGGTTCAGAGGATTATTGAAAATATTTACTATTTATGTTATATACAACACCTGGCCTGGTATTTGAGCAAGAAGACTTGTCAAAGAGTGCTGAGAGTATTTTCACAATGTGACCCTGCTGAATGGGTGTGTGAGCTGGTGGGTGTAGTTCTTGAAGTTGTGAGTCCTCTAGATTTGTGTTGGAGCTATTGAGGTGGTAAAATGTCTTGTAAGTAAGCCAAAATAATCAACAGAGCATCTTAGAGTTTCTCACAAAGGAAACCTCAACCTCAGGGTATTGCCAATGCTTTCCTCCTAGAGCCTTCCATGCTTAGGTATTGTATCTCGTTGCCAGGTCTGCCAAGGCAAATTACCTCAGATTAGAACAACAGAATTTATCATCTCACAATTCTGGGGTCCATAAGTCTGAGATGGAGGTGCCATTGTGCTGGTTTTCCTCTGAGGGCTCACTCCTTTGCTTGAAGATGGCGGCCTTGTCCTCTTTATCTGCACAGGGCCTTCCCTGTGAAGTGAGCCTGTGCTCTATTGAGTTAGGACTCACTCCGATGAGCTCATTTGAACTCATTCTCCCTTTAGAGACCCTATATCCTGTTTGAAAAAACAAAATTTCTACAAATTTAAAGATTTAATGGGCTTTTATTGGCGATTCATGAAAGAGTCGGCATCTCATCTAAAGATTTAGAAAAGGTGCTTTCCTGTACATGACAGAACAGTTGGTTTTTGTAAAGTAATTTGAGCAATTTTAGGAAACAGAATAAGAAAAAAAGTGCTGATTGGTCGTACAGTACTCTAGGTTATTTTTCTTGACAGGGTTAAAGCCAAGAAGAATTTGTTACCATGCCAGTTCAGCTTGACTGGGCCCTTCTGAGTGGTTCTTGTGGATCTCCTGATTTTAGAAAAAGCAGATCTGCTTGGGAATTTTCCTGCCTCCTTAAAGTTAGTTTGATTGAACAGCTCATACCTGAGTGGTTTCCTTTTACTTTGGTCTAGTGGGGCAGAAGCTCAGTCCAATACAATGACCCCTAATAAATTATTTAACATTCTGAATGCAGCCACATTTTGAGATACTATTGGTTAGGACTTCAACATGTAAGATTCAGGGGCACAAAGTTCATCCCACAATAGGTATATTTTCTTTTCTTTTTTTAAGCAGTACTGGGGATTACACCCAGGGACAGTCTATCTTGAACCCCATTTACAGTCCTCTTTGTTTTTTTATTTTCAGACAGGGTCTTGCTAAATTGGTGAGGCTGGCCTCAAACTTGTGATCCTCTTGCCACAGCCTCCCAAGTACCTGGGATTATAGGCATGGGCTACCACACCTGGCCATGGCAGTATCTTTAAAAAAAAAAAAAAATCCCACAAGAACTAAACCAAACAACTTTATCTAGAAAGTCAGACGAGGGCAAGGTACTCACTTCTATTAGCCAGTATAGGGAATGTTTAATCATTAACGTAGTTTTGCGAACGTTCATGTTTTGCCTGGGTTCAGAAAAACACAGTGAACTTGTTTTTGTCTTGATTCATCACAATTACAGAATGTCCTTTCCTGATGTTGACATCCTGTACAATTGTTTATGTTCAGCAGGGGTAAACCAAGTCCAAGTCCAAGTCTATGAGTTTCAAACCAGCTCTTACCTAAAGAGCAAGGCACATTTTTTATTATTCTCATTATAAATATAAAATAAAAAATAAAGGGAAGAAAAATAAAGGGAAAAACTATAACCCTGATTCATATTGCTAACCTTATTAGTTTAGAACTAAGTACTTTTGTCCAACAGAATGTAGAAAGTTTTCCCGTATAGGCTGCCATCTAATAATTATAAATGAAAGCATTATTTCTTCAGGAAGATAAAAGGATAAACAAGAAACTGAAACAAAAATTGCAATGCTAAACTGCATTACAAGATTCTTACATAAATTTAGTCATCATGTAAACCTTCATTAAGCCAAGATAGAATGAAGACTTGTGTGTGGCTGCAGAGCAGCATGGAACAGGCTGAGGATGTACTGCTCGAGGGAGGACTAGCCCAGGATGCCATGGGAAGGGTGACTGGGTGGAGGTCAGGGATGTGTGGGAACCTTGACTTTCCTACTAACATTGGGGCTACTTAGCTTCTCTGAATGTCTGACTTCTCATCTCTGAACTAGACATCATATTAATTATTTCAAGGGCTGTTTGAGGAACAAGAGGGAAAATTCACATAAAGGACTGGATTCAGCCCACTACCTCACACATAATAAATGCATAATAATAGGAATCACTGAACCACATTCCCTGTCCTTATTTATATTTTGAGGCAGGGTCTTGTGAAGTTACCTAAGTTGCTGAGGCTGACTTTGAACTTATAATCCTCCTGCCTCAGCCTCCAGAGCCACCGGGATTACAGGTGTGCACCACTGCGCCTGGCTAGGGAGTTTGCTTTTTAATTTGCCATTTCTTCTAAGTTGAAATAGATGGCCTGTTCCTTCACCTCATAGACATTTGTGCTCCAGTATCATCAGCTTAGAATGGCCCACCTTGATACCTTAGCTCAAGTACCACTTTCCCTCTCCAGCTTCTCTCTCTTTCATCTCTATGAACTTTCTTCAGAGAACACATCACACACTGTAATTATTATATCACACCGTTTACTGGTTTATTGTTGATCTTGTTCAAATGAGTATCATCTCATAGAACACTGTCTGACTCTCTGGCATCAAATAGGCCGACACACTGCAGACATTCAGTCATCAAATGCTACTTTCTCTCTTGCTTATTTTTTCTTTTGCTGGAACTTGTGCTCTTCTCACCTGTAATTTGAAGGTGCTGGATTAGCCATTTATTATGTTTCATTCTAATTTGAATATTAAAATTTCTAGAAAATAAAGTCGGGTATGGTGGTACACACCTGTTGGTCCCAGCTACCCTACAGGCAGGAGGATCACTTGAGTCCAGGAGTTTGAGGCCAGCCTGGGCAACATTGTTGGGATTCATCTTAAAAAAATAAAAATCTAGAAAATTTACATGTGCACAGATGATGCATGTGACAATTTAGAATTTATAAGCTGCCAGTTAAGATCTGTATCCCTAAAAGTCAGTATTTCCAATGGCCATATAGTAGCTATGGAAAAAAATATGGGTCTGTTACAAATTTGTAAGGAAATAGCAAAATTAACAAAGGACAGATTTTTAAAAAAAGACAAAATAGAACAAAACCAAAAATAGAAAATTCCAGATGACTATCTGAATAATTGAAGAGTTAGCTGGGCATGGTGGTACATGCCTGTAATCCCAGCTACTCAAGAGGCTGAGGCAGGAGAATCTTGAGTTCAAGGCCAGCCTGGGAAACATATAGAGAACTTGTTTCAAAATAAAAAAAAAATAATAATCACTGAAAACTTTAATTTAGCAAAGAATTGAGTAAATTTGGGTTAAGACAGTCTAATAAAAGGGCCTGTAGAAAACTATTTTAAAAACTCTTAAAATAATTGGAAAATCTTGATTAATCTGCCTCTCCATTTCCCCCAAGGGATCTGCAAGTCAGATTTTTCATTGAAAACGGACTTCTTAACTTTGTTCAAAGTTAAGTAAACAGACAAGAGTTGTTTGGGGTCCCTTAATGTTAGGGAACTAGCAGGAGATGCGTTGGCTAACCCAACCTATGTATCGCTGTATTAAAACTTTAGTTATTCACTCCATTTCTTAATAACTATCCAAAGATTCCACCACTGGAAATAGTCCTTCTCTTCTTTTTCTCTTTCCT
>JAJEJO010004820.1:84312-98106 GCA_020662805.1 Glaucomys volans
TTCTCTTCTTTTTCTCTTTCCTATTTGTTTTGCTCCTGTCAATATTTGCTTTACTCACCTTATATATTTGTTAATCACCTTTAAACAATGTTATAACTTTTTTGGAAGGAGTTCCTTTGACTCTAACCCTTTTCCCCATTCTCTAGTTAATAACTCATTTTTATTAGCATCTCTAAGACCTTGAAGGTAAGTTGAAATAGCAATTTTGGCCGGGCGCAGTGGCGCACGCCTGTAATCCCAGAGATCGGGAGGCTGAGGCAGGAGGATCGTGAGTTCAAAGCCAGCCTCAGCAACTTAGCAAGGCCCTAAGCAACTCAGTGAGACCCTGTCTCTAAATAAAATACAAAATAGGGCTGGGGATGTGGCTCAGTGGCTGAGTGCCCCGGGGTACAACCCCCGCCCCCCCCCCCCCCCCCCCCAAAAAAAAAAAAAAAAAAAGAAATAGCAAATTTGATAAAGCTTCCTAAACTGTGTGGGTTTTGCAGCTCGGTTAACCAAGGAGGCTCATTTTGCCTGCTGCCTTGTGTGCCAAACACTGATGTGAAGACTTTTGCAAAAGAGTGAGAATACCATGAGGTGGCCAAATGTGAGGAGGAGGGAGTCCCAAGTCTCAAATCCACCTCCCCACAGATGGGGTTTGAGGGTATTAATGTGATGAAGAAATAGGGTGACCAGAGGCATGTGGGCAGGTGATTGGAGGTAAAGAAAAGTGAAGTAATAGCTGTTCTGTGCATGCATGATCAAACTTCAAGGCTCTTCCTAGGCACACATTCAGAAGTGGCACTGTTATCCTGGTCTGAGGATGAAGGTTTTGGCCCTCTGATGTCCACAGTTCACCATATCAGACTGGTACAAGCACAGGTGAAAGATGGGTTGTTTTAACTGGTTGGAGCTACATCCAGTTTCCTGAAAGACAACTTAGGTAGTGGCCCTTACCACTGTGACCTATATGTCAAAGGTGATATCTATTACAAAGCTAGCGGGAGTATACCACTTAGCTATATGACCTCTAACTTGAAGATAAAAAGATTTATTCAGGTTTTCCATCAATTTTAGCAGTATGGTTATTTAGGGTGTCTTTGAAAAATGGGGCACCCTTAACCATAGTCTTTACCATAACTTGGGTAGCAGGCATATCCAGTGGGTCAATATCCCCATTACCATAAAGCCAATTCCATGTGACTTGCAAATGAAGCACACTAGTTGCTTCATTTGAAATGTTCCATTGGCATTTATGGGGGAAGATGAATAGTTTTCCTTCTTTAGGTGAACAGATTTTACAGTGGCTTTTAACAGTTCATCAGCCTGGATGTGGTCTCAAAATAAACCCCTTGTGTCTGGACAGATGACGTATGTCCATCTCTGATTTTTCCATAGCGAACTGTGGTGGGTACTGTGTCAATCCACATGAGCTCTTCAACCTTGCAATATTTTAAACCAAGCATACTGCTTCTAAATGAATTGTTCTGGCAATCTGTTTTAGTACAGATTCCTCAGGAAACAAATGATACTGTCACCACCTTTGCTTTCTATGGGACTTGCAGAGAAGCCAATACTACAGCATCGGGTTTTTACAAAAAGAAAGGGTTTATTGCAGACCCAAGTGGCAAGGGGTTCAGGAGCTGAAAGTCCAAGTCTGCTTCCCATTGAGTTAGCAGGGGAATTTATAGGAAGAGAGAGAGCTAAAGCTCCTTGATGGTTGGATGAGAAAGAAGTGCATGATTCTCTTGGAGAGAGTTATTTTGTGCACAATGGATTTTTGACCTTGACCACTTGACCCGGTTTCTTCTGCTCATGTCCATTCTTGAAATTCAGTTCCAAACTGGTAGGAATCATTGGTGAAAGAAATGGAGGCTTTCCTGCAAGACAAGTTGAGGAATTTGTGTCTAGGTGTGCCCAGGCCTTAGCTGATTTCAGTACCAATCTATAAAATGAAAAAAATATCTTCATGCTATACTCACTGGTTTTAGTATTTTCTTGGTTTTGCCTGGTCATAAGGGGACCGGAGAGAGGTGTTTTCTATTGTCCCTGCATATTTTTATCCCTGGTGGGTAGCTTTCAGAGTAACTGAAATCTGATCATGGTCTAGCATCCATGTCTGACACAGCACTTTATTTTATTTTCATTTTAGTTATTACAGATAACAATAATCAAGGGAATGGAGATTTTGCCTTTTTCCTGTTAGGTTATATTTCCTTATTCATCACATGCACCAGGTCTGCAGGAGCTGGAGGCATTACTAAATTCCACTGGTAAATATTTACCTCTAGCATTTGATTGCAGAACATTTGCTCCTCTATACTGTGACCTAATGGCCACCCAGAATTTAAGAGATTCCTTACCTCTACCCTTCACCCTTTCTCTTCAAGACTCATGTGTCTGTGAGTCAAGATTGTTCTAGTAAATCCCACTTCTCTGACACCAACCCAGATCACTTCTGTGACAAAATGTGTGTTGTTTTCCCCTCCATACTGACACCAGATGATTGTCTTACAGTTTAACTCAGTTCTGACACAATCTACCTGGAGATAGCAATTCCAGTGTTTCTGACTGACCAGCTATAAATCAGAGATTCCTGTAAGCCATTTTGTGTTCCAATATTTTGCTAGGACAGCTCACAGAACTCAAGAAACCAGTTTACTTCTTTTTTTTTTTGCAATGCTGGGGATTGAACCCCATGGCCTTGTGCATACAAGGTAGGCACTCTACCAACTGAGCTATATCCCCAGCCCGCCAGTTTACTTCTTAGATGTCCAGATGATTACAAAGGATTCAACTCAGCAACAGCAAGATGGAGGAGATGCATGGAAAAAGGCATGGTGCAGGCGTGCAGAGCCCCATGCCCTCTCTGGGTATGCCATTGCCCCTGCACCCCCAAGAGTCAGCAACCTCCATCCTCAGAGAACTTCTGGGTTTAAGTTATCAGAGTGCTAAATGTCATTTCCCCTTCTCTTCTAGGAAGTCACCTCCAAAATAAGAATCAGATGCAGAAAATGGAATTCCACTTTTGATGACAAGGGGTAGCTTAGCTCCAAATCACAAGAAATAAAGGTAGAAATTGACTAAGTAGAGAATTTGAAAGCGTGACAGCCAGTTTCCCAAAGGAAGATGATAATGATATAAAGGTTGTCCATGCACTCTGCAGGATTCTGAAAGAACTGATGGCACCAGCTTCCAGGGAGATGGGTGGTAAGGCAGCAGGCAGGGAGAATGGACTGTTTGCATCTGACCAAAAGCCTGATGAAGCCCTGTATTAGTTTTCTAAGACCACCATGACAGCATACCACGGACTGTGTGTTTTTAATGCTAGGCATTTATTTTTTCATGGTTCTGGAGTCCTCGAGTTCTACCCAAGGGGCAGCTGGTTTGGTTTTCCTGAGGTCTTTCTCCTGGGCTTGCAGATAGCTGCCGTCTCTGTGTCCTTACATGGCCTTTTCTCTATGTATGGGCAGTCCTGCTGGATTGCAGCCCACCCTTTGGACCTCAGTTAACTTCACTTTTTTGAAGACCCTATCTCTGAAAGCATTCATAGTGGGAAAGACAGTAGAATGAATCAGACATTACTTTCCTACATTCATATATGAATATGCGACCAGTATAACTCCATATCATGTACAAACCACAAGAATGGGTAGTTATACTTCATGTATGTATAAAGTTCAAAATACACTCTACTATCATGTATACCAAAAAGAACAAATTAAAAAAGAAAAAAAATCCAGTCATCTTGGGGATAAAGACCTTACTTAACACATGAATTTACGGAGATACAAATTAGCCCATAACAATGCTTTTTCACTCCTCAGGTAATGTCTTGGGGAAGAGACACCTATAGTTGGAGAAGGTAGACATGGGCAGGGAAAAGGGGTTCATATTGAAAGGTGGGGACCTCAGGCTACCTTGCTAGTCCTGGCCCTAGAAGATCTACTATCAGGCATAGGTGAGACTTGTCCTTCCTTCTCTGGGACTGCTAGATAATACCTGTAGAGTGCCTTTTAGCAATCATGAGTTAGTGGGGCATGGGGGAGGTGTGATAAAGAACTTACAGGCAGATCCTCTTGAAATCAGTGTGTGTTTGTCAGTAGTGGAGCAATCACAACAATATTGTGAGCATTCTGGACATTGTTAGGTGCTTTATTAAGGCTAATCTTGCTTCCTAAGACGTGCATGGTTTCTGCAATCCTTGCAAACCTTCACAGTATCCATGGTAACACAGGTGAGCATGTGAGCATGTCTTTGAGGAGCTGTGAGCTTCTTGAAGGCAGGACAGTATCTAATTCAGCAGCATTTCCTGAGTCTGTCCTGTTATTAGTCTTAAATATATGAATCCTTCTGGATGCAAGTGGCTTTTTTGGGGGGGGGCAGGATGTATTATTATAATATTTACTGGATATGTAATTTGGGATATTTCAAGAGCAATTTGGAAATTTTAGAGATAACCAAACTGTTTTTATCCTTACTGTTGTATACATATGTGCATATGTGTGCACATATATGCACACTACACACACATACACACACACACACACACAATTAGATTTGGGCACAAATCCTTTTATAGATAAGAAAGTATAATTTAATGACTAGCAGGACCAGAACTCTGATATTTTACTCCTTCATGCTAGCATAATTTTTAAATGCAAATCTTGTATTTAATTAAGCATTAATTCTTAAATGCCTGTAAGTTGTACTTAAGACTGCAGAGTATGTTATTGACTGACACAAATAGAATTTTGTTCAAAAGGCAGCACTGGATGATTTCAATCAGGTGTTAAAAAGGTGAGTAAAAAATGTTTAAATCGTCCACCCTCAAATTTAGCATTGGTGTCTGGAGAAGAAAGACATATAAGGAACTGTCAGAACAACAGCAACAAAGGTCTGAGAAGTTGCTTCTGTGTAGAAAAAATTATAATAGCTGTGGAGAAATCTCTAGAAATGTTGTACTCTAGGGTTGGAGAGGCTGAGATGAAGCAATACAAAATAAACTTTTTTTTTTCTTCTTTCTTTTTTAGGAAAAGACCTGAGTTGAAAACCCATGACACAAAAAGTGGTACCAAGGGTCAGCGATGTTTTGACCTCACAGACCCACCTGCATTCAGATTTGGCCAGTCATGAGGTAAAACGAGTTTGTCTGTTTATACCTATTGGACACTTATCTCCACAATAAACTCACTCAATAATACAAAGTCAAGAATACTACGTATCAGGTCATTTCCAAATGTGACTTTCTAATTAGTACAACAGCCTGAGACCCTGTCTGGTAAGAGAATTGACTAGGTCAGCCCGTTGACTAATTGTATTAACAATCATGTATATGTTTAATTGCTTAATTTATGTAAAACCATTTACACAATAAGAACTTAATTGTGATATTTATATATTGTTTTACATTTCATGTATCTTTGCACATTTCTTTCAGTCTAACAATAAGTGTCCGGGGATCGAATTAAAATGTAGCCCATTTCTTGCAGCCAGCGGATCTATAGTTCACGGAGATTAGTTAACTTGCTTAGCTGTGAGGTAGCTAGTAATATTGTCTTCCCCAGGCTGAGGGTGGAGTTCAGTGTCAATAGGTGGGTTTAGCATATGCGAAGCCCTGGGATTAGCCCCTGCACCAAAACTAACTAAATAAAGACAAATAAATTAATTAAAAATAAATAAAATAAAAATATTGTTTTATCTTACTGGGAAAATAAAGCTTAGAGTCTTAAAGAAGTAAATTGCCAAAGAAGACATACATAATTTGAGGTATTACAAAGAAGTAGGATTTCAATTTCAATTTAAAATTTACCATCCTCAAATACTGTCACTAACCCTGTGGTATATCACCTCTTCAAAACAGAACACAGTTGCTTTTCTGGTGGTTTTAGCTAATAGAAAAGTTTTTATTTTGAATGATACTTCCAAATATCATTTTTGAGAAAAGAGGTACATTCTAGAATTTCATTTTTGATAGTATAAAACAATACATTTATATCTAAAGTGTATGTGCATATTAGCTGGTATACTGGTCTGTCTACTGGTATAATTTACCCAATTCCTTTTTTTTTGTGAGTCTGATGCTGGCAATCAAACCCATGGACTTGTGCATGCTAGGCAAGTGCTCTACCACTGGGCTACAATCCTGGCTCTTTCCTAGTATGGTGTAAGAGAAAGTTAGCCAGGGTAGAAAAACCTCTACTGTTTTATCTGTGGTAAAATCCCAAGTTGATATAGTTGACTTTCTTTTTTTCTTTTTTGATGGGTACTAGGGATTGAACTGAGGGGCACTCAAACCACTGAGCCACATCCCCAGTCCTATTTTGTATTTTATTGAGAGACAGGATCTCACTGAATTGTTTAGTGCCTCACTTTTGCTGAGGCCGGCTTTGAACTCTCCACCCTCCTGCCTCAGCCTCCTAAGCCTCTGGGATTACAGGCATGCTCCATCATGCCCCGCGTTATAGTTGATTTTTAAAAGAAACAAAAGGGTCTGAAGTTTTGGCTCAGTGGTAGATTGCTTGCCTAGCACATATGAGGCACTGGGTTTGATCCTCAGCACCACATGAAAAAGGAAATAAATAAAATTGAGATAGAAAAGTTAAAAAATTAATAAAAGACAAAATAGTGTGTTAACCTGTGCTAGTCAACTTGTGCCCTCAACAAATAACTTTTCAGCTTTAAGAAATGTGATCCATTTTTGTTTTAACTGTAAACATGTAGTTAGTTTCCAACTACATTGCAGAAGTTAAAATAAATTATAAAATGTGAATATAAAGACCCTAGATGCTATACCTTTTAAAATCTGAACTTCTTTTAGTGTGAGGAAAAGCCCAAAGTGCTTTGGGAAACATCTTCTGAGAGCTATTTGCTATGTATGTAGTTCAAGTAAATACTTGAATCAACTGGGTGCTGTTTGCTGAATACTAAGTAGTAATACATATTGCTATTCTAATAGCTATTGCTCCTGGCCATGTAAAATTTTGAGACTCTGAGAATCAGGTATAGATGAAACTGGCATTCTGTAGCTCAGTTCCCCCTCCCCTGAGGCAGACTCTGGGGAAGCCTCTTTGTAAAGTTCTTCCCCTGTCTGGGGTGGGATTGTTTGTCATTGCAATTTTATGTAAATTGCAATTCATTTTCCTTGTTCCAATTGAGGTCAGCGCTGTCAGGCTTGAAATGCTCACATAAGAGTTCCTCTAAGAATCTGAAGCCTGGAGCTAATGCCAGTTCCTCTTCAATGCTGTGCTTATGGATATGCAAAGTATTTCTTTGCAGTCTGGTTGCTGCTGATGTTACTTTTCTGGGTAAGATGCCTCTATGCAGGTGCTTGACACCAACCACTGAGATTCTCAATTGCAGTCTCTTGCAACAGTTCATGGTCTGAATCCCTTCCCCACTGGGTCCCCCTCCACCACCACCAAACTCTCTCATTCTGCTTTGGAAACTCCTTCTAGGATGTAAAACTGATCCCCCAGCCCCAGTGTGTGTCCTTGAACTATGGTCATTGAGTATGATTGAGATTCTTCCATCTCCCATCAGCCTCACTTTCACTTTGTCTCTTGAACTTGATCTTTTTTTTTTTTTTCCTTCCAACCACCTCCTTAGGATTCTGTGAACACATTAGATACAGGTCTTGTCAACACTTTTATAACAGCTCAGTGACCAGCTTTTTACTTCTCAACATATTATATAATCCTCTGAAAGTATGCTGGGGAGAATTAAATTGAGGTTGTTTAATAATAGTTAGAACATAATTAAAAATGAAATATAAAACAATAAACAATAAAATATTAGACTAAACCAAAGAATAACATCAAACCTCAAGGGTGACAAAGATAACATTTCACAGGCATTTCTTTAAAACCAAGTAGTTTTAGGTTTATACCTTGGCATAAAATCTGAGAGGCTTACATATAAAATTATCTTTACCACGGGTTGTTGGCCTATTTTACTAAGGAATACATTAGATGCATCCTTTGCCTAATGTTGAGAAATGGATATGCATCATAAGAGCCCAATAGTCAATAAGACCTTCCGTGGGCTTTTGAAGCAGCATTGTGTTCAGTATTGACTTTGCCTTTGGAATCTAGGACACAGCTGAAATTGCTCAGCGCCAGTGACTGACTGTCTCATTTGGGGTAATCTTTCTCACAATCTTTTTTAGCCTAATAGATATTTCAATCTCATACATTCGCCAAATGGATATCAGCTCTATTCTTTTTCTACTGTTTCCTTGAAGAGAACTGATAGTTCATTGAAATGAGAAAATGAAAACAAAATAGCAAACTTTACTTTCTAAAACAAAAGTGTAGAACAAAGATTAGAGTTTGAGATGAGATAAAATAGACTTTGTCCATATACCAAACTTTGTAGCCCTGGGTAGATGTCTATACGTTGCCTAATTTATCATTGAATAATGATAGTTTTTGTGTATCCTTTCTGTAGTAAAGGGACAGTTGAATGGTTTCCACTTTTTGGTGGTTATGAATAATGCTGCTGTAAATATGTTTACACTGATTTTTATGTGATCCTATTTATTTTACTTGTGAACATATCAAGGAGTAAAATTGCTAGGTTGCTTTGTGAGTCTATGTGGAAATTTGAAGAAACTGCCAAAACTCTTTTCCAAATTGAGTGGGTACACACTTTGTATTCCCACTTGGGAAATTGCATTACCACTTGTTCTACATATTGTTGAACACTTGGTTTTGTCAATTTAAAAAATCATGGCTATTATAGGAAGAGATGGGTAGTGATATCACATTATGCTTTTAGTTTTCATTTTCATCACAACTAATGATGTTGAGGACCTTATTCTGTGCCTACTCCCATTGGTATATCTTCTTCTGTGCAGTGTTTGGCCCATTATTTTGCTAATTAAATAATTTAAAAATTTTGGGTTTAAAGAGCCATATTTTGGGTTTATACATCTTGGACTCGAGACTTTTATCAAATATATTTGCATATATGTTCAGTGTCTTTTAAAGACCAGAGATTCTTCATTTGGAAGTCAAATGCATCAATGTTATTTTTTTTATGAATTCGACTTTTGGGGTCATGTAAAATTGAACTCAACAAAAAGGAAGAAATTGTTGATACATAGAAATACATGGTTAAATCTCAAGGCACTGATTTGAGTAAAAGAATCCATATTCAAAAAGTCTACATATGTGATTTAATGTATGTGATATTTTTGAAAGAGACAAATCTAAAAAGACAGGAAATAGATCCGTAGTTGCTAGGGGATGAGGGTGGGAATAGGGCCAGAAGAATCAACTTCACAGAGGAGGGATTTTGTTTCTTTGTTGTTGTTCTATATCTCCATAGCAGTGCAAGTTATACAACTATATGTACTTGTCAAAATTTCTAGAGCTGTCCACTAAAAAGGGTGGTTTTATTGTATGCTATGTGTTTCCAAAACTGTTTTGTCTACCTCTTGAGCATACTATCAGATAATTTCAAGCCTCCCTTGCAGTTATGTCTGGCTATGAGAATAAATCCTATTCAAGTTATGAATCTCACTGTCATACCTGGCCCATAAAAATCCCTTACAACCCTCTAATCTTTCTCTTCCAACAAATTCTAGATAGATGCGGAAAATTCAGTAACAGATTTTAAAAATCTGTGACATGGTGGTACCACTAGATGGAAGTCATCCAGGTTCCTAAGTAGCCATATAAATTCCTCATTCAATTGGTTTGTAAAACAAATTTAAAATAAACTTTTATTTTCATTAGGCAACTGAGATTTATTATATTTGTTTATTACCACATTTTGTGTTACTTATCCTAACCTGAATGGGAGCAATTGTTTCCAGGTATATAACAAGGTTGGGAATGATAAATCCATGAGGGTGGAAGGTTTCAGGAATTTTTGGATATGGTCTTTTTGGCAAGTCATTTTTTTTTAACCTATGGTTTTTAGGAACACTTTTTGTACTTTCATTTGGGCTAAGATTGTTATAAGTTGCCTGTATTGGGTTTTCATCACTGTGACCAAAATACCCCACCAGATCAACTTTGAGGAGGATTAATTTATTTTGGCTCATGGGTCCAGAGATTTAGTTCAGGGTGCGCCAACTCCATTGCTCTGGGCCCAAGGCAAGGCAGAACATCATGACAGTAGGGTGTGGTGGAGGAGTGTTCCTCTATCATGGAGGTCAGGAAGCAGAGAGAGAGGAAGGAGCTGCAGGGAAGAAGACCCCTTCCAGGGTATATCCCACCTGCCTAGGGTTACCACCCAGTTAGTCCATTAGAACTGGGATGGGCTGATTAGGTTACAGCTTTCATAATCTGATCATTTGCCTCTAAATACTCCTGCATTAACACAGGAGCTTTGAGGGGATACCTCATATCCAAACAATAACAGTACCTGATGTAGCTATTGATTAGTAGGAGAGGTATATTAAAAATATTCTACTATGTTGGTAGATTTTTATGTTTCTTATTCTATTTATGTAAGTTTTTATTTTATATTTGTTGAACTTATGCCATTTTACAAGTGATATTGCAATTGGTACTCTTTTATGTATACTGAATCTTTTACCATTATGAATTGGTATTTTAAAATTAATATTCTTGGTTTACAAACTGGGATTAATGGAATTCTTCAAGCTTTTCTTTAGTATTTGCTTAGCATATAAATTTCTATTGTTCCATTTTCATCTTTCTGAATGTTTTATGTATTTTTAAACAGAATATTGCTGAATTTTAAAATATGTAGTTTCTAATTTTTCTGTCTTAAATTGGACCATTTAGTCCATATGCTTTAAAATTGTTAGTATATTTCCAATATACTCTTTTATTTTATGGTTTTCTGCATATTCCACCCACAATGCGGTTTTTGAGAAGGATTAGATATATAGATCAATGGGATAGAATAGAAACTCCAGAAATAAATTCACACCTATATGGTAAATTTTTTTCAACAAAAATGCTAAAGCAATTTAATGGGGGAAAGGAAAATCTTTTCATCAAGTGGTTCTTGGATAAATGGACACTAATATGGAATAAAAATGAACACATGCAAAAATAATTTGGAATGGAGTATAGAAGAATTAAGTCTAAACTTCTAGAGAAAATCATAAGGTAAAATCCCTTTGCAATTTGAGTTGGAAATTTTTCTTGGATATTAAAAAAATGAACTAAAACTCTAAGTAAGAAAATTGATAAATTGGACCTTTAATCAAAATTATAAACTTTCACTGTTCAAAAGATACCATTAAGAAATTGAAAGCCAAGACATGGAACTGAATAAAACATTTGCCATATGTATTTCTGACAAAGGAGTTGTATCTGGAATATATGTAAAGATTCTTCTAATTAAAAATAAGAAGAGAAACTACCCAATTTTAAAATGACAAAAAGATTTGAACAGATACTTTAGAAAACAATGGGCAATGAGGCATGAAATTTACTTGACATCAATAAGAGGAAAATTAAAATTAAATTCATAATGAGATAATACTACATATGATTAGACTGCTAATAGTAAAATTACAATTAGTACTAGGGAAAACATGAGGCAATTGGAATTCTTCTACACTTCCTATCACTATAGAAGACTGTCAAATACTTTAAGAAGCAAATATACACCTACCATATGATCCATTCAAAGTATGAAATAAAAACATGAGTACAGACGAATAGCAGAAGTCACATTAGCCAAAAAATGGAAACTGCCTAAATGTCTGTCAATGGATAAACAAGATGCAGTAAAGAAATCCAAGGACAAAAAATGAATATTATGCTGTTCATGTAACAAGAGTTGAAAATGACATACTAGTTGAAATATATACCATTGGTTGTCCAGCATCGGTGGTGAAGAGTGGGGTGTTCTGCACAGGGCCTGAGGCATCTTTGGGGATCATGCAGATTTTCTGTCAGTTGGCTATAGAGTGGTTTCACAGGTGTGATCATTTACCAAAACTCACTGAATTGGACAAACAAAATTAATGCAAATTATTTTAAATATATTATCCCTCAATACATTTGATTACTTTTTCGTTAGGTTTAGAATGCTGGTATGTAATTTCTCTCTGCATTACATATAATCTCATTATGCCTGGGTTCCATTGTGTCAAATGACAAGTCAGGTGCTAATGTAATTGTCATTCCTTAGAAGGTGCTCTGACTTTTCCCCTCTGATTTTATTTAGAACTTTTCTTTTTCTTTGTGTCATTGTGACAGTGGGTTCCCTTTCTTTATCCCACTTGTCATTTATAATGCTTTTTTGATCTGTGGAGAAGGGTTCTCCATACATTTTATAAACTTCAAAGTTATTTTTCCTTCAACTATTTTATTATATTTTATTCTCTTTCTCCTTTCCTTCTATTAAATTCCTTCCCTTGGGTGTGCCTTGTGTAACTTGCTCTGTTCCTGAATTTTTTAAAAGCCATGGAAACTGAAGTTTGAATTCCTAAATTCGAAAATTGATCTCCTATAAGGAATAATTTGTTTTAAATTCTTTGCTTACCTTTTTGGGTTTTTGCCTTCTTATAATTCTTGCCATCTGAACATTCCCTGTTTTCCTGCTAGATATAGAATTTTTAGACTTAAAAACATTTTTTCGTTAGTATTTTAACTTGTTTTCAGTTGCAGGACCTATTTTTGGTATGCACGGTTAGATAATGGAATTCCATGGCACAGCTGACTCGATTTTAAATATTGCATTTTAATGTATCCATTAATATTTAAATTGTTTCTTTACCAATATTTCCTTAATCACTACATAGATCAGGATCAAATTTAGTTTCAGCTGTTTTCACAAGCTGAAAAAGAGTTTATTAATACAAAACACAACCAGGGAGGTTTTGTGGTAGTGGCATTGAATAACCTAAGGTGCTCTTGCAATGAATTGCAATGAAACCTGAGATGTTTTACATTGAATAGAAGATTAGATTGTGAAAAGTATACTGTTTCTTAACAGTTCACATTAGAAACTTGTATCTCCATTTCAGAATAAACTCAGAATTATACAAAACAAAATCTGGTAGCTGTGAAGAAAATCTTTTGAGACAGTTGTGATGGTAAATTAAAAGGAACAATACTTTTCTCTAGCTTACCAAAGTCACATTTCAGAAATAATAGGTCTTACAGATAGAAAGTTCTAACTTCATTATTATTCAATTCATGTTGATTTCCAGCTTATATTGAATAATTATCTCAATATTTTGGAAATTGATGCTTAGTGTGGCTTCAAAATCATTTTACCTTACTTTATAGCACCTTTAACTTTTAAATATTGAGGTGGTAACTGAATTTGAGCAATAACATTCCTGATGTGCCCTGGTCATCATCCTTTCATATGCTTACTTATGCCAGTTTCAGCTTGTTCACAAATCTGTAAGTTACATAACTACTAGGTTATGAAATTGTTCAGATACACACAAAAACATGTTTGTCAATGCAATATTCACAATTTTCTACCCTGGACAGGAGCTACTATGTCAATTATTTTTATTACTATTATGAAAGTCCTATATCTGTTTGTTGTTCAGTTTTTAGTACTTAGGAAGGGGATTTTGATTCAGACAGAGCACTGATCTCCAAAATTTATAAAGAAGTGACAAAATTTTACATCAAAAATGCAAAGAACCCAATCAATAAATGGGCTAAGGAACTGGGCAGACACTTCACAGAAGATGATATACAGGTGATCAACAAATATATGAAAAAGTACTCATCATCTCTAGCAATTAGAGAAATGCAAACTAAAACCACCCTAAGACTTCATCTAACTCCAATTAGAATGGCTATTATCAGGAATACAAGCAATAATAAGTGTTGGCGTGGATGTGGGGAAAAAGGCACA
>JAJEJO010004820.1:98506-136429 GCA_020662805.1 Glaucomys volans
AATGGCTATTATCAGGAATACAAGCAATAATAAGTGTTGGCGTGGATGTGGGGAAAAAGGCACACTCATACATTGCTGGTGGATTTGCAAATTGGTGCAGCCACTCTGGAAAGCAGTATGGAGATTCCTCAAAAAACTTGGAATGGATTCACCATTTGACCCAGCTATCTCACTCCTCGGTTTATACCCAAAGGTCTTAAAATCAGCAAAGTATAGGGATGCAGCCACATCTATTTTCATAACTGCTCAATTCACAATAGCTAGATTGTGGAACCAGCCTAGATGCCCTTCAATTGAAGAATGGATAAAGAAACTGTGGTATATATACACAATGGAATATTAGTCATAAAGAAGAATAAAACTATGGCATTTGCTGGTAAATGGGTGGAGTTGGAGAATATCATGCTAAGTAAAATAAACCAAGCCCAAAAAACCAAAGGTCAAATGTTTTCTCTGATCAGTGGATGCTGGTACATGATGTGGGGGGTTATGGGGGGGATAAGAAAAGAATGGAGGAAGTATGGATGGTGTAGAGGAAAATGGGATGGGAGGGAGTGGGGCAAGGAAAGATAGTAGACTGAGACAGACAGTATTACCCTATGTATATGTAAGTTTATATGAATCGTGTGAATCTACATTGTGAAAAAAAAGATAAATTCCCAGCTGTATAATTAAATCAAAATGGGTTCTACTGCCATGTATAATTAAAAAGAACTAATAAAAAAATAAATGAAAAGGAAGGGGATTTTGAATTTATATCTCATTTCGTGTTGTTCTGAAAGAGATTCTTAAATTTTTGGAGAAAAACTGAAAATGTTTGTTCATTTTTTTCATATTTTATTGGTACATTAGTAATTGTACATAATAGTGGGATTAATTGCTACTTATTTCTACATGCACATGGCGATTTGGTTAATAACATTCCCCAGTATTTCTCCTTTCCCTCCCTCCCTCCCCCTGGTTCCTTTCCTCTACTGATCTCCCTTTCATTTTCATGAGATCCCTATCAACTTCTCCTTTTTCCTCTCTAACTTTCACATGTGAGAGAAAACATATGACTACTGACTTTCTGATTTTGGCTTATTTCATTTAATGTAATGTTCTTGGGTTCCATCCATTTTCCTGCAAAAGCCATAATTTCATTTTCCTTCATAGCTGAATAAAACTCTATTGTGTATATATACCACATTTTCCTTATCCATTCATCCACTGATGGACACCTTATCTGGTTCCATAATTTGGCTATTGTGAGTTGTGCAGTTATAAATATGGGTGTGGGTATATCACTATAGTGTGACTTAAATTCTTTAGGATAAATACTGAAGAGTGGTATAACTGGGTTATGTAGTGGTTCCATGCCTAGTAATTTGAGGAACTTCCATGCTGATTTCCACAGTGGTTGTAATAACTTACAATGCCACCAACAGTTTAAATTGTGTTCATTTTTCTCCACATCCTCTCCAGCATTTAGTATTGTTTGTATTTTTGGTGACTGCCATTCTATGGAGTAAGATGAAATATCAGGATAGTTATGATTTGCATTTCCCTAATTGCTAACATGGTTGAACATTTTTTTCTTATATTTGTTGTCCATTTGTATTTTTTCTTTTGAGAAGTGTCTGGTCAGCTCATGCTTATATGCCCATTTATTAATTGGATTATTTGTTTGTGTGTGTTAAATATTTTTAGTTCTTTATGTATTCTGCATATTAATTCTATGCCAGAAGAGTAGCTGGCAAAGATTTTCTCCCATTCTATAAGTTCTCACTTTACATTCTTGTTTCCTTTGCTGTTCTTTTAAATTTGATGCCATTTATTAATTTGTAGCATTATTTCCTGAGCTTACAGATTCTATTGAGAAAGTCATTGGCTGCACCTATATGTTGGGGTTGTTAACCCTAAATTTTCTTCTAGGAGTTGCATAGTTTCTGGTCTAATTCTTAGGACTTTGATAATTTTGAATTGTCTTTTGTGCAGAGAGAAAATGATGTAGTCTCATTCTTCTACCTGTGGATAATTAGTTATCTCAGCACCATTTGTAAAAAGACTGTCTTTTTCTCAGTTTGTTTTTGGCACCTTTGTCAAGGATCAGATGATTGCAGATGTGTGAGTTTGTCTCTGTATGTTCCATTCTGTTCCATTGGTCTATGTGTCTGTTTTTATTCCAGCATCATGCAGTTTATATGGCTCATGGTGTTAGAAGTCTCAGTCAATAGACAGTTGACTCCATAACTCTGGGCCTGAGGTGAAGCAGAGCATCATGGTGGAGGGGTGGAGGAAAAATCTCAGGAAATGATGATTAGGAAGGAAAGAGGGAGGGAGGGAGAGAAAGAGAGAGCGAGAGAGCGAGAGAGAGAGAGAGAGAGAGAGAGAGAGAGGGAGGAAGAGAGAGAGAGAGACAGAGAGAAAGAGAGCGAGCCCACACAGGAGAGTACTCTACTCACTAGGGACAAAATATAAACCCTAAGGCATGCCCCCAGTGATCCACCTTTTCCAGCCACACCTTACCTGCCTACAGTTACCGTCCAGTTTATCCAAATCAATGTATTAATCCATGGATTAATACATTAAAATGTTAAACTCTCATAATTAATCATTTAATCAGTTAAAACTCTCATAATTAATCATTTCACCTCTGAATCCTCTAGTATTGTTTCATACATGAGCTTATAGGGAACATTTTATATCTGAACCATAACAAGGAAAAAGAAAGAAAAGAGAAGCAAAAAAAAAAAAAAATCAAACAAAACCAAAGTAAACAAAAAGCCCTTCAAGGCAAGACGAGAAAAATAACAATCACAAAAGATTCTAAAAATGATTAAAGAAAACAAATATGTATATGTGTATGAATAACCATGAGCCAATCAGCATAGCATGAACACCAGAACAAAAACAGGAAACATGTTTTAGTACTGGGGATGTTACCATCTAGGGGTCTTGGGTTTGGTCTCTGCTCAGCAAAGAATTGAAGAACAGGACACAGAGAAAGCAAGCAAGTAGCAGGTTTATTACAACAGCCACAATAACAGATTTCTCCAAAGAGAAGAGATCCCAGAGCCAGGATTCTGGTGGTGAAGTGTTGGCCTTTTCTTTTTATGGTCCCTGGAATTTCCTCCTTTCCTTATCTCCTCCCCTCTCTACACTCTCCTCACTATTGTTCATTAGTGCTTCCCCCATGTCCATGCATCTTTTTTACTTTTTCTGTTGGATCTTCCCCCACTTAGGAGCACCAGTACAGAAATGTCTGTCTGATTGGGTCCCCAGCTTGTGTCCATGAGCACTTTCATGGGAAAACTGGGAATTTGACCTGATTGGAATATTCTCTCCATGCTCCTTTGGTCTGGACCTTCCCCTGATCTCCTCTCCATCTTGCTCTGGCTGCTTGTGCCTTCTACATCTCCCTCAGGCATTGAACCAAAGGGTGTTTTACCACTGGGCTACATTCCCCAGTACTTTTTATTTTTTATTTTAAGACAGGGTTTCACTAATTTGCTGAGTCTGGCCTCAAACTTGCCATCTTCCTACTTCAGCCTCCTGAATCTCTGGGATTACAAGGCTTGAGTCACTGCTCCCAGCAGAAAAAAGTTCTTAATGAGAAATGACAAAATTGTCTCCAGGGATGTGTTCAAAACCATCAGTGAGAATGGATGATCACCGCCTATAACTGACTGTCCTTTCCATTTCTTCTTGGGTTATATACCCCTTAGAAAGAGCAAGGACTGGGGTTTGTTAAACAATTCTTCTTTCTTGTGTTGCTCACTGAGCTGCCAGCTGGAGTGGCCTAAAACCAAAGCTGGTTGAAATTGCCCTCAACTTCTCACCAGTATAAGGTAGGATGCAATGGAAAGCACTGTAGATCAGAGTTTTGTCTGGATTGGTCAGATCGATGCCCTCCCATCAATCAAACTCTGCTATTACAGAGTTCTAAGTGGGGGTTTCAGGTAGATGGGCCTTAGATCTAAACTGGCCTTTGGGAACTTGCTGGGTGGTACCTGCTTTGGAGAGATTTACATCAACACAACCCTAGGGCTGGGAAGATGAGGTCTCTGCTGGGAGTCTGGATCTCAGGAGACTCTTAAGCATTCTACTTGTAGGGCAGTTGAGCCAGATCTTCACAGGACTCTCACATTCCATCACCCACAACTGTGGCCCTCCCTGGTTCAGTCCCTGAGTACAATCACACTCACCTGTGTGAGTTTCCCGACCCTCTTCAGCTGGTCACATGAGCTACCAGAATCAAAGGGAAAGTGGGTAGCACTCCCCTCTGTATTGTTGACTGGAATCTCCCTGGGTACAATCTTCTCCATGCCATTTCACTCACGTTCTGCTAGGTGCACAGTAGGCGCATGGTAGACCCTTGACAAGACAGTGTGGCAATGTTTGCTGTGCTCTCCTGGGCTCCCATAGCAGCAAGCTGCAATGTGGCCTCTTCAAGATGGCTCCCCCCTCAGCTCTCTGCTGGCTGGTTGAGAAATACAGGATTTTTCAAACACTAGTTTGCTGTGCAGCCCCTGGAGCAGATAGGTTCAGGCTGCTTTTCTGATCTTCAGGTTTTTGCATACTGAATTTCTGTGTATGTGTTATCCCTCCTCTCTGCAGTGAACCAGCACCATCCCCACTGCTGCAACCAGCCTGGCCCCAGTGTGCTCTCTTGTCCTTTGTTCAGCACACCTGGATTCCTGAGTCTCTAAGAGACTCTGAATCCAATATTGAATTTCTGTGAAATTCCTCCTTTAACCATGTGGCTGAGAAGCAGTACTCTTGCTGCTTGAATCCTGAGTCCAGTTGAAAATGCAGCCTTCCTTTAATCTGTCATCTTGAACCCTTGAGTTTCTTACTTTTTAAAAATAAAACATTTCAAGTTGTGATCTCTTGTCATGCATTTTAAGGTTTGTAGTTCTGCATTCATATTTTAGATGCATGAGAGCTTTATATCAGGCTATAGTCTGAAAAAGCATTATTTTGTAAACATTGCTGCAAATTTCTAAACTTAGTATAAATTGGGAAGTTGAGGGAAATGTTGGATTATGGAGGAACATGAACTCATATCAAACTCCAGTTTTGAAAAAGTACATGTTTTTATAATAAGCAATTTTTTTTATTTCTGAAGAGAAATTAAACAAATTTTATGTTTTCTTTTGCTTTAATGATGTAAAACTATATGATTTTGGATATTAGGAAAATGACTATAGATTTTGAGGTTCACAAATGAATATGGATTTTGAGGGTTATTCACTTTACATATAGCACCAGAAAAAGGATTTTATATGTATAAATTTTAAGTAGCACAAATCTAAAATGGGTTGAATATTACCTACCAAATAGGGGATATAATGTGTATTAGTTAAGTAAAATATGTGCGATGATTGTCACACAGATACTTAAAAATGAGGATTTTTTTTGGTGGAGGTCAGCTGTGCATTAGCTCAAGCTTAATTTGTGAGCAAGGACTAAGGGAAGCTATGACTTATGCTTAATGTTATAAAAATGACTTTATGAGTAAATCATTTTGTGACAGTTTTCTAAAGGTCCATAAGAGGAAATTCTAATTTCAGGAAATCTCTCTCCATTCCATTTACTCTCATTGTGTGGTAATCGAGGAGCATCATAAAATGCAGCCAGATGTGAACAATGGACAATGACAGGAACCACCTTAGATCAGAAGAGGTACTCTATTACATTTTTGTGTGTGTGTGGTGCTAGGGATTGAACCCAGGGCCTTGAGCTTGCAAGGCAAGCACTCTACCAACTGAGCCATATCCCCAGCCTGTCTATCACATTTTGTCAGAGAAACTTTCTGGGTGAATGAATGCTTTTCGATTTTTGTGAAAACCTGTTTCTGCAAGATGCCATGCTAGGCACTGTACACAATTATCTCACAATTAGAAAGTCTCCATCTCTACGAAATTTACAACTGTAGCACAGTTAATGCAGGTGTTAAAGAGAAGACTGCTCACAGTGAATTCTCAAGACCTCTGTATTTTTAAAATTTTTTTTAGTCCTACTGGAAACCATGATTTCCATGGAGGATTGTTTGAAGCAGCCCATTCCTTTCTGTGCAATAAACAAAAGCACCAAAGAGCAATATTATTTTTTTTCCACAAAATTTATTTTAAGTTTCTTTTGCATATGCCCTCCAATTTATACTCTTTAGATGCATATATTTTTGTAAAGCAATCCTCTCTTGCATTTACTTGAGGGAAGCAGTCGAAATTGTTATTATATCACTCAGTGCCCCTTTTATGAAGATGTATGTAAATATGGAATTATAGATTTAAGCATTAATTCTTTGGGGAATTAATTGGCATTTGTTGGCTTTTGGGAATCTTGAGGCCTAATTTGGGTCCAATTTTATAACTTTAGTACCTATAGCATCAATAAGCATATACTAATGGTTGGTCTTATTGTTCAGCTATATCTGTATTTTTCTGACCTTTTATTTCTATTTTTTAAAATTAGTTATGGTATTTGTCAGTATTTATCAGTTCTTCATGTTCTTTGGTCTCAGATTATAGGTAAATACATAATTCATCTAAATAACATCTCTTTTATGCCCAACATTCTACAAATGCTGTATTAATTTTCTAGAACTTTTTCAGCCTAGAATTCAGTGTCATACTTTCAACATAATTAAGGAGAAAGGGAAATTTGGAAAACTTAATAATGGTAGCCATTAGAGAACACAGGGATATGAAGGGCATAATTACCTACTTACATAAAATTCTAACTGTTACAGTTTCAAATAGCCAGCCTTTTAAGAAATAATTAGTAGTTTTTTTCAGAATAGTAAAAATAATACATTACACAAAAGAAAAAATTTCTGAGGTTATAAATCACAATGCTTAGCATTGAGTACTTCATGAATTTCCAAACTTCCCTTCATATAAATAAACAACCTCTTTTACCATTTAGATAATCAAAACACGTCTTGCTGAAGGGGATTGGTGAAGTTCCCATTTAATTAAAGAATAGCTCTTCAAGAAAATTTCATTTGAACACTTCCCTTCGGGGTAATTCTTACCTATTGTGTCTCATAAGCTGCTCTTTCAGTTCTCTCTCTGCTTGAAGTAAATTTATAGTTATTGTTTAAAATCATTCAAAATTCATTAACATTTATTCATTTCTGTCGTGCATCAGGTACTATGCTGAAGAGTAGAAGAATGGTAACATTATTAAGGGTTTGGCTATCTGTGCTTGAAGCAGTGAACTCCACCATCATCTTTGGGAACCCTTTATTTAGTTTTCATCCTGCCTTTGTTTCCTCTCACCTCACTGACTTTGCTTTCCTATTTACCTACTGTATTTGAAAAACAAAATTTCCCCAACCTTTGAAAACCGAAATGCCCAGGGCTCAGTCTTGGCCCTATTCTCCATCTACACCAACTCCCTTACAGGTCTCATATGGTCTTGGGCTTTGAATATTTTGCTGATAGTGCTAAAATTTATATCTATGGCTCAGACCTTGCCCTAAACAACAATCTTGTATATCCAACCGCCTACATGACATTTACACTTGGATCTAAGATTTCCATTTCTTAAACTTAGCTCCTGATTGTCTCCAAAGCCTGATCCTCTAAGAATCTTCCCCAGCACAACTAAGGCAACTCCATCCTTCTAGTTGGCCAAATTCAGGCCAATGATTCAAAGTCTTCTCTTTTAATTTTACATTCCAAATAGAATCTATCAGTAAATTCTATTGGTTCTTTTTAAAGATACGTCAAGATTCTGATTGCTTCTACCTATGATCCCCTCAGATCCAGGCCAACATCATGTAAGATTTGAATAATTGCAAAAGCCTCTTTTGTTTGTCATGAGACTAACTGCTATAACAAATAACTCCAGACTCTCAATGGTTTAGTGCAATAAATGTTTTATTATTTGCTTATGAAAGTGAGAAGGTGAAGGAACTCTGATCAGTGTGGCCATTCAGGGACCCAGTGTTCTTCTGTATAGTGGACCCACTTTTCTCTATGTCATAGAATTAATTTTCTGTTAGGTTTCCTGCATCTTGCAGAGAATGTGCATGGGTTTTTTCAGAGGCCAGGATTGGAAGTAGCATGTCACTTTTGACTACTTTCCTTTGACCAGAAGTCAGTTGCATGGTCCTATCTAGCAAGGGAAATTAAGAAATGTCATCTGGCTGTGTGCAAAGGAAGGTAATAAAGTTATTTGATGAACACAGCATACATGGTTAAATGTAAATATCAAATTGCTTTATTGCTTTAAACTTTCTAATGGTTTTCACTCTCACTCAGAAAAATAAATCTGTACAATGGACTATGAGGCCCCATATGATTTGGTAACATTTCTTCTTTGACTTTATTTCCTACTATTTTTCCCTTTGATCATTTCTTTCCAGTCAATTGGCTTCACTGAACATGGCAGGTACAGGTGGTAGGTACAGGTATAGTGCCTGGCTAGGAACTGAGTAATAATTATAATAAATATTATTTAGGATATAATCAGAATAGTATTTCAAATGAATGAATTCTTTATTTCCAAGGATTTTAAAATCAAACTAATAAAACAGACAGCTACAGTATCTTGCTGTAAGACAAAGATGTCAGACATTGTAGAAACAAATAAAAGACTGATTTGTTATTTCTGGAAGCCCTGAAACATCACAATGAGGACAGTGCTTAATTTGTGAATTGAAGAATGAGTAGGAGTTTTTCGGGACTTGAGCATTTTAGGAAGCATTTTAGGAAGAAAAATATCACGAAGGCTTAGAAGGAGTGATTTTGTGAAACTACTGAGGAATTCGAGGTATTTCAGGTGGATATATGTGCTTATGTTTAAAATTAGGGAAGTTAGGCCAAAATGTTAGGTTACTCCAGAAGTGTCTAGCAAAATTTGAATTTTGCTCTGTTGGCAGTGGAAAAACTTTGCAGCCCTTAGCAGGACCATGATGAACCCAGATATATATGCATGTAAGATAAACATGATGAAATTCAGGAAGTGTCAAGGGCAAGTGGCAGGAAATGTAGATGATAGACTGTTTTGAAACTTTAGACAGAGAAGATGAACATTTGATCTAGTAGATTCAAGAAAGGCTCTGGTACAGCTTGGTTCTTGCATGCCCCTCCAGGCCCATGTGTTCAGAAGCTAATCCCTAGGATGGTGCCCTGGGAGGTGTGGGACCTTGTGGGAGGTACTCAGGTCATTGTGGGCATGTTTCCAAAGGGATTGTGGAACCCTGGCCCCTTCCTATTTGTTCCCAAGCTTGTGATATAAATGACTTTGCTCTGCCATGTGCTCTCACCATGACGTGCTGCTCATCACAGACTCAAACATGTGACTAATCTGTCATAGAAGAGCACCTCCAAAACTGTGAGCCAGTTGTTTCAAGAATTTTATTGAAAAATTAATTGAAAATTTTATTTTTATTTTTTTTATTCTTAGTAAGCACATATCAATTTCATTTGGGAACAGGAAAAATGTGAACATATCAGAGTAATCTTAGTAAAGGAATATGTAGTACTGAAAATTTTTTCATTTTTTTTGACAGTGATAAATGTTTTTAAAAAATTTTGTACATAAATATAGGGTAATAATGGTCTGTCTCATTCTATTGTCCCTCCCATCCCCACTGCCCCACCCTTCTCCTCACTCCCCTCTGCACAAATAGTGATTGAAAATTGACTAACAGGATCATACGGACAAATCTAATATGTCATGAAGGTATTATCTACATCGCTTGCCTTTCTTTAAATGGTAAGAGAGAAATCTGCCAAAATGTTGATAGCTCCTTAGAACCTAGAGATCATTAGGGTAATTGGCTTTGGCTTAAACTTAACATTATACTTTTCAATCCATGTGAAAACTGTTTGAATGCTTTTCATGGTCATTAGAGCAAAGTCCTCAAAGTCTGAATCTCCAGAATCTTTTTGTGAAAAACTATTTTGTGAGCAAGAAAAGATATGGGCTTTACATTACGGTCAACAAACTGGTTTTGAATTTGACCCTTGTTTCATCAGTTCTATTTTGCTTTTCCTAAATGAACTCCATACTTTGTAAGTAGTTTGTCATTGCTGACTGTATTCTCTGCAACGTACTATTCATAGTATTCTCATTGTAAGGTACTATGAGGAGATTCTATAAATATGACTAACACACAGAGAATAGCATTTGAGTCACAGTGCCTATCACTGCCTTGGCCCATTGTAAGCATCCCCATAATAAAGTGAAGTGATCATAAAAACTTGTGGGCCTTTCAGATATAACACTTGCAATGGAATTGTTTCTCTGGCAATGAACCATTCATTCTTACATCAACTGTCTGAATCTGAATTGAATCATTTCCAAAAGATGTTCCTTTTGTTCTTCTTGTCCCTCAATGCTCTGCATTTTTAAAATTAGCAGGTATGTGATGTTGGATATGCTAAGTTGCACGTGTGTGCACTCATGCATGCTTAGTTACGTGCTGGATTAGTTATAGAGTTGATGAGTAAGTTTCCACCAGAAAAGTATTAAGGGTCAAGGCTATCCATCAGTCTCTGACTGATATTATGTTTATTCTAGGCAGTACAAACTCCACAAAAATCGTTGCTTTGTTTTTTTTTAATGGTAGAAGTTGTTTCTTAAAAACTTTTTCTATTAACGTATGCATGTATGAATTGTGAAGAAATGTAAAAGCCCAAGCTTGCCAGGAGCTGCACATTTGAAAAGTCCTCTACCCTGAAGCATCGTGAGTGCTGTGTCCTTTCTTAGTACTGGGAAGTCGGTGATCTAAAGCTTCCAAGTCTGGACTGCAATCCCTCTGTGAGTTCATTTCATACTGAGCCATGGTACTTGACAAAAATATACTGGACTAAATTCTGGGCATTGATGGTATTTCATTTTTGTGGGTGTTCTTAGCTTCACGGGGCTTAGAAATAGGCTGGTTATGGGAGTGTAAATAACAGTCTTCTCAGAGTTTCTCCATCCCCTCTCAGCTCCAGTGTCAGGTTTTCATTCTCTCTTTAGCTTCCCCAGAGCAAACTACACACTCTGAAATAAACTTCTTTTGGAATCCTGACCTTAGCACTCATCACCTCATCACACTCTGTAGGTGTGTCTCTTTTAGATTTACTTTTGTAAAATTATTATATTGAAGGGGCTTTGCATCCTACTGAGTATCTGCTTTTGATTACACTGGGAGAAAATTATATGGTTTAAAAAAGTTAAGCCAAGTATCTTACACATTGTTCTGAACTTCTGAAGAAGTAGGGCAATGTAGGAGGCACACCTGCATCTTTTTGAATTCCAAACAAATAGCAGATACTCTCCATAGGGAAATAAACTCATTTAGTAGTTGTTACTTTAGGAGAAAATGCTATATAACTTTATATTTTGTTTTTGAGAAGTCTTTTGATACTTCCAGTGAAAGAGGTAACATCGTAAGCATAGTTGTTTATGTGGAAGGGTGAGCAGATGACCACCAAGAAAAGTGACAAATCTCAACAAGGATGGACCCAAGAATCAGGTGATGTTGAGTGAAGAGGGCAGAAGCTATTGTTTGTTTGTTTGTTTGTTTGTTTGTTTCTTTCTTTCTTTCTTTCTTTCTTTCTTTCTTTCTTTCTTTCTTCCTTCCTTTCTTTCTTTCTTTCTTTCCTCTTTCTTTCTTTCTTTCTTTCTTTCTTTCTTTCTTTCTTTCTTTCTTTCTTTCTTTCTTTCTTTCTTTCTTTCTTTCTTTCTTTCTTTCCTTTCTTTCTTTTGGTACTGGGAATTGAATTAAGGGGCACTCAACCACTGAGCCACATTCCCAGCCCTATTTTCCATTTTGTTTAGAGACAGGGTCTCACTGAGTTGTTTAGTGCCTTGCTTTTGGTGAGGTTGGCTTTGAACTCTCCATCCTCCTGCCTCAGCCTCCTGAGCCCCTGAGATTACAGGGCATCTGTCACTGCACCTGGCTCTTGTTTTTATTATTTATGGTGTTGGGGATTGAACCTAGGAGCTCACATATGTTGGGAAAACACTCTCTCGCTGAAGTACATTACCAACTCTTATTTTTGTGGGGAAACCAATGTTAAATTTTGTGTTTAGCTGATTTTATATCAATTATTAAATATGTGTGTGTGTATTTTTTTAAAACATTGCCTTTTGTGTGTGTGTGTGTTTTTGTGTGTGTGTGCGTGTGTGCGTGTAGTGCTGTGGATTGAACTCAGGGTCTCACGCATGCCAGGCAAGCACTCTATCACAGAGCTACATTCTCAACCCTGCAAAATAACCTTTTTATAAAGGAATTGAATTTTAAGATTCATTTAAAAGTGTGCTTTAATGACTACCACAGAAGTTGTAAGCTTGAGAAAAATATCTATTTGTTTATTTATTTATTTATTAATGAAAAATGACATTATAATAAAGTTATTATAGCCTGGTATTTGCCATGTGATAAGGATGAACCTTTTTATGTCTTTGAAAATATAAAAGCAGTTTAATATATTTCCTATTCCCAAACTTGCTCTTCATGCCCTCATTTCCCACTGGTTCTTGGCTATTTCTCTGTCTCTAGCAAACTTCTTTGAAATAGTTAGTACTTTCTGTCTTCTTTTGATTTTCTATAGAAACCCCTCCATCTTTTCCCTGTAAACATACACCTGTTCCTAGTCCATGTCCTTTGTGTTGCTAAATTCAGTGGTCACTTCTTAATCCACATCTTCCTTGACCAAACAACAACATTTGATGTCTTTGGTCTCTCCTTTCACTTCAAAGCAATGCCTACACTTAGTCACTGGAATATTCTCTTTCTGTTTTCTGTCTGACTCATTGGACTACTGCTTCTGTGTTTTCTTTGCTGGATCCTACTCATCTTCCTGAACTCAAATATTGAAGTCTTCCAGGGTAGAGCCTTCACGGTTTTTAAAAATCTGTATTTACTTTAACATACTTGGTTATCTCATCTTGACCCAGAGATTTGACTCTCAGAAGTTATCTGCTAGCTGGGCAGGTGGTGCACACCTGTAATCTTAACTACTTGGGAGGCTGAGTCTGGAGAATTGTGAGTTTGAGACCAGCCTGGGCAACATAAAGAGAGATTGGGGGAAGTGGGAAGAATTATCTACCTTGACTTGGAATACTTGAAATGATCAGAAAAGCCTTTCAGCTCCACACTCAAAATATGTCCTAATTTTGACTTATAAGTTGAATATTTTTAGTCCAAGGCACTGTCAATGCTCACTTGGTCTGTTGCAACTGGTTTCTTTTGAGTCTCCCGGCATCCCTTCTTGCCCTCAGGATAGCCTCAATCGTGGTTAACAGGTCACTCATGAAACCCAGGAGCTTACCATGCCATAGAATGTCCGCTATGAAATGGACTTTCCCTTTTCTCTATCTGTGTCTTTTAGTTCTCTTGGTCTTCCTCATACACTTCAGCCATGCTTATCCTTAATCATGCCATGTCTGCTTGGGCCTTGGCCCGTGGTGCTGCTTCTGTCTGAAGCACATGACCAGTTTACACTCACATAACCCACATGTCTACTCTGTGTCATTCAGTCAGAGGGTAATTCTCTGGCCCTCCATCATAAACATGGAACCTGACAGTCAGTTAGCCATTATTCATCTTCTTACCCACCTTCATTTTCTTTTGAGGACATATCAGCATTAATTAGCTGTTGATTCAGTTGATTTATTGGCTTCCTCTCTCCAGTAGAATGTAGACTCTAATGACAGACATGTTGCCTTTGTGTTTGAAAGCTACATCCTCAGTGCTGGGGCTCAGGAAATAATTTTTTCGAAGAATGAATGGAAGAAATAGTGGATTTTTTTTTTTTTTAGTTGTGTCGGTATAGAAATGTTTGTCTTTCGTTAAGTGTAATCTGTTGCATGCTGGTTGTAGTGATAGGATTAATCAATTGACTCTAGGAAGCTTCATCCTGAGCATTTCACGTTCTTCTGCTGAGCTCATGCAAGACTAATGGCAGGGTCAACTAAATGCTTTTTGCTAGATATATCTCTTCCTGCTTGGAGTTCTACTGAAAAACTGATCCACCACTTTTGGGAAACGTGCTTGCCAGGGTGTCTCGTCAGCAACACTAATGATGATCTCTTTTAGTTCAGCAGTAATGGATCAGGGATTGAATAAGGGCAGGATTCTTTGGTCATTTCTTCCCAAGAGCAGAAATGCCCATCTGATTATTTTCTAGAACTCACTGGAATAGAACCATTATTTTGTTGTATGTGTATGTGTGTGTGTGTAGGATAATAGGGAAAGGTGTTTAAACTTATGCTGTCTGCTCTGAAATAAGGTTAAATTGGAAATGTTTCCTCTGTGGAGAAATTGTCCACATTTGACCTTGGAGTCCATATTTTTTATTTTTTTTTTTGGATATTTAGTGCTTATCAAATCACTTGCAGTCAAAATAAAATGTCAGTCAGAGGGATATATTTTACTGGTAGAAATTCAAGATTTTATAGGATTTTTGTGATATATATCTCTTCAAGTTACAGTTTGACAGAAGTTAAATTAAATCTACCATTTCAAATGAATCTGGAGGCAGGAGAAATTATAGATAATTTTCAATATTTGATAAAGATGTGATTCTTTAGTAATGAATGCCACTGTCAAAATAATTTTAAAGACTGCTTGAGATAAGAATTGCTTTTAGTAAAAGATGTCATTAATGCTAATGACAGAAAAGTCATAATAGAATAAATATTATAACAGGGAATTTATTATAGTTCTCCAAATAACATCACAAATTATAAAATTAATAAATATTAATGTATGTTATTTCATTCACTAAAAATGTTCCATGATTAGTAGGCAGGTGTTTGTTAGATTTTTATGATATATCCTAAAATTCATTAGATTAGAAAACCCAAATATTATCATACTGACTTTTTTTTGAAGAATATAAGTAGTTACAAAAGTAAATATAGAAGACAGAACAAATTATCATGAAACCATTAAAGATTGTCCCTAAAATTATAGTTTTCAATTTAAAGCTGCTATTAAATTAATAAATTTAAAAGAAAGAAAGCTGAACATTCTGACAGATAAACTGCTTTTTTTCATGTTTTTTCCCTCCTTATTTCAATCCATACATATACTTTTCACAGACAAATCACAGACACATACAATTTATTATTTATGATTTTCATTTGAAATGTCCTACATTGTTATACAGTCTTCATGAATATAATTTTTAATGGTCACTTCGTATTCCATTGATTGCTATAATTTGCTTTTTGTGTGTGTTCATGGTACTGGAGATTGAACCTAGAGCTTTGCACCTGCTAAGCATGTGCACAGTCACTGAGCTATGCCCCCAGGCCTTAATCTCCTATTCAACTGCTGGACTCAGTCACATTCTGTTTGCTTCCTGAGTGGGCACTTACAATATTTAGTTATAATTAATAAACTCCCTATGTGGTATGATTAGAGTAGTGATGAAAAAGACTTCTTATTTCAAAATTTCCCTGTAAAGTTGTTGTTCATCATTATACCTTGAGTTGAATTGGTTAGCATATTATTCCAGCCAAAATATGAGAAATGCATTTTGAACAGAGGAGATACAAAATAGTGCTCAAATCCAGACTCACCCTGAGAGACCATATCTTGTGGGTTGATCCTGAGAAAGGATCTTGTGTGAGAATGGATACCCAGAAGGTCATAGGGAATGCCTCATTTGCAGCAGAATATCTATTATTGGGTGTAGTATAAAAACATATGATTTGTATGAAGTTTGATTTTGTATGGACATGGCAAGAATCTATAAATAGAAACAGCTACAAGTTATTATCTATTTTTTTTGTCTTTGTGTTGAAGGAAGTTTGGGGATATGTTTCTGATTCACAGTGTGTATCACAGTGTGGGTAAAAAAATAATACATTTTACTTGTTCAGAAAATTTCTACAATAAATGAGCATGAGTGTGCTCACAATGGTTCAAATCAGTGAAGTCAGAACCTTGCTTCTCGGTTCTGTTGTCATTAAATCATGAAGAAAATACCAAGGAATGGCAATATTTTGAACACCAATCTGTTGTCTTCAGATTCTTTCACAGCCAAATGACCAAGACAGCACTGGCACAAAGGTTTATCTAAATTGTAAGGCAGTTTCACAAGGATCAATTGAATTATCCTTTTTTCATCAGTGACTTGTAATTTACAAGCTGATGTTTTTTGCTTATGTTCAACTGTGGTCATGTATGACCGAAATGATAAAAATCAATCTTATGAAGGTAATTGGAGCAATGAAACAAATTGTAAATTACATGAATTGTAAATTATGTGTATAAATATGAGTTAGTTCATTCATTCATGTAATAATATTTTGTGTCTTTTCTATGGCACAATTAGAACTGTCAGGCACAATTCTGGGAGATATGATGATTAATCAAGTCCTTTACCCTCTGAGCTTATTTTCTTGGTAGAGTGAGAGATACTAAACAAATACACATACAAAATTTCAAATTTTTGAAAGCACAACAGAAAAAATAAAACAAAACTAAAAACGTTGCAAGAGTGTCTGTTTCATGTAGGATGGTATAGATGGTCTTTTTAAGTCTGAGATAATTGAATCCAGACTTAAGTGGGGTAGTGGAACAAGTCTGTGTTATGTGGGAGAAGAACTTCCAACAAATGCCAAGGTATTGAGCTGGAAACATACTAGGTATCTCCTGAGGAAAGCAGTAAAGCAGGTGTCACTAAAACAGAGTGAATGAGGTTAGGAATGGCCTGTGGGGAGGCAGGAAGGAAGATGGCAGCTAGGGCAGGTGGCAGACCACTTTAATCATGTTAGTTTTTTAGTTAGGGTGAGATAAGAATCCATTAGGGAGTTTGGGTCAAAGGAGAGACAGTCTAGTTGTATATAGTTTATATTTAGTTGCAGGTGGACACAATACCTTTATTTTATTTTTGTGTCATGCTGAGGATCTAACCTAGGGCCTCACAAGTTCTAGGTGAACATGCTACCACTGAGCCACAATCCCAGCCTCTTTAGTTTGTTTTTGAAGAATGACTATAGTGTAGAAAGTAAGCTAAGTAAGTCACAAAAAAGAGAGGCCAGTCGCAATCTCTGTACAGAAGAGAGGTAACTATGGGTTTGACATGGAAGAAGTGGTCAGGTTCAGGATAGATTCTGAAGGATGAGTGGATAGGTCTTCTGGTGGACTGGATGTGGAATGTGACATTAAGTGAAAAGACAAGGGCGTCTGAGACATGTGGCCTGAGCAAGTGATAGGATGGGACTGCCATTTCCTGTTATACAGAAGAGTGTGAGAGAAGCAGGTTGGGTGTGTGTGTGTGTGTGTGTGTGACCAAAAGTTTGGTTTTGGAAATGTGAGTTCAGGGTGTTTACTAACCAGCCACAAGGAGATGTGCATAAGCAGTTTAAGATAAACCCAAAGCTCAGTGCTTCTTTCTGAAGATATAAGTATTTCAGGTTTGTTCTCAGAGCAAGAGTGGAGTATGGATTGGGGTCTGTATAGTCAAGGCCTTAGAGTAAGAAATGAATATCCTCATGCTAATGGTGAAACATGATGATAGGACAGATGAGGCCGGACATGGAGCAATCAGCAGGAAGCAGGTTTATTGGTTGCAGTCGGTCCAGAAAGGGGTTTTTGCCTAAATCAATTTTTCCCTCTGAACCCAGAGTCCAGAAATTTTTAGACCTTTATACCCAGTGTGCAAGTGGGAGTGGTGTGCTTGGAGGCTCACAATTTGCAGAAAACTGTATAAAAGTAGGGTTTTTTTTTTACCCCTTTGTGTTCATAGAGAGTGCCTCCTAAGTTTTTGATTATTCAGAATTTTTTACACACTTTGTCACAAAAGCAGATATAACATCATGAAGCCACAGCCAAACTTAGTTATTGCAAGACAGAGCCATAGGAAATAGGAAGCCTAACCACATTTGAACTCTTTTGCAGAAATTCTTGCAGATGGTCTAGAACAATTATGGTGAGGGTCTCTGGAGAAGCTTAATTAATATTCTTGGTGGAGGAGGGGGTGCTACTATAATGACTCCATGGGACCCTGAATGATGATCCAACAGAGTATAAGGGATGTGCCCTTAGACACCTGATCCAATCTGTCTGGGTGTGCTTCTTATTCCCATGTAATTTATTGCACTTGACTTATTTTATAATTAGTTGTTAGGATATAGCCAGGAATCAGATTTCCCTTTAGCTTGACCCATTCAGGACCTCAGTAAATTACATGAAGTTGAAATTAATCTATGAATTTGATTACCCTAGGTTCCTGATATAAGTGGAATTGTACAGTGTTTGTCTTTTTGTGACTAGTTTTTTTCACTTAGCATAGTATCGAAACCAGAGTTTTGAGATGAGACTAGATTTCCCCACTTCTCCAATTTCCTCTGGGTTCTTGTCTCACTAATTTTGAAGAATAAAATCCATGGACAATCATGGAAAAAAAGAATGAATGAAGTAGGGTTTATTTAAGCAAGAAGAGAAAGAACTCCCGCCCTGTGCAAGGGGGCCTGATAGCAGAAAACCCCATTTTTGTGTGCTAGCTTAGGAGTTCATATATGGTTCAGGGCAGATCATGGAGCAAAATCTATGTAAAATAGGCTTTGAAAAAGAATCAAGGCTATCATCCGAGTTCACCCCACCTTCCTTCCTATATCTTCCAGTTGGGTTCACCCTCATCTTCCGTTTTCCACCTCTGAGACAAAGGAGTTGGCTGGAGGTGTTCCCACAGGTGAGCCTCAAGGTCTTTTATGTCTGAAATTGGCCTTGATGGTGCCCATTATTATATCTACCGGTTAGCCCATTATTCTGACCGCTTGGTCATTTTACTATCTATTCTATTTTATCTTCATTCAGTATCTTTAAGGTTCATGCTGAATTCTTTCAGCATCATATTTTTATTTGTTTTTGTTAGTTTTACATGATGACAGTAGTATTTATTTTGGCAAATCATGCATACATCCAGTATGACTTATTCTATTTAGAATTCCACTCTTATGGTTGTACATGATGCAGAGTTACCCTGAGCTTGTATTCAAACATAAGGCTAGGAAAGTTATATACGATTAATTCTACTGTCTTTTCTATTCCCCTTCCCTCTCCCTTCCCTTCATTCTCCTTTGTCTAATCCGATGGATTGCTATTATTCTCCTTCCCACCCTCTCTTGTTATGGGTCACATATCAAGGAGAACATTTGGTCATCAGTTTTTTGAAATTGGCTTATTTCACTTGCATGAGAGTCTCCAGTTTCATCCATTTACCAGCAAATACCATAATTTCATTCCTTTTTATGGCTGAGTCATATTTCATTGTATACATATATACCACATTTTCTTTATCCATTCATCGGTTGAAGAATACCTAGGTTGATTCCATAGCTTAGCTATTATGAGTTGAGCTGCTCTAAACATTGATGTAGCTTTGTCACTATAGTATCAGTATCATTTTTTTTTCACCTAGAAAATGGTGATCAAAAAATGGTGATGTTGGCATTGTTGGAAGGATTGTTAAATTAGGTAGTACAGGTAATGGGCCTAATATTGTGGGTATATATGGAAGGCACTTAGAAAATGGTACAGAGTGATGCAAAATTATTTGTATTACAAAGGGATCAAACTTATGAACTTGTCCTCAAAGAAAATTTATTCTTCAGCATTTCGGGGATATTTTAATACAGTGCACAGTGCTGTCATTCGTCATTTTTGTGACTATCTCTACTTGTCCATATTGCACAAGTTCTACCATTTAAAAAATTCATTTTAGATATTAAAGTTCTGTTTCTGATTGTGTGCTGTTCCCTCAGCATCCCCAAAGGCAATGTTTTCCAAAGTGTTCCATGGAACAATAACATAGATGAAAATGCAGTCCATTAAATAATGTGTGGTCAAATAAAAGTTGAATAACCCTGAGTATGAGATCTCTCTTTTACTGAGTCATGAAGCCTAATAACTCTTCTCTTTTGCTGAGACACAGGCATAATAAAGGAACTGGTATCTATAGTAAAGAACCTAGTTAAATTCCAAGTTTTCTGTTCTGCAAATATTTCAATAAAATTGACATAGGTGCATTACGGTAGGTCGGAAATCATAACCTAGCGCTTATTATATAATTTATTATCACTAATGATATTAACAAATATCATCATGAATCATTCAACTATTGCTTTTCTCAGAAGAACGTAACTCAGAGTTACCCTAAGTGGTGTATTTGTTCATCAGTTTAAGTCATTCAGGTGTTCCATAACTAGAACAATAGGACATAACTGGACTCTGTACTTCTTAAAGTCTTTGGCATTTGGATCCTTTAAAAAGTATTACTTTGTGTATTATTATTATTATTTTTTCTGTGTGTTTCAATTAAATTTTTTAAAACTTAGATCATCTTTATTTACTTATTCATGTTTGTTCTAATTAGTTATACATGATAGTAGAATGCACTTTGACACATCATACATAAATGGAGTATAATATCTCATTCTTCTGGTTGCCTGTGATGTGGAATCACACCGGTTGTATAGTCATGTATGCACATAAGGTAAGAATGTCTGATTCATTCTACTATCTTTCCTACCACCACATCCCCTCCCCTTTCTTCACTACCCTTTACTAATCTAAAGTAACTCTATTCTTCCCTAGTCCCCCCTTATTGTGAATTAGCATTGGCATATCAGAAAAAACATTTGGCCTTTGGTTTTTGGGGACTGGCTTATTTCGCTTAGCATGATATTCTCAAGCTCCATCCATTTACCTGCAAATGCCATAATTTAATTCTTCTTTAATGCTGAGTAATACTCCATTGTGTATATGTGTAGTGGGTAACTGACCCAGGCCTGGATACAAAATAAACTAAGGACGCTGTCTGTGAAAATTAGTGCCTGTGAAAAGGAGAGAGTTCCCCTTCCCCTTTCCCACCAGCTCATTTTCAGGGAACCTAATTAGTACCATTCATGCCTTCCTTTGGGGTTATAAAGGACTTTCTCTAGGACCTAACTACTTTCCTTTGAAGTGTAAATGCCCCTGTGCAGGCTCTGGGCCCAAGGCTAGAGATTTGGCTAGAGATTTGTTGAATCTCTTGTAAGAGGAGCCAGTTCCCCTATTGTGCTCTGCTTGTGTAAACACACTTCCTGCTTGAAAACGCTTACACACAATCATATATGGTTTTTTGAAACCTGTGCACAACTAGGTAACGTTTTTAGACTAGAAAATTTAGGACACTAGATAGCCTATAAATGTTGTGAAAAACTGGTAAGGGGTACTCAGAATCTGAAGTGCTGGCCTCCTCTGGGCCTGTCGGCATAAAATGAAGTTTAGTTTCTCCCACTCTCCGAGTGCCATTTGCTGCTTCTTGCCTGATTCCAACATATGTGCGACATTTTCTTTATCTATTCAACTGCTGAAGGCCACTTAGGTTGGTTCTATAGTTTACTGCTGTGAGTTGAGCTGTAAACATTGATGTGGCTGCGTCACTGTAGTATGCTGGTTTATAAGTCCTTTGGGTATAAACCAAGGAGTGGGATAGCGTATTATTATATTTTTTATTTTTATGTTTTTAAAAATGTCTTGTTTTAATTGTAGGTAGACACAATACCTTTATTCTATTTTTTATGTGGTGCTGAGAATCGAACCCAGGGCCTCACACATGCTAGGCGAGCATGCTACCACTGAGTCACAACCCCAGCCCAGTGTATTATTTTTAACTGTGGTCAAGTACACAAACATAAAGTTTACCACCTCAACCGTGCTCAAGTGTACAGTTCAGTGACATTAAGTGGATCCACCATCCATCTCCAGGACTCTTTCCATCTTGTAAAACCAAAACTCTCCACCCATTAAATGATAACTCCTAATTCTACTTGTCTCTGTTTCTGGCAACCACTGTTCTAGTAGTCTCTGTCTATGAATTTGATTACTCTAGGTGCCTGGTGTAAATAAAATCAGACAATATTTGTCTTTTTTTGACTGCCTTATTTCACTTAGCATAATGTCCTCAAGGTTGATCCACATTGTCGCATGTACCAACAAGGCCTTCCTTTTAGTCTGAATAATATTTCATTGTATATATAATGCCACGGTGTTTAGGCACTCATTTATCAATGGACACTTTACAGCTGTCATGAAAAATACTCCTATGAACATGAGTATATAAAGTCTTTTAGAGCCGCGTGTTCAATTCATTGGGTATGTACACAGCAGAATTGCTGAGTCATATGGTATAATTCTATTTTTAATAGTTTTTCAGTATACATATTGTTTTCTGCAGTAGCTGTACCTCTTTATATTGCCTCTAACAATGCACAAGAGTTCTGATTTCTTCAAATCTTCTGGTTATTTTTGTTTGTTTGTTTATTTATTTATTTAGTGGTAACCATCAATGTGTGTAAGGTGGTATTGTGTGGGTTTTGACTTGAATTTACCTAATAATTAGTGAATATTGTATATTTAAAAAATTGTTTGTTCTATTTAGTTATACATGATAGCAGAATGTAATTTTGATTCATGGTACACAAATGGAGCACAACTTTTCATTTCTCTGGTTGTACATGATGTAGATTCATACTATTTGTGTAATCTTACACATACTTAAGATAATGATGTCTGTCTCATTGCATCATCTTTCCTCCCCCCCACTCCTTCCTCTGCCCTCATTTCCCTCTTTTCTTCATTCTTCCCTTACCCCTGCCACCCCCTGTTATGAATATTGAACATTATTATATTAGTTCAGTATATTTTATGTGTTTGCTGGCCATTTTCATGACTTCTCTGGAGAATTTTTTTCAGGTCTTTTGCCTACTTTTTTTTAATTTTTATTGAGCAGTAGGAGTCCCTTACATATCCTGGGTAGTTACCTCTTTTCAGATACATGATTTGCAAATGCTTTCTCCCCTTCCCTGCATTGCCTTTTCACTCTATTGATTCTGTCCTTTGATGCAGAGAAGTTTTAAATTTTGACATAGTCTAATTTATCTGCTTTTTGTCTGTGACCTGAGCTTCTCATGTCACATCCATGAAAATATTACCAAAACTATTGTCACAAAGCTCCATGTTTCTAAGAGTTTTATAACTAACTTTCCTGGTTAGGTTTTGGATCCATACTGTTAATTTTTGTTTATGGTATAAGATGAGGGCAGACCTTTGTTCTTTTTGCAAGTGACTATCCAACTTTCTTAGCACCATTTGTTTTAAAGACTGTTCTTTTCCCACTAAATGGTCTTGTCACCCTTGTCAAAATCATATTTATGTGCTGTCTGTTCTATTCCATTGGTCTACATGTCTATTTTTGTGGCAGTATCACAACTGTTTTGATTACTGTAGTGAATTTTTAATCAGAAAATGTGAGACCTCCAACCTTGTTCTTTTTCAAGATTATTTTGGTATTCAGGACTCCTTAGGACTCCATATAAATTTTAGAATAATTTTTTCCTATTGACAAAAATGGTGCTGGGATTTTAATAAGGATTGCATTAAATCTGTAGGTAATTTTGGATAGTACTGACAACGTAAAACTATTCAGTCTTCCAATTCATGAACACAGGATTTTTTTTCAAATGTTAGTGACTTCTTTCAATTTCTTTTCATAATATTCTGTAGTTTTTCAAATATAAGCATTAGCCTTCCTTGGTTAAGGCTGTTATAACCTAACGTTTAGGATATTATTGTAAATGGAATTAACTTTCTTAATTTTTTCTTGGACTATTTAATGTTAGTATATGGATATGCAACTAATTTTTGTTAAATCTCTTTAAATCATGTATAATATCTCTTTATATCCTGAAAACTAGTGTTGTGAAGAATAAAGTTTGGAAAATACTGCCCAAAGGGATATATTCATTGTAATATGGAATCTTTCTTTGAACTTATATGTTATTTCACATCATTTGTTAAAAATGGCATAAACAAAGCCATTTTTAATGTTTATGGTGAATCATGTTCTTATTTATTTATACACCTTATTTCCAGGGTGAAAGACCCTAGAAAATTTGAGTAACATCATAGTTAAATAAAAGTTGATCTATCCATCTATCAGAACTTTCTATTTACTTGCATTGCATTAATTCAAAGATCAAATCTAATTTTACCGCATGTGACATCCTGCTTAGTCATTCCAAATGTAAATTTTTTAACCAGTAAGACAAAGTGACAACATTGGACTTATGTTTGCTATAATCAAAAGGTATATATGTGTGTGTGTATATGTATGTGTGTGTGTATATGTATGTGTGTGTGTATATGTACTCCTTCCAGGGAGTATTTTAGTTTAGGAATGAAAAAATAAATTGCGGTTGGATTTTGCTATTGGCTTTTTATAGTTTAAGTTAAAATATTAAACTTTTTAAAAGACAATTTCTTCATTCATTTAGAAGAAATAAATGCAAATGGTAAGGTCTACTAATACCATTAATATTTCTATTTGTGGGATGGTGGTTTTACTAGCCATAGGATTTTTTCTTATATGATCTGATGACTCATTTGATAACATGAGTAAGAAATGCTTTCTGAGGAGGAGGAGTCAGATGTTTCTAAACACTAGTTCTGGGAAACATTGAGTAAACTAATAGATGAAAAAAGAATCAGGTCCTCACTTTTGGTAGCAATCATCCCTTCTTGTTATAAAACAATCATTTTTCCTTTACCCTAGGTATTGTGCAATAATTCACTTGTTAAAAATAAAAAAACTTTCAACTCATTGACTGCAGAGGCTGGTAAACTGTTGAGAAAAGACTTATGATCTTTTCTCTTTCTCTTATTCGAGGTTGTGGAACAGATTTGCCCTCAAAGATTGTAATTATTCTTCTCTTTAGTCTCAGTCCTTTCAGTAGAAGTTTAAACTAACTTCTTATCGCTAAGCTTAGACGAGGTATTGCTGTTATCTCTACAGTGATAACATGCTTTCTGCTGTACAGAATAGAGTTGTAGTCATTTCCCAAAGGCTTTACCAAACCTAAGCAGGAAAGTCCACTCCAGCGTGAAATTCTCTAAATGAGAACTATCTGTAGTGCATGGTTGCTCATTCCTTAACTGGTTGGAGACAGGAAGAAAAGGAAAGAGATTGCAGGTCTTTGAGAAGTCTTGTAGTTAGTAGAGGGGCTGTCAGCACTGCAGTCTCTGTTTTTCTAACTGTCTCAGGCAGCTCTGCTCATGATCAGTGAGGGGGCTGCATCCAGTGTCCTCAATCCCCCCACTCTTAAGCTCTCAGTGTCAGCAGCATTCAGAAACAGTGGCTGTTTGTCTGAAATGACACACACTGAAGAATGCATTCATTCATCCTTTCCTTCTTTTATTTGTTGGTTTACTCTTTTTCATAACATATATTGAACACAATGTGCAAGGCATTTCTGAGGATACACAGATTAGAAAAAAATACCATTCCTGACGTCAAGGCATTTAGTCTATTTAATAGTGCTGAATAAATATATGACTTTACTACACTGTGAATACTACCAGAGTACAGAGGAAAGCTGCCTTATCCATGAGATGGGGGGAGAGGCTTACGTTTGAGATTAAAAGATAAATGTAGTTTTCCCAATTTAAGAAATGCAGTTTGAAATTCCAGGCCTGAGGGCCAGCTTACGCAAGAGCCTAGGGCAAGGCACGAGGTAATTTGGTGTTGTAGCCTGACAATGAACATGGCTCAGGCAGTTCAACCTGATTCTCTGCTGTGAGCGGCTAGGCTGCTGTCTGTTCCTATCTAAGAGGGAACAAGTGCTTCCTCTTCCCCACCTTTAGGCGTTAGTACCCAGGTGGGAATTGAGCCCCATGTCTTGGCAGGGTGTCAGGATTAGGTGGTTCCAGCTCAGCTCCACTTCTAGAGAGTGACTGGTATCCTAGATTTAAAAAAAAAAAAAAAAAAAAAAATTCATATGACTGTTCTGGGATGATCTGGCTTAGTATTATTGTTCTGTTGGCCTGTTTATTACTTGATGACTCTATCTCCTCTTAGATTTTAACATCTCACTTAGGTGAAATCTTCATACCTGGTATGGAGTCCAATCCTTCACCTAAGACTCTTTTTTTTCCCCTGTTGTGGCTCCCTGCAGACCTCCTTCCACCTCCTGCTAGGTTAACATCCTTCGTTATTCCCACATAATGGCCAGACAGGGGACTCAGTCCAATTCTTCAACTAGTATTTGGGTTCATATCTGCATAGAGGGAGACAACCAAGGTATATGCATCCCTTCCCAAGATACTTTTCAGAAATGTGACAGTTCAAGACTTTAAAGTCAAAGAGATTACTGGTCAATAGGAAAATAAAGGAAAAAATTAAATGCTGAAAGTTGAAAATAGTAAAATGGTATAGTTTTATTTATTGTCTTTGTATTTTTTCAATGCAGGGGTTTAAACCCGATGTTTACCTATGCTAGCTTTAATATACACCAAGCCTCTGAGCTACATCCCCAACCATGGTCTTTTTAAATTAAAAAATATAATTTAAATATCAATAGTTAATACAATTGAAATTGTGGTTTCAAAGTCTTTTGGGAAGGGATGCATAGTCATTGGTTTTCTGGTCAAATAAATTGCAAATATGGCTCAACAACATTTATTTTACAATAAAAATTTAAAACCCCTTCTCTAAAGTTCTGTATATTAACAAAAGTTGATCTCATAGGAGTAGAGAGTAGAATAATGGTCACCAAAGGCTGGGGGAGGGTGCAGGTGGGAGGGAGAGAGGGTGGTTAATAAGTGCAGGGGTGCAGTTGGAGAGGAAGACTAGCTTCTGATGTTCTATAGCACAGGGCAAGCGTGGTTGACAAAATTAATTTTACAATTCAAAAGATCTAGAGGATTTTGAATGCTCCCAACACAAAGAAATGATGTTTTGAGTGATGGATGTGGCAGTTACACTGATCTGATCATTAAAACTTATATACATATATTCAAGTATAGTACCCTATAAATATATACAATTGTCTTAAAAATTTAAAAATATATTTGAAATGTATGTCTATTAATCCTTTAAACAGCCCTCTCTCCCAGTTTCTTTCAATTTTAAGCATGAACTTGGCTGGACCTTTCATTACCTTTCTGGCGTGCTTGCTAGGAAGTTCTGTCCAGGGAAACAGCTGAGCTGGGTACTGATAGGGGAAGACGGTGGGGAGGGGCTTGCTGGGAGAAATGAGGAGTGGCATCTCCATCCAGCAGCTGCAGATCCAGAGAACACCTGCCCTTCTCTGGGCTGTGGGAAGGGAGCAATTGAGGTAGAGCTTTCCTTGCTGTTCTTCTAGGCCTGGCTACAGAACCTGAAGGAACCCCCTTCACAATAGCAAACCAACTAAACCCTTCAATCAAACAACCCAAGTATAGGAAAGAAGAAACCCAGACATTCTGGTCCTTTACAGGAATAAATCACAATAGTCACAGTGCTGCTGTTGGAGTCACAGCCTCACACTCTTGACAAGGATCGGTGTGACTGGACTAGGTGAAATCTATCCCACCAGGAACGGATTTGTGCCCACTAGTGTAGATCTATTTACCCGACGGCTGCCTGAGCTCAGGCTTCCTGAGCTGTCATATGCTCCTCTGTCATATGCTCCTCTGGCCCCAGAGACAAACCTGAGGTAATCAACAAGCTAATTTTGTGCACTTTTTCATGAGCTTTCCCAGCAGAAAATCACTCCTGTCTTTTCAGTGACAAGAAATTGCCTTATTTGAAGGATGCTAATGTGATGAAGTCTGTCTGGACAGAGATCATGACTACCCTAATCAATTCCATGTAGTGCTTGTTATGTGCCTGCTGAAGCTCCAATAAAAGATGAGAGTAACAGTTGTGATCCCCAGAGAAGCAGGCTAATTGCTTAGGGAGAATGCTAAAAATTGGGTGTGGTAGAGTTTATGTTTACCCGCAGTAAAACACTAAAATTCAGGGCAATATATAATCAAGGACCTCAATGAGCACCCAAGGTCTTTAGTATAGCTATGTGTGTGTGTGTGTGTGTGTGTGTGTGTGTGTGTGTGGCGCATAAATAGGTCAGATCTGTGTGTTTTCGTGGTAATGCAGGTAATGTATGTATTGTTATAACAGCAGAGAATGGCCTAGGACATCGTATTGCGGTTACATGGTGGGAAGCTATAGAGATAAGATGGTCTCTCTCTCTCTCTTTTTTTTTGTCCTGGGGAAAGTTGAAAATTGTTGTTTGGCCAGAAAACTTGTGAATGTGTGAATTTATTTGTTAATTTTTTGGAAATAAGGACTGTTGTATCTATTTATTTATTTATTTATATTACTGGGGGTAAAACCCAGGGGTGCTCTATCACTGAGCTGCACCCCCAATCTTTTTAACTAATTAACTATTTTGAGACAGGGTCTCACTAAATCGTCCAGGCTGACCTTGAATTTGTAATCCTCCTGCCTAAACCCCCCCAAGTAGCTGGGAATGCAGACATGTGCCACCCTGCTTGGCATAAGGAGTGTTCAAATAGGAAGATTATTTGGAAGGCTGGTTTAGCAGTCTTGGGGGAATGAAATGTTCTTGGATTAAAGCTATGGCAATTGGAATGATCAGAAAAAATAATAGTTAATCTACAGAACTTATGACAGAGCACTTTTTATGTCTTTGACTATAATTGTATTATTCATTTACTCTGTAAAATCTCTGTGCTAGGTTTGTAATTATAATTATTCCCATTTTACAGATGAGAAAACCGAGGCAATGAGCCGTCACGTAACAGCTCCAAGGATCATATCTATTAAGTGGGAGGGAGACGCTACATCCTAGGAGGCAACCTGACTACACAGTCTGTTTTTTCTTCTGCTAATTCCCCTTGTCTCTGGGTTGGACAAGAGGGGTGTTTATGAAGAAATATAGATAGCATTTGCAAAATCTATACTGCATGTGAGGACAGGCAGCAGCATCACTCTGCTTTGGGTAACTTTAAATTGTTTATTCAACATAGTGTGTTGTTTTTGAGTTAAGGATGGATATTAGACTTTTTAAAGGGAACTTTGGGAGATCAATTTTACAATTTCTTTAATTGCTTTTGAAAAGAGTAGAGATAATTAAATCCATTCAAATGTCTCCAAAATGATAGCCGTTTACATTTTGCAAAAATAAATTTTGCATTTTGATTTGTTGGTTTATCAGTAATGCAGTGGAATTTTAAGTGAAAAATGATTGATTCATACTATGCATAGAACACAGATGAGACCTTTTTATATGTCAGATTAATAGATTGGATGTTTTGTAGTGAAACCCAAACATTTTCCTTTCTAAGGTGGGCTATTTGCCAAGAAGCTTGAGTAACTTAGTAATGTGCCAATAAATAGCAGGTTTATAGCTTCACTGCAGTAAGAGACTCAGTCCTCATTTCTGCAGACAGAAAAAGACATTCAGGGGGAAGTATTTTAATCAGTTCTTCAGCTGTTACCATTTATTTAAGTGGGGAATCACACCTCTAAAGAGAGGCCAGTCTCACATTTAGCATCTGTTATTAAATATGTGTTTTCCATCTTTTCTTAGGGGAAGTTTTTAAGTTGTTTTATAAAATCCTAATAGTTTTATGTCAGTAACTAATGAACAGATAGAAGAACAATTTAATGAATATGTCATATGACTAGATTTGTAGTTCTGAGCTTAATGATAGTAAAGGGAAAATATTAAGCTCTCAAAGTGGACGAATGAAAACATTGTATTGATCTTGTCCCAAGTAGAATTTCTTTTAACTTTGTTCCTAGTTACAAGCTTCTTTTACTTCAAACAAAGAGGTTACATATGAGTTAACTATAATTTTAAAGAACAGAAAATGCTCTTATTAATGTGTAATAGAGCATAATTTATTTTTAATCTGATCGAATTTTTCATTTGTTGTATTGAGGTATTTTGGACCTTCTGGCTATTCTAGTGCAAAGGTTCAAGTTCTTTCTTCCATTTGCAGTTATTTGCAAAAGAGGACAAGAATATTAAATACTCTTGATGAAAGAGGCCTGTCTTTCAGGAAAAAAGCTTCCTCTTTCTAGGGCTTATTGGAATTTGCTTTGGAGATTTTGTTGGGCATTTAACTCTTGTTTGCATTATAGAATTTATGCATTCAAATGATTTTATTTCCAGGCAGGAGAATATGGCTTGCTCAAACCATATTCTTATTCAAAGACTTGGAGTTTCTGGGTAAAAAACCTTAGTGTCTGTATGTATAGACAGGACAGGCAAAATGAACTTGAGAATTGCTAGAAGATAAAAATATGATCCGGCTGATTTTTGTAAAGTTTAGTCATGCTAGATTTATGTAGAGGAAGCTAAAAGAAAAGAGAAGTAAGCAAACCAGAACAAAAAGCCTGTTTGTCCCTAAGTGATATTCATTGTATTTAATCAAATAGTAATTTCTGTGACTTAGGTAAGTTATTTTTCTTGAACAGAGAGTAGTTTGTACCATGCAAATGAAAGCAGGTCAGATTTATTATAGCAAAACTAGTCTGATAAGTTGCTATGTATATTTCTGACTCTCCTATGCAAAAGTTTGGTTGTGACCTTATTGCCAAGGTACATAGGGCTAAATGAGCTGGTAAGAAAGTACATAGGCAGGAAGAGCAATAAATAAACATTTAAATATCTCCAGTTATAAAAACAATACATTCACAACATGAAAGTGCAGAAAACAGAAGGAAGGAAGAAAAACTATAACATAACCTGGAAATGACCATCATTAAATCTTTATTGTATTTCTCTCTAGTGTTATTTTCATCTACGAAGGCAATTGTTTGGGATTATATTTATTTCTCCTTTTTTTGTATTCACTCTTAACATCATATCAGGAACATATTAAATGTCTTTTGAAATTTTAATTACTAAAAAATAATCAAATTACTAAAAAGTAATCAAGACATAATATGTACAATTTATATATTTCATTATTTAGACACTATTAAAATGTATAATAACCACCTTGACATATAAATACTTATAATCTCTAAGGCATTATTTTATTTGGGTTGGTTCTTAGAATTGGAACTACTGGTATTCATTCATGTAATAGTTTCTGTAACAAATATATTTTTGAATGCTGACTTTGTGCTGTGAAACATTTTTAAGGTTTTTGATATATATATATAGCAACCTTGCTATACAGAGTGGTTTACCAACTTATTGGTGGTCCTGCCAATCATACCTTCCCCTTGCTATTTATGCCCCGACGTAGCCTTCTTTATAACTCATAGGGACAAACTGTGTACATCAATCTGCTATTACAGAAACAGAGATAAGGGCATTCATTTTAATCTTGCTTGGATGTGCTGTCTGGAAGAAGGATCTGCTATGTCATAAGAACACTTAACCAGCCCTGAGCAGAGGTCCTAAAGCCTCCCCACGAGCTGAGAAGAACCCATGTCCTCCACTCAACAACCACAACAGTGAACTGTCCTGCAAGCAGCCCTGATCACATCTTGATGACCACCAAAGGAGAGCCCCTGAGCCAGGGTCACCCAGCTAATCCACCTCAGAAATTGGTAAGATAATAAATGGTTGTTTAGATTTGCTACTTTTTGGTGATAATTTGTTACACATCAATGAATTAGCAATACCCAATGTTACCAGCACTTCAGTTATTTTGGCTGGTAAAAATCTTTTAAAAATTCTTTCACTTTTTTTTGGTACTGGGGATTGAACTCAGAGAGGTTCAATCAACTAAGTTGCATCCCCAGCCCTTTTTAAGTTTTTTTTTTTTAAATTTTTTTATTTTAGAGACAAAGTCTCACTAAGTTGCTTAGGGCCTCACTAATGGTGGCTTCAAATTTGTGATCCTCCTGTCTCAGCCTCTGAGTTGCTGGTATTACAGGCATGTGCCACAGTGCCTAGCTCACATTTATTGGTAGTTTACCAATGGTAGCTCACATTATTTGGTAGTTTTATCTGCTATTTTCTTCTTCTATCTGGGGATTTATATTCATCCATTTTTTTTTCAAGGTTTCAGTTTTTTCCTGGGCTTTGAATTTCAAGGGAAAAATTAATACAGCAGCATAAAATTGCCAATAGATGGCATGAGGAGGTCTCAGAAATGCATAATGGATTTTGTTAGATTAGCATTGTCAATATTCAAACAAAAAGTGATTCTTAAGGGTGAAGTTCGGCATTTTTCTTGTTATCCTCTTTGACCCTCAAAGCAACCATGGAAGATTTTGCATTCCAAAAATGCCACAACAATATTTTAGAATCTCTTCCTACGATATGAATTTGACACTAATCCCATCGAGTGGGTCTATAACTCCATTACCTTGAACCTGAATAAACCTGAGACTATTTAAGTGCAGGTGAGGCAATGTGACTTTTAAAGCTGATCGTAAAAGATGCTGCAGGTCCAGCCAGGATTCCTTCTGATACTCACTCTTAAAACTCATGTACCATGTTGTGAAGGAGGTTCAAGCTATGTCACTGTGGAAGCCAATGGTAGGTTCCCTAGTGACTATCCCAGCTGAGGATCTAGTCAGCAACCAGCATCGATTGTCAAATCTGTGAGTGAAGATACCTCTGAGTGGTTTCAGTTCACAGGAATTGAACATTTCCAGCTGAGGCTGTAAACAACCAAATGCAATCTGCTCTCATTGAACTTCTGACCCAAATCATCTGTGGGTGTAGAAATATTGTTGTTTTATGCTTCTAAGTTTTGAGTGGTTTGTTATGCAGTAGGAATAACTAGAACAGCAACCATAGAAGAAAAAGTAGATTGGTCAGATATTTTTGATCTTCATTTTAGGAAGATCAGGAAAAGCAGGCAAAGAGAGAGGGGAGTAACATTTTCAAGTACTAGGGTTCTCCAGAGAAACCCTGACTTACATGCTTTGAAAACATACACACACGCACACACACCAATTGGAATTGGCTCATGTGACTGTGGAAGCTGAAAGATCCCACCACCTGCCATCTGCAAGCTAGAGAATAAGGAAAGTGTGTGGTGTGGTGTGATTCCATTGCCTCTGTGAGCCTGATTATCAGAAGGTGGGGGTGGGGGTGGAGTGCTGGTGTAATTCCTGGACTCAGAAGGCATGAGATGTCCAATCTTATGGGTGGAGGAGAATATGGATGTCCCATCTCAAGAAGAAAGAGAATTCAACTTCATCTCTTTTTTTCTTCAAGACCCTATGGCTGGGATGTCCACCCACATTGGTGAGAGAGGATCTTTTTTATCATTCTTCTAATTCACATGATTGTGTCTTTTGGGAATACTCTCTCAGACACATGTTTTACCAGCCATCTGGGCACCCCTTAGTCCAGTCAATTTGACACTTAAAATTAAGTATCATACAGAATTTCCTAATAAGGTAGTGTCAGCTTACTAGTGGATTCTTTTCATATTCTATACTATTTCCACATTTAAATTTTAGTTGTTATTATTATTATTATTTTTGGTACCAGGGATTGAACTCAGAGCCATATTTCCAGCCTTTTTTTGTATTTATTTAGAGACAGGGTCTCACTGATTTGCTTAGGACCTCGCTAAGTTGCTGAGGCTGACCTTGAATTTATGATCCTCCTGTCTCAGCCTCCCAAGCCCCAGGGATTATACCACATTATAATTCTGAATGGTAAAATATGATGAAGATACTTAAAAAATTTTTTTTTAGTTGTAGATGGACACAATATCTTTATTTATTTATTTTTATGTGGTGCTGAGGATTGAACCCAGGGCCTCACACATACTAGGTGAGTGCTCTACCACTGAGCCACAACCTCAGCCCCAAGATGCTTTTCAGTTAATTTATCTTTATCTACATAAGTATTTATTGAGAAGTACTTTGAGGTGTCAGGCACTAGATTAGGTAGTGAGAACTCAATGGTGAGCAACCAGATGCATGGCTTCCACCTGCCTGCAGATTACAGGCCAGTGTGGCGGGTAGAGATGAGTCAAATATTCACACACATAAAAGTTAACAACTAGCTATTTGAAAAGAAAGAAATTATAGAGTTCTGGGAGGCACACATTCATTGTGGTCAGGAAAAGTTGTCTGAAGAACTGGCATTTGATATGAAAACAGAAGGATGGGTAATTATATATAACTGTGCTTAGGTTTTCTTTTTGCACAGTATTTAGTTTTTTATTTGTTCATTCACTTTATTCCATTGAATTATATGTTGCTTTAGGTCAGAAAATGTGCTTTCTATTTCATTGAAGTAAGTAACTCCACACAGCATACTTATGCTCACAGTTTTGCTTGGCCTTCTACAAATGACCCATCAGCATATAATGGACTTAAAAATAATTTAATTTAGGTTTCCATTTCTGTAATTGTTTTCCAATGCTGCCTTTGCATCAGTCACCCTGGGGTGTAGGTGAAGGTGCTGTGTCACTTGCACCAAGCTGTTCAGTTGAGAGTGATGCAAATGGGTTTGGACACTGATCTGCAGTGGAGGGTCAATTGGTGATAAACCAGGCATTCACATGGCAAAATGATGTGTTGCAGCCACTGATAACATTAGTGACTTCTGTTCTGTTAACTACTGAAGAATAACTTAGTGGTTATTAATTGGTGAGACAAATTGCCACAAGTTTTAAAGATTTTCTGGACTGGTTTTGGTTTTTGCTGACAATATAAGAATGGAAAGAATGTAATGGAGAGGTAGGACCCCAAATCCTAAAATTCTTTAAAACCTGTTTTACAACTTTCAGGCTGACTTACCATTCTCAGTATTTTATGACATTTCTACCAAGGAGTGGTAACTATTATAGAGACTTCTGATAGCCCCAAACTTAGAGGGTCTGGTGGAACATAGGCTGGATTTTCATGGAGGTAGCCATAGAGGTTCTCCAGGTTAGTCAAGCATTTGTACTCTATCAGGGCCATAGAGATCGGACATTCTGAGAGGGACCTCAATCTAGACTTACTTTCTGATTTATGGCCTTCATCTTTTTAGGAGATCTATTATGATATCGAGTTTCTTCTGCACTTGCTGAAACATTCCATTTATCTTCTTGTCAGTGACTGAGCTATCTAAGAAGGGGGCAGTGGTTGAGTGGACAGGACAGTAGCAGATGTGAACATTGATGTTGGGGACCAAGAGACGCTGTCGATGGGCTTATCTTCTGGTAAATGTACTCATTTGTACCAGGGAAAAGTGGATGACTTGATTGTATAGTAGTTTAGGTTATATTAGAGCTATTTCTTTCATTTGGATTTAACTCATTACTCTGATCAGGTTTATGTCAGGGAAGAAGTAGGATCTTATCAGACATTTGGCAATGGTGTGTCTTTGATGGTTATTGCAGGGATGAAAAAGAGGTCAGGATATTAATGATCCCCACCCACAGCCCAAGGGCTTTCTGTAGGGGACTGTCATGATCCCCTACAGATCAAGGGGCTCAAGACTCAAGGCCATAGCTCCTGTGAGGTAGCCTCCATAGCTTCCCCCCCTCATAACCTAGTCTCATCTTATTGGCTCTTCAGATTTAGGGGTAGTGACAGGTTCTTTGCTGTTCCCGAATTGTTGTATTGGAATCTTTACTAACCTCCTTTCCAATTTCCTGAGTGTGTCATCTGGTTCCTGTCAGGAATGAATTAATGCAATAGTGATGTGATGATATAAAGGTAGAAAGGATAGGACTTGGTGACTGAACGTCAGGGACGGAGGAGATAGTTGCCGCCCTAGCACTTGGTGAATAGAGGCTGCTCACAGAGACCACTACGTTGGGAGAAGGCTTTGAAGGAACACTACCAAATGTAACTTTCACAATCTCCTTTCAGTCCTCATTGTCTTGTTGTTTTTTTTTTGTTGTTGTTGTTGTTTTGTTTTTTTAATGACAAAATTCTCTGAAAAGGAAGATACAAGTGGAGATAGCAAGAGGTCAGATTCTCAAGAGAGATTCTAAAAGCAGAGCCAATAGAACACACTAACAAATATCACTGGTGATGTGGAAGAAAAAAGACTGAGAAATTATCAGTGAAAGAAAGAAATGTTGAAGGGCTTGGAGTCGGGAAAGAACAGATGAACTTCACATTTTTTATGAGCCTTGCTAACTTCCTCTTAACTCTGTGTGTGTGTGTGTGTGTGTGTGTGTGTGTGTGTATGTGTGTAAAACAGGCAATAAGGTAGGGGAGGAATTGAAAATCTCTAACTTGTCCATGGAAAGGACCAAACTTTAAATAGCCCTGGAAGGACCTGACTGGCAGTCAATACTTTCATCCGTCAGTGTGCTGTGATAATGACTTCTCTCAGACCTTGAAAAGTCCTCGCAGAGTGCATTTTTACATTTACGTTCTGTTTTAGCATTGGGTGTTTACAGTTCAGTGTTTAAAGTGCTCAATACATATTTATGTATTTTTATTTTATTTTTAGATGAGTGTTCAGTTGACATTCACCTGATCTGCCTTACAGAGGAAGTCTGTCGGAGATGCTAAGGAAGAGTGATGACTCAGAGCCATTGGAGGCCCGCTGCTAAAGGATACTGATAGGAGGCAGAAGGCAGAAAGATGAAATGTGGAACAGAGATGGACTACAGGCAGGAAAGGAGAGGAATGCCCAGGCTGGTGAAGGCATACATATTAGCCTCAAGACAGTGTGGCTATCATTTGTTGTCTTTAAAACATCCCCAAATTTATAGTTTTGTAATAAATTCACCATGACTGTGAAAGTTTAAGGATTTCTCATACCTTTGTTCACAGATGTAACTTCAGAAACCAGGACATATTTGTTGCTAAACTCAACAGATTATCATATTGCAGCCAGATAACTATCTTGTATATATATATATATATGTATTTATTTTTTTCATTCTCTTTATGCCTACACCAACTCTTTTAATTTAGGTTTTCTTTTATTGCCCACACTTCAAGGAATAACATTTTTTAATGTCACTTCATAGCATACAGAGTATATAAAACTCTTTAGAGTCTGGCATCCCTGTTTGTTCTTTTGCCTTAATCTCGTTTCTTTTTTTTTTTTTTTTCAATAGTTTTTTTTAGATGTTGATAGACCTTTATTTCATTCATTTATTTACATGCAGTGCTGAGAATCGAACCCAGTGCCTCACACATGCCAGGCACACGCTCTACCACTGAGCCACAACCCCAGCCCCCTCAATCTCCTTTCATTCCCCCTCCAACACAGACATACACATGCACACACATGTTCACACAGAAACGATTATTATCTTCTGAACATGCTAAGCCCTTTCATGACTCTCCTTTGCATATGTGGTCCTGATTTTTCTCTGTAAGGAAGGCCTTCTCAGACTTGTACAATCCTCATTCTATCAACCTCACTTTGGGGGTGGGGGCTTTGAAATAAATCTGTGTTTTCATCCCACGAAAGGAGTTGATTGTTTCAAGGGCCTATTTAGCACCTGAATGTCTTCTAGTACTTACCACAAGAAATTGTGATTATTCTCTAACAGGTCAACAAATTCTAGATAGGGAGAGCTCAGATTTTATATGTATTTTTGTATTCTGAATTATAGGGTCAAAGAAGACTTATGGGAAATGTTTATCAAATGAATATGAAGGATTTTTTTTCTCATTGGTAGTAGGAGAAATGATGCCTGGCAACAAGTGAATAATCAATTGATTTGTAGAGTGTGACCAATAAGTAAAAAGAGAGCCAACAGGATAGGCTAATCAATAATTGTTTTTTGCTATATCTTGATATATCTTGGCTACATCTTCTCAGTAAAGTAGCAGGATATAAAATTAATGCTCATAAATCTAATGCATTTTTATTCGTAAGTGATGCATCCTCTGAGAGAGAAATTAGGAAAACTACCCCATTCACAATAACCTCAAATAAAATAAAATACTTGGGAATCAATCTAACAAAGAAGTGAAAGACCTCTACAATGAGAACTACAGAACACTAAAGAAAGAAGTTAAAGAGAATCTGAGAAGATGGAAAGATCTCCCATGTTCTTGGATAGGCAGAATTAATATTGTCAAAATGGCCATACTTCCAAAAGTGCTATACAAATTCAATGCAATTCCAATTAAAATTCCAATGACAGACCTCATAGAAATAGCAAGCAATCATGAAATTCATTTGGAGGAATAAGAGACCCAGAATAGCTAAAGCAATCCTTAGCAAGAAGAGCGAAGCAGGGGGTATCAC
>JAJEJO010004820.1:136829-158489 GCA_020662805.1 Glaucomys volans
ACCTTAAGATTTCATCTTACCCCAATTAGAATGTCTTTTATTAAGAATACAGGCAACAACAGGTGTTGGCGAGGATGTGGGGAAAAGGGTACACTCATACATTGCTGGTGGGAGTGCAAGATGGTGCAGCCACTCTGGAGAGCAGTGTGGAGATTCCTTAGAAAACTTGGAATGGATCCACCATTTGACCCTGCTATCCCACTCCTTGGCCTATACCCAAAGGACTTAAAATCAGATTACTACAGTGATGCAGCCACATCAATGTTCATAGCTGCTCAATTCACAATAGCTAGATTGTGGAACCAACCTAGATGTCCTTCAATAGATGAATAGCTAAAGAAACTGTGGTATATATACACAATGGAATATTACTCAGCCATAAAGAAGAATAAAATTATGGCATTTGTAGGTAAATGGATGATGTTGGAGACTGTTATGCTAAGTGAGATCAGCCAATCCCCAAAATCCAAAGGCCGAATGGTCTCTCTGATAACTGAATGATGATGCATAATGCTGGGGGGGAAGGGTGGCAAGAATGGAGGAAGGATAGATAGCATAGAGGGAAGGGAGGGGTGGGGTCAGGGTGGGGGGGTAATAATAACAGAATGTGTGACAGACATCATTGCCCTGTGTACATGTATGAATGCATAGATGGTGTGACTCTACTTTGTGTACAACCAGAGAAATAATAGCTGTACTCCATTTGTGTTCAATGAATCAATAAGCAAATTAAAAAAATTATCAAAAATAATTTTACCTACCCTAGTTAACAAATTTGCCCTCACAGCTATGGAAATCACATCAATTTTCATTTTCGTGAAACTTGTTCAGTATGATTGCCCCATTGGATAGCCTTTCTTTGAATTCCACAAGCCTAGTGAAGGGATATCTATCCTACATTATTTAAGTGAAATGTCCGTTCCTCGAATAGAGTCTCAGTACTTCCAACAGGAGCTTCTCAGCCTGGGGTGAGCGCTGGGGCTTCTTTGCTAGGTATGTCTTGCCCGATGTGGCCTGATGCTCTCTTTTCCTTGAAGCAGACCCTATCAGGCTTTTAGGACCTTGCCAATTAAACTCTAATGAAGCTGTTGCTCAGATGCATGTTAAAGGAAAATGTATATGCAGGTATGCATAACTTCACTAAAAGTTTCAGAAAAAGTGTCTGCCTTAAGCTCTTCATTAAAAAAAAGATTGATAGCTCATTAGGAAGACATGAATAATGCAGTAGTAGATAAAGACAGTCATATAAAAGCATCATTCTTTCTGAGTTCTTTTTGAACATAAAGTCAGAATGTGTAATGCCAGGGTTAGATCTATATTTGGGTTACTTGGGCAAAATTTATTTACAGGCAGGATTGTTCACATGAAGAAAGCTGGGCAGTGTTGTTAGAAAATGTCAGGAAGGAGCTGTTTTTGAGAAGGTATAGATTCTGGATTGACCCAGAGCCATGCTGGTTTTATACCATTAAACCACAAAGGTCAAGGCAAAATTCAGGACTAATAAACAAGCAAGTTTATAATCCCAGCGACTTGGGAGGCTGAGGCAGGAGGATCCAGAGTTCAAAACCAGCCTCAGCAAAAGTGAGGCACTAAGCAACTCAGTGAGCCTATCTCTAAATAAAATACAAAATAGGTCTGGGGATGTGGCTCAGTGGTTAAGTGTTCCTGAGTTCAGACCCTCAGTGGTTAAGTGCCTCCCTCCCCCCCAAAAAAACCACCCCCCAATACAAACCAACAAAAAACTCAAAGAAAAGCCAAAATTAAGCCAAACCCCATCTTTTCTTAAAAAAAAAAAATTTAAACTGAGGATAGACCAGTATCTTTTTAGCATCTAAAAATATATTAAAAGAATTAAGTTCTTACTTTCAAAGTCTCTAGTTTAAGCCTTTCATTAAAAAATCCAGTGACAAACTTGATTTGAATTAGCGAGTCTACAATTGAAGGAACTGCTTCAGGTTGTTTCTGAAGCCTAGAGTTTTGAGATATGTGTGCTGAATTAGCCAGGCCACATTGGGCATGATGTTGTCTTCAGATTTCTTTTTTTTCATTGAGAAAATTTAATGAGATGAATGGAAAAGTCTCTCTTGGCTCTGGTGGTGTTTAAGGATTTCAGAGGAAGGGTGATGATATCTGAAAGTAGAGGTCTGGAGTGCCAACTGATACTAAATCTGGATATTTCCTAGAGGTGAAAGGTGCCAGGAATTTTAATTATTTATCATGGATGGGACAACAAATTCTGCTGATTTCTGGCTGGAGCACTGGACTACATAGGAAGCTGCTTTCCAAGAAATCTTGGCTTTATTTATGAGAACTCCTCCAGCAAGTTTTTCATGTGACCCTCTTACAGATCATTTCAATTTTCATAAAAAAGTATCTTTTTATCCCTTCTCTAAAATTTATATGCCCAGTAGAGAGAAGGAGGGTTCTAAGCTTTGGTGTGCAATTGCATGAATTGAAATGCAGATTCCCATGTTCTGCTAACAAGATAGGGAATCCCAGTGCTGGGGTGAAGAAGAGGAGTTTGTATTTTTGGCAACCTCCCAAGGGGAATGGGCTACAATTTGGACAAACTGATTTTGGAGACCATGGTTTCTCTTACCTTCTTACCATGTGCCAACCAGTCCCTCTTCTATTATCTTGAATTGGAATAATTCTGCAACAGCCACAACTGATTATTAGTCTTTTTTATTTTTATGTTTTTATTTCGGGATGCAACCCAGGACCTTGCATATCTATGCTAGGCAAGCACTCCCCCACTGAGCTACAGCCCCAGCCCACAACTAATTTTTGAAAATGGTAATTCTAGGAATGTGGTTCTTCAAAGGTGGATTCACATCACTTGAGAATCATGTATTCTGTGTATGGATTCCTAATTCCCAACTGAAGTTCTAGGCAACAGTATAGGAATTTGCATTTTTTAATAACAAATGTGTGATTCTTCAATCTGATTAATTTAGGGAAGTACAGTTTCAATGGACTTAATTTCAAGATTTTCTGAGTTACAATGTGATGATATTAATCATTCTTTTATTGGAGGAAATTACCAGAAGTTCTCATATTTTTACAAAATCATTGTGTTCTTTGCTTTTACCGAATCTTTGATAGTATAAATAGCCGTGCGTTGAATAGCATTCTTTATTCCTTGATACGTTAGAGTTCATGATCTAATATTTTTCAATGTTCCTTATATTAAGATCCTTGAGATAAATTTTCTTAAAATGCAGACTTAAGACAATGTTTCTCCTTGGAATTTGTGTGCTTTCTTCTACTGCACAATGACAGTTATATGACATGTCAAAATTTCCTCTTTACTTTGGCTGCCAGGAAGCTCAGAGAATCCAATCATTTATTGAAATGAAAGGAATGAGCAGAAGGATGATTAGTTTTAAAGCTGCACCTGTTAACTGCTATCCAATGTGCTCTGACAAAATAGTGCTTTCTTCATTCTTTACATTGAAGGCACTGTTTTAATATCTTTCAGTCTATACTGCGTAATGTGAGGCCCTTCTTATTTTCTTTATTTATTGGACTGGTTATCCTGCTTTTTTTTCATGCCTTGGTTGATTTTTATTTTGCCCCTGGTTTGGTGCTTTCAAAACTTGCCTAATTATATAATTACTTAAAAGTGCTTATTATAAACACAATCTCATTATTACCGTTTGTACCTATATGACTACACGATTGGTGTGATTCTACATCAGGTACAACCAGAAGAGTGAGAGTTATACTCCATTTATGTATGGTGTGTCAAAATGCATTCTATTGTTATGTATAACTAATTAGAACAAATAAAAAAATACACAATCTCCAGATGCCCTCTGGATAAGTGGATGATATGATAAAATTGCATATTATTGTAGAATTCTCCTGATTTATCGACACTGTGCTTGGCAGATGACCCAGCCATGCATTTTGTTCCAAGATGTCTACTAGAGCTGGGGTTTTTCAGTGATTTCATTGAAGAATGGAGTACCGTTAGGCAGGATTTAGACATGACACCATCCACTGCCATTTGGAATTCTGACTTCAGGAAGAAAACATCTATGCAAGACAGACAGGTCATGATTTTCAGCAAGTCTTCCTAGGAAGTAAGAATCCAATGCTAGTGAAAGATTATCTAATATCCAAAGTGAGAAATTGATGTAAATATTATTACAAATCAAAAGCAAGGCACTGTTTAAGAACAAAAGTAGATAAAAGTCACAGGATTTTAACCAATTATTTTTTGATTTTTTTTTCAGCGGCTATCCCTTGAAATAGTTTCAATAGTTTATATTTCTTATGTTGGAGGATCTCCAAGTTGGGTCCTTCAGAATGACCTGTGGCACTTTTAAAAATGCAAACGCTTCAACCCAGACATTTTACCCTGAATGAGTATCTCTTGGGCTGAATCTAAGTGTATATGTTTCAAAAAAAATTCTAGACCCTGAAGTATGCACACTTTTGCTTTCCAAAAGTTCATTATTCAGTAACGTACATCAGTAGCACAGAGGGTGACATGCCTGGAAATCACCTATTGATATGAAATTTTGAAACCTATTGTAGTCAGTGTTTATTTACTTCTATTCTGTTTTTAATCAACAAAATAATAAGCGATTTTATTGAAACAGAGTCTTTTGGAGGTAGGACAAGAAATCTATATTTAAAAGGAAAAAAATCTGAATTGAATTTGATCATCCACTAGGTTTGAGAACAATTCATCTGAAATCTCCAGAGATTTTGAAAGAAAGACTTAGGAGACAATTTAATAAAGGTACCTTTGAAAGGTCAGTAGACCTCAACCTAACATTTGGGAGGTTAAAGTATTCTACAGGGATGTTTTTTTAAATCGCTGGACTGAGGACAGTGAGCCAAATTTTATGATTTTTTTTCTTACCTTCTTTTCATGTGTGACACTTCTAGTCTTCCCTTTCTCTATTTCTCCTTCCTTCCTTCCTTCCTTCCTTCCTTCCTTCCTTCCTTCCTTCCTTCCTTCCTTCCTTCTTTCCTTTTTTTCCCTGACTCCCTGGCTGTCCTTTTCTCATTCTTGCCTACAATCTGCACTTACAGAATTTAGCTTTACTAAGTTGTATAATTAATCTCAGAAAACATTAGATACAATTTTGGTTAGGTTTAGAGCAGAGCATCTCAAACTTAATGAGAATTAGCTGGGGAACTTTAAAAAAACTACAAAATCCCCACCCTGGCATAATTAATTCTGGGCCTGGGGTCATGTTATTTATATTTTTTAGAAAACTCTCCAGGTAATTCAAATGCATATAGCTAGTTTTTTTGTTTGTTTGTTATTAATACCGCCATATTTTTAAATTTAAATGAGGTCTTCTGCATTCTGCCTTTTTTGGGTTATTATTTTTGCTCCTCTCATTTTTTTTAGCCTCTAAAGAGGTGGTAATTGTTGCATGAAGACCAACAGTAGAGCATTATAAGACTTTTTATTTTTGGTGCCTTGCAAGCTGATCACTTATCACCATTATTTGTGGGAAATATGGTTATATTTACCACAAACACAAGATTCTGGGTTTTCTTTTACCATTCATTTTTTTTTTTTTTTTTGTACTGGGGATTGAACCCAGGGGCACTCCACCACTGAACCACATCCCCAACCCTATTTTGTATTTTATTTAGAGACAGGGTCTCACTGAGTTGCTTAGGGCCTTGCTAAGTTGCTGAGGCTGGCTTTGAACTCACGATCCTCCTTCCTCAGTCTCCCAAGTGCTGGGATTACAGGGGTGCACCACCGTGCCCGGCTTACCTTTCGTTCTTTTTCTGTATGATTCCAAATTTATTTTTGTAGTGAATGGTGTACCTATCTTAGAGACTAAAGAATTTAAGCCTTATAACTTTTTTCCTTTTAGTTTTTATTTGTTCTTGTTTGATATACATGACAGTAGGATGTTTCTTGACATATTATACATAAATAGAGTATTGCTTCTTCTAATTCGGATCCCATTCTTGTGGTTGAACATGATGTGGAATGACACTGGTGGTGTACTCATATGTGTACATAGGAAAGTTATATCTGGTTCATTCCATTGTCTTTCATATCCCTGTCCCCATTCCTTTCCATTCATTCCCCTTTGTCTAATCCACTGAGCTTCATCCATTTACCAGCAAAAGTCATAAAGTCATTCTTTCTTATGGCTGAGTAATATTCCATTGTGTATATTTACCACATTTTTTAATCAATTCATCTGTTGAAAGGCACCTAAGTTGGTTCCATATCTTAGCTATTGTGAGTTGGACTGCTATAAACATTGAAATTGTTGCATCATTACAGTATGCTGATTTTAACTCCTTTAAATATAAATCAAGGAGTGATACAACTGGGTCAAATAGTGGTTCCATTCCTAGTTTTCTGAGGAATCTCCATACTACTTTCCAGAGTAGTTGCACCAATTTACAGTCCCACCAGCAATGTATCCTGGCCAACATTTATTGTTACCTGTATTCTTAATTGTTGTCATTCTGACTGGAGTCAGCTGAAATCTCAGTGTAATTTTAATGAGCATTTTTAATTACTAGAGATGTTGAACATTTTTCATATATTTGTTGACCATTCATATTTCTTCTTCTGTGAAACAGGACTTATAACTGTCATGATGTGCCACAGCATAAATACAATGAAATCCTACAATTCTTCATTTACATTCCAAGTAAAGAAAACTTAGAAGGAATATTTTAACAAATGATTTAAAAACACTTAAATATTTTTTCAAACACTTGTGTAATTGAAGGAAGGAAACCAATGAGATATTTGTTTCCTTGTGAGAACTTACAATGTATTATTCATTAAACATTTAGGGATTGCCAATGTTAGATATGCTGGGGAAGGAGAAGAGAGTTATAAATAGCAAGTTTTCTGCACATGGGTATTCACATGAATGAATGAAGGAGATGTTCTAAGGGATAAGATGGAGATTCTGTGTATGTAGTCTGGTTGAGAAACTAAAACCAAGTGTTAGTCAGGGTTCTCTTGAGGAACAGAATCAACAGAAAGTATGATTATAAAAAGGGGATTTATTAGATTGGCTTACACGACCGGAAGCTGGATAGTCCACAATGGCTATCTGCAGCTGGATAGCTGGAAGAACCAGCAGCTGTGCAGTCCAAGAGGTGGATGCCCCAGAACAAGAACGATCAACAGTGCTACCCTAGTCCCAGACTAAGGCTTCTGGAAACTACCTGGAGAATCACTGGCAGAGTCCACTTTGGAAGAGTGAAGAAGTGAGAGTCTAATATCCTCAGACGATCTAAGCAGCAATCAAGGACCTATTCAAGAAGAGCAGAGCTTGCACCGGGGTCTGCTTCTCTGCTTCCTTGTTCTTCCAGCTTTTATTCCATCCAAGCCACCATCTTATTGGGCAGTGCTGCCCATGCTTAGGGAGGGGCTTCAGTTCAGTTCACTATCCCACATTCCAGTCATTCCTAGACACACCCTCACTGACACACCCAGAGGCCTCTTAATCATCAGCATCTCTTAATCCAATCAAGTTGACAATTCAAATTGACCATTACACACCAATATGCATAATATAAATATTAGCCAAATTTTTATATCATAATTGGGAGATTATTAGAGGATAATTAAGTGATCAACAGACTGGTGCTATTTAAAGGTAATAGAATTTATAAAGCAGAGGGTCCAGTACAAGTTAAAGCAGTCAGAATGAGCTTCATGCAGGAGGTGGTCTTTTATTCATTCCTGAAGGAAGGATAGACTTGGACAAATGCAGAAAAAGGAGAACAAGGGAACCCAGCAGAGAGAAGGTACCAATGAGGCATATGCACCACCTGTCTGTATATTGGGACAAGGTATGTGCAGGCACAGAGAAGAAATGAGCACTTGCATTTTGGAAAGGTTTTATGAATCCTTTTGGCATTTGAATGAAGATTACACAAACCTTTTTCCAGAGCAATGCATATCTTCTAATTTTAGGGCTTTATAAATTTCTTAAAGCTAGTGGAAGAAATAAACCATATGTGATTTGTTTCAAAGTAATTGCAGACTTATGAGGAAGGGAATGAAATTATCACACAGGGTTTAGGGACACTTTCCTAGTTTAGGGACATTTTCCAAGTAGCAGTATAACTGGAATGGTTCCTGTGTTGAAAGTCCTGGAAGTAGAGGATATAAATATGAAAGATAATTTGTACTGGGAAGGCAGCTGTGGGCATGAAGATTAAGCTGTAAAAGGAAGATACTATTCATTAATTAACTGTAGATGAGTTTTTAAATAGATGGAATATCATGAATGATTTTGTGTATGATATTTTCATTTTTATATTTTATGTTCCAAATATTTTTGGAACATTTTATATCAGAAGTTAAGTAGTTAAATATCTTAGAAGCAGGAATAATTTATTGAAAGTTTTCGAAGTAGTCCTTGTAAATGAAGAAAATGTACAGCAATTTCCATCACAAAAGAGGAAGGGAGGAGGGTAAAAATACGATAAACTATCAAATTCCTTAGGATGGTTGGAATTAGCCAAGAAGGAATATGACTTCAGAGATAAGGAGCTCAACAAAATCCTTTACTAAGAAGTTTGCATTTACTTGTTCATTCATAGGTAATTTAGGGAAAATGGTGCTGTTTAAGGAAGCATAAAGTAGAAAATTCGTGTGTAAAGGAACCATATATTCGAGGAGACAATGAACTCGAATATCCTTAAGCTTCAGGAAGACAGACACTAACCAGCAGAGGGAGTGTGTTAGCTGGACTTTGAATAGTGCTAATGCTTCACAGGTTGTTGTGGTGTAAAAATATCATAAAAGGGTAAAAAAATCAAAGAAGAGTGCCGTCTACCTTGGGCACCAGGATCAATTGCCTTGTTTCAGTAGAATATCTGCATTTTGCTTTTATGAAATGAGACATGAGGCTGAAATTGTCAAACTGAAGAAAATGTAGCAATAAAATATTGTTTTATTCATGTTCACTGTCAGGAAGTTCGTAGCTTTTCTTGCTTTCTGCTGAACTGCTGGAAGGTATATCTGATTTTCAAGAAATGGAGTGCAGTGGTGCTGATGTTTACACTTTTGACAAAAATATTCTTCTATAATTTTTTTTTCCGAAGAAAAAGAGTTGAATTGTGACAATCTCTCCTCTAATTAATTTGTAGAGTATATGTTCATTTGAAATTTATGGTTAACTTCACATAATACTTTTAGAACAAAAGAAAGCCAGTTCCAGAGCAGCCAGTTCCAGTTCATTTTGCATTACCCGTCCAAAATGCATGTATCAAAGAGCACAGTAAAAATGGCAGTGTTTAAGCAATCTGTTGGTTGCTCCAAGACAGAATGCTTTTGATTTTATTCAAACATGAAGAGCTTGGTGAGATAGTACAGATATAGCCAAGGCTCTCCGAATACTAGCCACAAGGCAAAATACGACCCTGGAACTAAATAAATTCAAAGAAGTGAAGCTCAAAAAATTAAAATTTTGTTTTATTTAATATTTTGAATATTTTGTTTTATTTAAAAAGAAATTGCAAATTTGGTCAATATTGTTACTATAATACTAGTTTGGCTCAAGCCAACTAGTTAAAAAGATAAAGTTTGATTACATTAATAATAACAATGACAGTTTAATTAATGATTGATGTGTACCAGCATTCCAAAGAGAAAATGAGGCAATATACCAGTTTAGAGAACAAATAAATGCAAAGCAAATAAATGGGATGTCGAGTGCTCTGGCTGTGACATCTGTCACCCCATTGATTGCCAGGGATGATTCAGCTGGTCTGGCTATCTAGGTGGTGTCCCTTCCTCCCTTACCAATCCACGTGCATCCTTCCCTGAGCTGCTGTGTTCCTGGATACAGGACTGCTCTTAAGTCAAGGTAATAGGAGTAGTCCCCCTGCCCCCCAACTCTGGAGTCTGGAATTTCCATACAAACTGAGAACAATTAAGTGGACAAATCAAGATTAGAAGCTGGTAGAAGAGATGACTAGAAAGACAAGGGTCAGGAAATGGAAGCCAAAGTGCAGACGAAGTCAGTATTTGAAAACAATCTATAAAGTTTATGCATGTGCTGAAGTTGGACAGAACTTGGAGTCTCATTCCTTTTTAGTAGGAAATAAAATAGGTTATGCAATTTTTAAATTAAAAATTAATAGCTTTATTGACATATAATTTCCGTACCTTGCAGTTCACACATTTAAAATGTCCAGTTTGGTGGTTGTAGTATATTTACAAATATATGCATCCATCAATTATAGAACATTTTTGTGACCTTGGAAAAAACCCTGCCTATGTCAGTTTTCTCCTATCTATCCTTCGGATTGTCTCCTATGCCTCAGCTATAAGTAGTCACTAACTTATTTTTTTCATTTCTAGATTTCTTTTTTTCTGGGCTTTTATGCAAGGAATCACATAGCATGTGATGTTGGTGGCTGATTTTCTTCACTTAGTGTAATGTTTTCAAAATCATCCATGATGTGGCATGTTGTTAGTACTTTGTTCCTGTTTTATGGCTGAATAATATTCTGTAATAAGGATATACCACATTTTGTTTATCCATCCCTCTATCGGTGCACATTTGGTTGTTTGGCTAATAAGTACTACTGTTTAAAGCCAAATTATTCATATCAGTTTCTATCTGTCATATGTTCTCATATGCTGCTGAGTCATATGGTAACCCCATATTTGATCATTTGAGGAGCTGCCAGACTATTTTCAAAGCAGCTTCATCATTTCATATTCCCACCAGCACTGTATTTGGGTTCCAGTTTTTCCATATACTCCTCCACACTTATCTTATGTTCTGATTCCAGCTATCATAGTGGATGTGAAATGGTTTCTCATGGTGACTTTGATTTGTGTTTCCCCAATGACTAATGATGCTGTTACATTCTCTTTAGTAATCATAAAATAAAGAAGGAATTTGCTTAATAAAATATATCTGTGTTTCTGCTTTGTACATGGGCCTAAGAGAACTTTCTCTTAGGGATCCTCATGAATAGGTCCGTAACATTCCTCCAGAGAATGTAATATATTCTAACAGGGTAAAGAGCAGGTAATAAATGCTCCATATCAGAGTTGGAGGATCTTTCCTGAAGGAAAGATTAGCTTTTAGAGTTGTGTTTTATGATCAGGGTACTTAATATTTCCTTTAATGATAGTGATTAAGGAGACACAGGTGTTCAACAAGCACGCTATCTCTGAAGCACATCTCAACAGCTGAGGTTCACCACCTTTATTTATCTTTGTAGGTGTGCTAATCTTACCACCTGTAAATCAACACTTGTATTTACTCTGCTCTAGTTGAAATTAAAAGGAAAGAAATTAAGGCTACTCTCAAGAGTTCATTCTAAAGAACACAATTCCTACTTTTCTTTCTAGGAATCCGGTATTATCAGCTGGCTCTGCAAAGATTATGAATTCTGTCTCCTGCTGAATGTCTGCCTCATGACAAACCCAGTTCCAATATACTTTTATCCACTTTAAACTCTATGTTGATCTTTCCAGATCTCTACAGTTGAGTTGAAAATATCAATAGACAAAAACTCTGGGAAAGATTCATCCCCTTTGCTGCTGGGACACAAACAGTGCTATTTTTCTATGTTCTTCTTCTTTTTATTTTAATTGAAGCAGAGTAGGCTGAGAGTGTGATATTATACAGAAAAAAGTACTTTTTCCCTCAAATTAAACCCTGCAGTTCTGAATTAGTCCCTGGAGATAGTTGAATAGGGATAGGACATCTGTTAAAAAATTAGATGCTTTACAGTTAATAACACTGCGTTTGATGCTATATTATTCCCTGGTCAGAACATTATAAATCATTTCATAATTTCAAAAGTACTGTAAGAAGGTATAATAAAACTTTGCTACTCTCATTAGCAACCCTTTGTTACTGACAATCTCCTCTAGCTTTGGGGACTTAATTTTTTTTGATGACTTACTTAATATGCTCTAGATTCTCCATATTTGGCAAAGAACACTTACATTTAAAAATCACTCATTTCTCGTTTCCAAAATTTATGAGCCTCAATCTTTGTATTGTGAATTTTTACTAAGAAGATGAAAATATTCAGTCAAATAAATTCTTTTTTATGTAACCCCAAAAAGCCTACAAAGTAACCAAGCAAAATTGCCAAGCCAGGCATGGTGGTGCATGATGCTCTGAGGCAGGAGGATTGCTTGAACCTGGGAGTTCAAGGTCAGTCTAGGTAACATAGACATGGTCTGATTTTTAATAAAAAAAAATTCTTAGAATGGTACTTCCTTCTCCTCCATCTCTTCTTCAGCAGTTAACTGTCAATTAGAAGGAGAATTAAATTCAGTGAAAATCATATTAAAATTTGTGAATCTCATTGTCACTACAGTGAAAGAAAGAGTAAATGTGACTTGAGTAAAGTAGGCAGAAACTGATAAAAAAGGAGAAAGATTTACTTCTGAAACTTTTTTAGTTATCTACTAAGAGCAAAACTGTTAATCAAGTGTATCAGCAAAAATAAGGAGGGAAAATGAAAGACCCTACTTTTCCTGCAGATTTGGTTAAATCTCATTTTCTTTTTCCTGGTAGCTCTACAGAGCAAGGTAAAATGTGGGAAGGAGGATTTTGGGGTGCCAGAGGAGCCAGTTCCACAGGCTCCTTCAGTTCACATTTATCATCATGCCCTTGGCTTAGATGATCCTCAGTTCTCAGGATGGGCTTCTTGGGTACATGACCATGCAGTTGCATAACTCTTGGCAGTGAGTACTCTGAAATTACCTTCTCGACATACCAAACAATTTAATCTTTGAATTTGAGCTCTATAGGAGAAGTGTAATGAGCCAATGGCCCTTTACGTATCAGGGATTTGGAACAGGATTTCATCTGAGGTCCACCTTCTGCCCCCTCTGTGCTGCTTCAGGATGGAATCATGGGCATCTGTGTTGCTGCCCCTCCTGGCAACTGCTGGTTCCTCCACCTGGGACTGGGCATAAGTGTGGGGAGGGTGGAGTTGGGTTAGTACAACTATAAATGGCAAGTGGAAACACCATGTGGGTCAGGGACAAGACTTAAAGAAAGAAGAAAGCTTTTTGTCGGCATTGTGGACAAGAGCCCTGCATTTTCATTTTTACTGGGCTTTGCAAATTATGTGGTTGGCCCTGTCTAATACACAGTGATTCTTCCTGTCTGACCCTTGCTATCAGTGTTTGTTTTTTTTTTTTTAAATGCGTGAATGTAATAAAAATGTCATTACATTTTATTTTCCCCCATGTGTCTGAGTGCTTCTATGGAGGTTTTCACTGGCTGGATCCACTCTTAAGACACAAGGTTCCAATGATGCTTTCTTACAAAGGACCCTGTCCTAAGTACTCTAGGGATTAATGTTTTTTGAAAAATTCTGTTGAACTTTTTCCTTCCAGGTAAAAATCTTTACATAAAATATTTTGGTAATGTTTGTAATGTCCATATACTTACTTCTGTTATTGGGTGTATTGAATAACAATATAATCTTATGATCAAAAAGACTTACCCATTTGCCTATAGAAGCATAACAAGCTATGCATTTGTTTTCCTATATATTTTTTTAATTACGCAGAAAATGGACTTTAGAATATGGGACTTATTGTGGCATAATTTTTACATGCATATATTTTGATCATTTCTCTCACTTCATTACCAACCCTTACCCCCAACTCCCTCCCCTTGATCTCCTTCCTCTTCACTAGTTTCTCCCTTCTACATTCCTGATATCTTTTTTTTCTTTCTAGATTCCACATATGAGAGAAAATACATATGAACACAACTTTCTGAGTTTGGCTTATTTTGTTTAACATAATCTCCAGTTCCATTCATTTTCCTGCAAATGACATGACTTCATTCTTCTTTATGACTGAATAATACTCCATTGTGTGTATTTATCACACTTTCTCTGTTTGTACATCTGTTGATGAACACATAGGCTATTCCAAAACTTGGCTATTGTGAATAGTGCCACTATTAATATGGGTGTGTAGTTATTTCTATAGTGTGCTGATTCTTTTGGGTATATATTGAGGAGTTGCTCTAGCTGGATTATGTGTTTTAGTTTTTTGAGGAAACTCCACGCTGATTTCCACAGTGGGTATACTAATTTACATTCCCACTAACATTGTGTAAGTGTTCCATTTTTCTCTCAACCTCACCAACATTTATTGTTATTTATATTCTTGATGATTAACATTCTAACTGGTATAAGATGGAATCTCAGTATCGTTTTAAACTGAGTTTCCCTGGTGGCTAAATATATTTAACATTTTTTTTTCATGTAATTATTGGCCATCTGTACTTCTTATTTTGAGAAGTGTCTGTTCAGCTCATTTATCCATTTATTGATTGGGTTATTAATTCATTTTTATGGTCTCCAGTTCTTTGAATTCTTTATGTATTCTGGATGTGAACCTTCCGTCAGAACTTTAGCTGTCACGGCTTTCTCCCATTCTGTAGGTTCTCTCTTGCTGTGCAGAAACTACTTAATCTTTCCATCCAGAAGCTATTTAATTTGATGCGATCCCCTTTGTTGATCATTACCATTATTTCCAGAGCTTTGGGAGTCTATTTAGGAAGTCGTTGCTCATGCTTATATTTTGAAGTTTTTTCTAACAGTTTCAGAGTTTCAAATCTTGCATTTAGGTCTTTGATCCATTTTGAGTTGACTTTCTATAAGGTGAGAGAGAGGGATCTAGCTTCATTCTTCTACATGTGTATATCCAGTCTTCCTAGCACTGCTTATTTGTTAAAGACACTGTCTTTTCTCCAACTTGCTTTCAGAATCTTTGTCAAGAATCAGATGGCTGTAGCTGTGTGGGCTTATTTCTTTGCCCCCTATTCCTTCCCTTTCCTCTCTGCATCTTTTTATGTCACTACTATGCTATTTTTGTTACTATCACACAGTAGTATTTTTTGAATTTTGTTATTGTGATAATTCCAGCATTGCTCGTTTTGCTCAGGAATGTTTGGTTATTCTGGGTCATTTTATCAATTTTGGACATTTTTTTCTAGTTCTTTGAATATTTTCAGTGGTATTTTGATTGTTATTGCAATGTATCCATAGGTCACTTTTGGTATTATGGCCTATTAATTCTGTCTATCCATGAACATGGGAGCTATTTCTTTTTCAATTTCTTTCTTCAATGTTGTGTGATTTTCATGAGGGAGGTCTTTTACCTCCTTGGTTACATTTATTCTTCATTTTTTTATTTTTTGAAGCAATTATGAATGAAATTGTTTTCCTGATTTCTTTCTCAGTGGGCTTATTGATGGTGTATTGGAGAGCTATTGGTTTTTGTATGATGATTTTTTATCCTGCTACTTCACTGAATTTATTTACCATATCTAAAAATCTTGTGGTGGTCTGTTTACTATTCTTTTAATTCAATTTTGGGGTGTTGGGTATGTCTAGAATTTCATGTATTTCTTCTAGGTTTTTTCAATTTATTGGGATATAAGTTTTCAAAATAATCCCCAGTGATCCTTTGGATATCAGTGATAACTGTTGTCATATCTCCTTTTTTATAATCCCCTAATTTCATTCATTTGGATCCTCTTTTTCTTCTGGTTAGTTTGACTAGGGGTTTATCAATGTTGTTATCTTCTAAAAGAACCAAATCGTTATTTCATTGATCCTTGGTATTGTTCTTTGTCTCTACAACATTTATTTCAGCTCTAATTTTATTATTTGTTTCCTTCTACTGATTTTGGGTTTGGTTTGTTCTTGTTTTTCTACAGTCTTGAGATATCATTAGTTTATTTATTTGAGGATACTCTGATTTTTTAATGTAGGTACACATAGATATAAACTTCCCTCTTAGAACTGCCTTTGCCGTATCCCACAGATCCTGGTGTATTGTGTTCCAAATTTTCCTCCTGATTTATTCAATGACCCATGAATCATTCAAAAGTGTATTTTTCACAGTGAAATTTTACTCAGCCATAAAAAAATGAAATTATGTTATTTGCAGGAAAATAGACAGAACTCATGATCATTTGTTAAGTGAAATAAGACAAACTCAGAAAGTCAAGAGCTGTATGTCTTCTCTCATATGTGAAAATGAGAGAGGATCAAGGAAAAGAAAGGTTCTGGGCGAGGGGATGGCAGACCTTATAAAAAGTAATGGAAGATCAGTAGAACAGAGGAAAGGGACTAGGGGTAGGAAGCTGGAAGGGAGGAGGAAAGTGCTAGGGAATGAAACTGGCCAAATTGTTATATTATGTGCAAGTAGAAACATATAACAAAAAATCTCACCATTATGTATAACTGTAATGCACTGATTAAAAAATGATTTAAAAATTGTATTGTTCAATCTTCATGTATTTGTATAATTTCTCTTGCTGTTGATTATGATTTCTTTTGCTGATTCCATTATGATCAGATAAGTTGCATGAAATTATTAAAAAAAATTTTTTTGCATTTGCTAAGACTTGTTTTGAGTTCCAAAATTGATCTGTTTTGGAGATATACCATGAGCTGCTATTGCCTGGTTTTCTCATGTTTCCTATATTTTCTTTTTATTGAGATTTTCACATCAATTGGTATGGATATCTTTTCCACTATGATGTGAGGGTCTTTTTAGTGAGCAACTTTCTCTTTACAATGTGTCTTGAGCTGGGGGTATATCTCAGCATCAAATTACCACTCAGTGTATTCAAGTACTATGCTCAGTCCCCAGCACCACTTTGAGAGGAAAGAATAACCATCAGTAACAGTGACAACTTAAAATCAAACCATATATAAGGATATAATAAAAACTTATTTAAAATGATTTCTACAACTCCACTAATCAATGAGGATAAAAGTGGAGTAATAACACATAATAGGGTGAAAAATTAGACATTAATGGTAGTAAAATGAATACTAAAATGTGTGGGAAAAAAGACAGGGGGAGAGAAGAAGAAATGAAAAGAGAAAGATAGAAAATGGAAGGGGATAAAAATGAGAAAGAAGAAAAGAGAAAAAATCCAGTTAAAAATTTTAAAATACTTAAAATTAGATAATAATAGGACAGACCAAAGAGTGAAGGAAAACAAAACAAATAAATATATAAAAAGGAGAAAGTGAAAACAAAAAATGACTAAGATTTCTCCTGTAGAGGTCTTTAAAATGGAGGTACTGCTTCCTAGGACTTCTGATCTCAGATCCACCAGGTATGGGGGCTGGTATCAGTTCAGTTTGTTCCTTCTCAGCTCCAGTTCAAACTGGCTGAGCCTGTTAAGGCAGTCTATAGAATGAACGCCATCCCTCCTTGCTCACCACCTTGTGCTAAGGGAAAGTTGTCCCCTGCATAGCTAGATCACCCTTAGTACTTCTACACTTGTACCTGGAGTTGGGGACTCCCCAGCATGACATATCTGAATCCATAGGGAAGTACTGGAAAGCTTTTCATCTGTGACAGCTCACTAGGAAGAATTCAGGCCTATTATCTGCTAAGATTGGGTATTTGCCTGATATTAGAGCCTATGTTCCTTACAATCACTGGAATTCTCCATTTCAGCTAACAAAAGGGAAGTTAACCTTCCCTAACTGAGCTGCCACACATTTGGTGTTGGTGCACTCTATTCTCTCATTATTCTAAAAAACAGTATTTCACCTGGTCACTGATTCTCCCAAGTTGCACTCCAATGTTCTCCTACCTGATCGTGCAACCACATACCTACTGATTTGGTTCAGTCTTAGGAAGCAGTCAGTAAGCACTGAATGCTTCTAGTCCACCATCCCTAAAGATATCCTATAGCTTTAAAAAAATTTTTTTAATTAGACCACCTTTCCAAAAAAGTGGATAAGTCACAGACTGAACTGTGCTTCTAGGTACCAAAAACTATTGAACACTTTCTCTTTTTTTGCCACATAATGTGAAAATTGACCATGATACCCTGCAGATCACTCTCTCAATACTTTCATTCAGAGATTTGTGCTGCCATATGTATTGATATACCAGATTGCATATTTTTACGATTTTTGTTACTAGTAGAATTGGATTACTTTTATTCTTTACAGAGAGACCGTGCATGCCAAGCTAAAATAGGTGATGGCTTAAATAGCATTGGGTAAATATATTAAGCATCAAATTAAAGAGCTGGAGAGATGAAATCAAGAAATATATCAAATTTTCCCTAGACCTGGTTTTCCTCCAAAGCACTTAGGATAATTTATCTTCAACTTCCTAACATCTTGCATTTCTTTATAGAAACAACCATTCTATGTTTATTTTTAAACATTTATATGGTCCAGATGAGAGTTTCACAAACTACTATCTACCCATTCTCACTTTCTGTTGATGTTAATCCCCACAAAATGGGTTCCACAACTAGAATGCTTTGTACATACTCTTTTTGCAAAGTCCCACCAGCCAGCAGCCCATTAAAGACTTTCCACAGACCTGGAGTAAAATGGATGTTTAATGTTTCGTAACTTTGGCTTTTCCTGACTTGATTAGGAATCATTTCTTTCCTCATTAACATCTATTAACATTTTAGGGCCAAAGCAATATGTGGAGGACCTTTAGATAATCACTGATCTAGATGGTTAGAAGTAGTTGCAGGGAGGTGGGGGGATGAATCTTCACCTTTAACCACCTTATCTGGAAGATTGTAAAGATATATATGGGCTCAGTAGTATCTGAAGTTGTCAGATAAGCCTACATCCAGACCTTGGATCTTCATTTTAGGACAAGTTGGCTATAGTTGTATGCTGTCTAAAACCAATAATCGATATAATAACAAAATCATTGGATAGGCCCTCTAAGTTCACACATCTCTGAAATGGAAGCAGAGGCATTATTTATTCCACTTCTCTCAATACTGTTCTTGCCTCTTATTAAGGGATATGGGCTCTTATGTTAGTGGGAAGTGTTGAATTTGAAGAATATTTTGAAAGATTATATAATATGAATGAAGTAGGTTTATTAATCGTCCCTGATAATATTGAGTACTAATTTCTGAAAACTAGAAATATTATTGTGTCTAGGAAAAACGTTCCTGCAGAGGTGATTAACTGAAGGATTCTGAGATGGAGAAATTATCCTGGACCATTCACATGGACCTAATGGTGACCTTGTTAGAGAGAGGCAGAGGAAGATTACAAAAGAAGAGAAGGCAGTGTGATGCAGGAGGCAGAGTTTAGTGTGATTCCACTACAAACTGCAGAATGCTGGCAGGCATCTGGAAGAGGAAGGGAATGAATCCTTCCCTAGAACCTTTGGAAGAAGTGTGGTGATGTAACACTTTGATTTTGGCCATTGATGTTGATTTTGGATTTCTGGCTTCCAGAGTCACCACAGTAAATTCCTGTTGTTTTAAGTTGCCAAGCTTGTGGTTATTTGTTGTAGCAGCCATCGAGAACTAATACACTAAAGCAAGAGAATACCAGACCTTTCAGGTTTACTTCATTGATCTGGGCTTGAGACCATTTTTCTCACTTCAATGAAACTGGGAGATCAAGGGATCTTTAGCATTTCTTCAGATTCAATGTGAGGACCCACATAATATATCTCAACTATATTATTCACATTTCCTCAGGAAGCCATTTATAGGAGGAAGCATATATGGGAAGGTGGGTCGTTGACCCTGTAACAGGAACCATTGCAGTTGTGTCCAGGGTGAAAAAAGGGGGTGTGGCATTTGTGAAGTTGATACTGTATCTTATTGGCCAACTCTCATGAGAGATTTCCTCACATTAGAGGCAATTGTGACCATACAGTCTAAGGAGAGCAAATTCAAAATAGACACTTGTGGTTTACAAGGGTACATATTATTTTTTTCATGGAATCTGACGAGTATAAAATCAGAATCAACTGGGATCAGATGGATAAAAATTAAATGTACTTTTATATGTATATGTATAGATGTGGCTATAAAACATCTGCTTATCATCTACATATATCAATATTCTTTTCAACATATTATTTAACCCATGGCATTACCATTATTAACTTTTATTTCACCAGAGAAAAAATAATCAAGTCCAACAAAGACCTTAACTAAACACTTAAAAGGACAATAATAAAAAAAAGTATCTCACTATCTTTCAGCAAAAATTTTCCAGGTATACAACCAAATATGGATATATTCAAATTTGTGATGATTAAATATTAGAATGCTAGAATGTTATGGGCTCAGAAAAATCATCTCTATAATCGCAGTCATATAATGATATTTAAATAGTATTTATTTCTAAACTCCATTCTTACCAAAAAGCTTCTGCTTCTGATGTTACACCATTTCATAAGAGCAAAGAGCATTCTTCATTTCAAAATTGGAAAGGCGTAGTGAGGCTCAACTGAATGGACATGTGTGTAAAATGGTATTTATTCTGGAAGGTGAGAGTTTGCTAATATTAAAGACTTTCCCAACTGAAGTAGCAGCAAGAAGGAATCAGTCCAAATGCAGTGGTGCCAAGGGTGGTCTGGTTTCCACAGGTCCAGAACAAACCCCCATGAACTTGCCAAACTGATTTTGTCACATCTGAAGTCCAGCAGTCAGGTGCCCATCCTGGGTTTTGCTGCACATATAGAACTGGGACTGCTGGCCAGTGTGTACCTCAATGGAAGTGAACAACCTTCTGTGCTCTATTGGCTAAAACTGCTCGTTTGTGTTATCCTGGCGTGCAGAATGGCTGTTATCACCCCATCCACTCACCATCCCTGTCATCCAGCTTCTGTCTCGTCTTTAACATTCTGTGTATTCTGGTTTTGACCTGGCTGTTTCCTGGACCAATTATTTGATGATTTTAGCTGGTTTCAATCTCTCCTGTGGCTGGTTTATAATTTTTATTTTGTGGTACTATGCATTGAGACCAGGGCCTTGAGCATGCTAGGCAAATGCTATGCCACTGACCTTCATCCCCACCTCTTTCAGGTTTTATTGTGAGATAGGGTCACACTAAGTTGTCCAGGCTGGCTTCAAATTTGCAATGATCCTGCCTCAGCCTCCCTAGTAGCTGGCAGTACAGGTGTGTACCAGCACAGGGGCCTTAGGTTTTAATTCTTGATGAGACTCACCACTGTTATTATCTTTTTCATTTTATTGTGAAATTCAGCTTTGAATCCTGATAATTGGGAACCTGGCATATTGGGGACTAGAAAGGATCATAAGTTTTTTCTGTCTTTCTCATCAAATATGAAGTTCAATTATCTTTCCTCCATCACCTGTAATTTCATAGGTTTGAATAAATTGACATTGTCACTGCGGTCCTATTGCCTAACTGCATTCCTGGCAAGGGTAAATGTCATTGTCAGAGGCAATTTATAGTACCATTCAAACAGGCAGGCTCCTCCACCAAAATCCTTGTCCCCTTGACTCTCTCAGAGCCTAAATAGAGAAATGTAAAAAGCTACATGGGAGGGAAAATGGAAATGTAGTTGCCAAATTTGAGGAAGAGAGAATTAACAAAATAATTATTGCTCACTTCTCTTGGGTGGAGTGCTGTGAGTCTCTGTGTGTGTTTGTATGTGTGTAACAGACTAAAAACCAGAGAGTGAGGGCAGTCCCCATTTTCCTACATATTTGAGTCAGCTCAGGTAAAAATTCTTTCAGCAAACAACAGACACCAAACATTAATTAGTAATTCAGCACAATTCTGTGCAAAGCAATGTTCTTCAAAATCTTACTTGAAAGAAAAACACACTGTGATTTTTTTCATTAGTTTTTTTTGTGTGTGTGTGTGTGTGTGTGTGTGTGTGTGTGTGTGTGTGTGTGT
>JAJEJO010004820.1:165976-191126 GCA_020662805.1 Glaucomys volans
CCATGAGCTGCTGAGAAGAAAGTGTATTCGCTTTTTGATGGATGGAATATTCTATATATGTCTGTTAAGTCCAAATTAGCGATTGTGTCATTGAGTCCTATGGTTTCTTTGTTCAATTTTTGTTTGGAGGATCTGTCCAACGGTGAGATAGGAGTGTTAAAGTCCCCCAGTATTATTGTGTTTTGGTCTATTTGATTCCTGAAATTGAGAAGGATCTGATTGACATACATGGATGCACCATTGTTTGGTGCATAAATATTTATGATTGTTATGTCTTGCTGATTTATGCTTCCTTTAAGCAGTATGAAATGTCCTTCTTTATCCCTTCTGACTAAGTTTGACTTGAATTCTGCTTTATCTGAAATGAGAATGGAAACCTCAGCTTTTTTACTCAGTCCATGGACATGGTACGTTTTTTCCCAACCTTTCACCTTTAGTCTGTGGGCATGTTTTTCTATGAGATGAGTCTCTTGAAGGCAGCATATTGTTGGGTCTTTCTTTTTAATCCAGTCTGCCAGTCTATATCTTTTGATTGATGAGTTTAGGCCATTTACATTCAGGGTTATTATTGAGATATGACTTGTATTTCCCTTCATTTTAGCTTTTTGGGGGTTTTTAGCTTAACTTTGTTTCTCCTTTGATTGACTCTTTCTTTAGGGTAGTTCCTCCCATGGTGACCGAGATTGTTATTTTTCATTTCTTCCTCCTCAAATATTTTGTGGAGAATGTTCTGTAGGGCAGGCTTTCTCTTTGTGAATTCTTTAAGCTTTTGTTTATCATGGAAGGATTTTATTTCGTCATCAAATCTGAAGGTATGTTTTGCTGGGTATAAGATTCTTGGTTGGCATCCGTTTTCTTTCAGAGCTTGAAATATGTTGTTCCAGGTCCTTCTTGCTTTTAGGGTCTGGGCTGAGAAATCTGCTGATATCCGTATTAGTATCCCCCTGTAGGTAATCTGCTGCTTTTCTCTCGCAGCCTTTAAAATTCTATCTTTGTTTTGTATGTTAGGTATTTTCATTATAATGTGCCTTGGTGTGGATCTGTTGTAATTCTGTGCGTTTGGTGTCCTGTAGGCCTCTTGTAATTGATTTTCCATCTCATTCATCATATTTGGGAAATTTTCTGATATTATTTCATTGAACAGATTGTTCATACCCTTGGTTTGTATCTCTGTGCCTTCCTCAATCCCAATAACTCTTAAATTTGGTCTTTTCATGATGTCCCATACTTCTTGGAGGTTTCGTTCATGATTCCTAACCATCTTCTCTGTTTGTTCGACTTTGTTTTCAAGATTAAATATTTTGTCTTCGTTGTTTGAGGTTCTGTCTTCCAAGTGATCTATTCTGTTAATTATGCTTTCTATTGAGTTTTTAACTTGGTTGATTGTTTCCTTCATTTCCTTGTTTCCTTCAAGGATTTCTGTTTGTTTTTTTCTCAGAACTTCTATCTCTTTATTGAAATGATTTTTTGCTTTCTGCAATTGCTCTATTAGCTGGTTATTCATAGCCTGAATCTGCACTCTCGTCACCTCATTCTCTTCTTGGATCATTTTAATTATGAACATTCTGAACTCCATTTCTGTCATTCCTTCTACCATGCTGTCTTTGGGATCTCTTGATGTATCATCTAGGTTTGTTTGGGACACTTTCTTCCTGTGTTTTCTCATGCTGCTCATGTATCTTCCCCTCTAGTAGTGCAAATCAGAGGGATTGCAATTTCCCTGTAAAGACTTAGGGCATCCCCGCAGATTTCCAGTAACTCACCAGATGTTTGAGAGGTGCTTGATCAAGTGGTGACCCAAGATAGCTGCTGTCTCACAACCTCCAGGTTGGGAATGATCAATGCTTCTGGGCAGAGGCAACCAGGAGACACAGCACCCTGGCCCTGGAGCCGCAGTGCCGTGTCCCTGTGGGAAGGGCTGACCTTAGGTCCAAGGGCTCAGACAGCTGAAGATGGAGTCTCTCCGCCAGGGAAGCTGTAGAATGGCGCCGACGGGCCCAAATTCTAATTTCTTTCTTTAGTGTTCTGTAGTTCTGTAGAGGTCTTTCACTTCTTTTGTTAGATTTATTCCCAAGTATTTTATTTTTTTGAGGCTATTGTCAATAGGGTAATTTTCCTAATTTATCTTTCAGAGCATTCATCACTTAGGAATAGAAATGCATTAGATTTATGAGTTTTGATTTCATATCCTGCTATTTTGTTGAATTCACTTATTAGTTCTAGAAGTTTTCTGGTGGAATTTTTTGGATCCTCTAAATATAGAATCATGTCATCAGCAAATAGTGATAGTTTGAGCTCTTTTTTTTCCTATTTGTATCCCTTTAATTTCTTTGGTCTGTGTTGACAAATTTTGCACCCATGCTCCTGTGGAATTGAAATCTCCTATTATTATATTTCTATTTCTTCCTTCATATCTGTAAATGTTTGCTTTATATATTAAGTGTGCTGATATTGAATATATATTTAAAATTGTAATGTCTTCCTGTTGAATTGGCATTGTTTTCATTATATAATGAAGAACTTTTTTGAAAGTTTTTGATTTAAAATTTATTTTGTCTAATATAAGTATAGCCATCTCTACTCACTTTTCTGCCCCTTCAATTTTAACCTATGTGTTCTTAAATCTAAACTGAGTCTTTTGTAGACAGCAAAAATTTAGATAGTTTTAAAAAGTCATTCAGAAATACTGTAGCTCTTAATTGGGGTATTTATTTCATTAGTACTTAGTTATCAATATGCTTGTTCGTCAGTTTTCAATTACTATAATATATACCTGAACTAATAAACTTATGAAGAATAAAGGTTTATTTTTGCTCAGTTTTGCAGGTTCCTGTTGCTTTGTGCCTTCAGTGAGTCAGTACATCATGGCAGGAGCATGAACAGAATTGTTCACATTACAAGCCAGAGAGCAAAAGTTAAAAAGGAAGAGATTTTGGTTCCAGAGTTCTCTTTGAGAGCATGCCCCCAATGACCTAAGGGTCTTCCAATTGGCCCCACCTGCCAAAGGTTTCATAACCTTCCAATAGCACCACCTGAGGAACTCTTGGGGGCATTAATCATTCAAATTTTAAAAACATGTAAGTACTTACTATTGTCATTTTGTTATGCATTTTCTTTTCTGGTTGTTTTTTTTTTTTTTTTTTTTGGTACCAGGGATGGAACCCAGGGGCGCTCTACCACTGAGCCACATCCCCAGCCCTATTTTGTATTATTTAGAAACAGGGTCTCACTGAATTGCTTAGCACCTCACCTTTGTTGAGGCTGGCTTTGAACTTTCGATGTTCCTGCCTCAGCCTCCGAGTCACTGGGATTATAGGTGTGTGCCCCTGCACCTGGCCTCATTTTCTTTTCTTTTTCTTTTGTTCTTCTCTTCCTTTCTTGAAGTCTTCCTTTGTGACTTGATGACTTTCAGTAGTGGTATGCTTTGATTTTTTTTCTTTATCTTTTATGTATATAGTGTTACTATTTTAAACACGCAAAAAATGAATGGCAGAAATAAATCCATACATATCAGTAGTAGCTATAAATAGAAATAGATTTAAAGCCACTATTATGACCTCTCAGATTCATTAAAGAAAATGAAAACTAGACACCATGTTTTATTGATTGGTGTATATTATCTTCACTCTTCGATTGCACACATTTTATATTATCCAGGCAACACTGGTGATGTAGACACCCCAGGCTGTAACATGGAGCTTGCTTAGTATTCCTCCTGGTGAAAGTGGGCAATGGCAATCTTTTGATGTTACAGGCAACATATCATTAAGGTCATCTGAAAGAAAAATCTAAGTTTTAGCTGTTTGAAAACCTACACCTGATGTCTTCAGGTAAGATAAGGAAATCAGTGGCATCAAATCTTGCAGAATTTGTGTCAGCAGCTTGGAAGGAATTTCTGGGAAGAAAAATAAATTCTTCTATAAATACTGTCTCACCAGTCTTCTTTGTGGCACATCTAGACTGTATGGGAAAACATGAAGATCACTAGGTAAATGGAAAATGATTCAGAAGCTTTGAATTCTGAAAAGAAAGAAATTTTTTTGAGGAATATGTTTACCATTTTTATTTTACTTATATTTTCCTTTGTTAAGCAGACGTGTATTTAATATAAATTAACAATCGATTTCTATACATTGTATTTATTGAACAGTTGTCTCAGTAAGTGGAAAATTAATATTTGGTTTTACACATCATATTTGCATGTTTATACTGATTTTTTGTGTTTATAATACACATTAGATTTGTTATTAGATATTTATTTACACTGTAGTGTAAATTACAGTAGAAAAGGGTTAGTGTTAGGGTTAGGGTTAGGGTTAGGGTGGAAAAGTTCCTTTCCTGCCCATCATAAAAGGTCATGGCTGGAACCTCTATAAGAAAGAAAGATTGACAAGAGAAAAACAAAATAAATTTATTTGACCATAGATTTTTTTGTGTGTGTGACTAATTTTTGATACTTAACTTGTGTTCCTATAACACAGGAGACTTTCTGAAGAATCAAAGACTGTACTTAGGGTCAGTGAAGCATGGGCAATCATTTAGAAATATGATTGAGAAAAAGGGTATGATCTAATCATAATAGACTAAGGGGGAAGTCTTAGCAAGATCTGCCTGTTAGAGTCTCTCTCGCCAGGCATGGTGGCACACCCCTGTAATCCCAGTGGCTCAGGAGGCAGGAGGATCGTGGGTTCAAAGCCAGGCTCAGAAAGGACAAGGTTCTAAGCAACTCAGTGAGACTCTGTCTCTAAATAAAATACAAAATAGGGCTGGGGATGTAGCTCAGGGGCCGGGTGCCCCTCAATCAATCCCCAGTTCCAAAAAAAAAAAAAGTCTCTGTTTTCTGTGCTGCATTTCTTCCTTCAAGTTATTAGGCAGGATGCTTTCTGGACTGGGGGTCTTATAACCTATAATGAAATGAGATAGTTCAAAGGATTTGTTTATGGACAACTCTTAAACAGAAAGGTCAGGAAAAGTTACAGTAATATTTTTAGTTTTATGGCTGGCTTTGTATATAAGAATTGCGATTTCTAAGAAGATCCACCTTTGAGAAGAATAATTCTAGTTTCTCTGATTCGCCCCAGGAAAGAATGAAGAGTCTTAGGATAAAAGGGCATGAAAAAGTAAGAGAGAAATTTAGCTTTTAAGTCTGGCTTCAATGTCTTCATAGTTGCTGGATTACTGTAACTCATATATGAAGCTTATAAAATAGCAAACAATTCTTTGTAATAAACATCATATCATAAAATACATCACCAAATATCTCATCTCTTCAGTATAACTGTTTTCATTTGTTTTTCTGTAAGAGATATAAAAACTAATCATTTATGCAATATAAATATAATTGGGTCATTTTTTCTAATAATTCCACATAAAATATCATCCAAATTTGAGATTTACTTTGGGAAAAGCAATTTCAGTTCTAAGTTTCTGAGGTGAACATTAATTGGTGGTGCTTTGCTTTAGATTTGCAGTAATCTAGATAACTAAGTAAAGGTCCCTCATTTCCACTTTTATTTTAAGACACCATGATCTTAGCAATAGCACATTTTGAACTATGTTGATTATGGGTCTAAGACAATCAAATGTATAAAATGCACACAGAAAGGGGAGTTTTTTTCTCCTTTGGAAATTCTCTTTTCCTTTAGGATTTCTACTCTACCATATTTGTGCTTATGATTTTTAATAGGCTGGTAAATGTACTTGGAAATGCCGCTCACAAGCTTTATTAGGTACAGAAGTATTTGGAAAGTGATTGTAATTAACTCTGTTGTAAAGTCCTGTGAAATCTATCATCTATCTATCATCTATCTATCTATCTATCTATCTATCTATCTATCTATCATCTATCTATCTAATCTATCTAATCATCTATCTATCTATCAATCATCCTTTCTATCTATCACCCTGTCCAAGAATGAGAACAGGACAGAGACTGGAGATGGGAGACTGTTGAAAAGCAGTGTATGATCTAAACCTATGACATCCTGATACTCATGTTCACACAGAGGGAGAGGAAAGCAAAACTATAAACAGCTGTAAACCCATGGGACCCCTTCACAGAAGAAGAAAGGACTTGAACTTCCAGAGCTCATTCATACTCCACATTATGTCAAGCTTATCCTCCAGCAACCATTTTTGTACCAAATTCTGCTAAATTGCATTTTAAAATATCTTGCTAGCTTTCCTTTCCTGTCTTTCTTACTAAAATTTCAAGTCTTCATTTACTTTAACTTTTTTTTTATTCTTTGGATAAGTTCCTGGACTCATATGTGTGATTTCTAGTTTCTAAAGGCATGAAGACAAACTTTTGTTAGTCTTGTTTTCATCCAAATTAATCTTATGAAGTCATAGCAAGTAAATATCTCTTGAAAGCTATTGAAAAAAATGAATTTTATCTCATTCCCACGTCCTTTGTTTATTTAACTCATTTTTCCTTAACTACACTGATCCCACCTAATTTGAAAAATAAATGAATCATTCAAAACGTGGCAATTAGCCAGTCACTAATTTTTGATAGTCAACTTGTGTTCCTATCACTGAAAACTCATGATTGAATATCTATTGGACTCTGAAGATTGCTGAAACAGTTTAAAATTATCAGAATTAATTGACTTCAAGTATGTCCTTCTTATTGGGATAATGCTTAACCCCACCTCTAGAGTTTACGATTCACTGAATAGGCTGTGCATCAGATGAGTTGCATTTACAATCGACTCCCAGGTGATGCTGACAGATGCTGCTGTTCTACACCACACTTTACAAACCGTTTTCTAAGCCTTGAGATGTTCTCTTCAGTATCCTCCCTGCAATAGGTAATCTATAAAACAATTTACCTTTTCTTCTTAAGCATGTCAATTGCTTCTTCTCTAACAGCATTGCTGAAAACATTTATCTTTCCTCATCTGAGAATCGGAAAGTAGTCAGGGAACAGTTTGTGGCTTCAAGGTCATTCTTGAGAACACAAAATTAATAATCCCAGAAGACTTGTCTCTCATGTAGGGGAAGCTTTTAATTTTGTTTCAAATGCTTATTTTGAATGTCATTATACTTCTCTATTGTTGTCAAATTAATGAATCCCATTGATAAACATTCCATTATTAAAAAATAAATATGAGATGCAACCATAAAGGCCATTATAATCCACATATTATTTTGAAGGTCATATCAAATAACTAAATATTATAACTTTTATTTCTGAATTTTGGGCAAAATGTTCAAGGGGAATTCCTCTATGGACTCTGAAGGTGCTTCTCTGTTTTATTAGATCATTGCCTTGGATGCTTTTTTGCTAAAAACGTAATGCTTTGGTCAATTTCTGTGGTGATTGCTATTTCTATCATTGCAGGCTCTGTTGCCTCGAGGACAGGAATCAAACTGGGGTGAAAATGATGAAGCGAAGGATGTATATATATTCTCAAGTGACAAATGTACTCTTTACTCACAGCTGTAGACTACAGACATTTCTTTTCATATAAAAGTGGGCAGAAAATGTCCAATTTTAAAAAGATTTTGTTAACCTACTCTTTAATGGTCTCACGTCCACATACCTTATAGATTACAGTTGACATGGTCACAGAAACTCTGGAATTTCTCAGGGATAATATTTCTTTTCAAGTGGAAAAGCTTCAAATAATCAGAACATTAAAATTATTTTGGGATATATAAAGCATATTTCATGTTATAACAAAACCTTATCTTTCTAATAGTCCTAGGGTTAGATAAATCTAAATGGTTAGAAATTTGGATTCACTGCAGATATATTTTTACACGGTTCCTTGTGGCATATTATAAAAATGGCTGCAGTTCTTCCATCCCCACATGCACACTATTTTATATTGTGACTTTCTCCATTTTTTCTTCTCAACGGGTGGGATCTATTGTTGATTCTTTGACTCAGAACTTTTGGTCGGAGGAATTGTGCCACAATAGTGCCTGAAAGGACCATTTGAGAGAAATGAACTTCACCTCTGGTCACACCTAAATGGACAGTTTGACTTGGTGGGGGTGAACTGTTATGTATAATTTTTCTTTTTTGTTTGTTTCCCACCCACCCTGGGTAGTTCAGATAGGCATTAGATGAATTATTAAATAAATTGGATAAAATAAGTATGTGTTTTTCCCCCTTTCTTCATAGATCTCTATTGGATTACATGACAGACCCTCGTGATGCAAATTCCTTTAGCTCTTTAATCTACTTCACTTCAGCACTCATATTGTGGACAGTTCCATTTGCTTGGCTGTCTACTTCCTCTACCATTTGTTGTGGCCATCCCTTTGCTCTGCTTTCTTGAAACCTGGAAATGTCATTCAGCTGCAAAGAGATGCAACCTTGAAATTCAGAGAGAGGTCAGTCAGGCACTAGGGGAAATTCTCAACCACCAGAATATGGGCAAATGGTCCAGAATCCCTCTGGTAGAACAATTTCAAGGCTCCTTCTCCACAGTGCATCAGAGGATTGCCCATGGGACTCAATCAATGGTCAATATCTCCTGGGTCCACTATTTTATGATTTTATTCCCTTTACCATCCATTTTCTTTATGGTTTCACTTTCTGTGATCATCTTTCAAATAACCTACCTGCACCTAAGATTTTGCCTGAGGCTTTGTTTCCAGGAGAAACTCAAACTAAGAGAAGTAGTTAGAGTTAGAAGTCATTAGGGTTTCTCAGGGAAAGTATATTCAGAGACAATCCTTTCATTATTAGAAATATTAGTGGTAGACTCAATGGTCTAGTGAACCTTATACTGCTGTCCATTATTTCTGTAATCAGAAAGAGTTTACTAAGTATTCACATCATTCAATGTATCTGGAAATTCAAAATTATAATATATTTCCTGAGAGAGCCTTGGCTAGGTTGCTTCTTGAGGGCAATACAGTGCTTATTTATGGCTGTGTCCCTGTTGCCTAAGCAAAGAGAGGTCCACGAGGTCAAAATTCTTTTCATAATACCACAAAGTTTGCAAATTGTTCCCTCATTCTTGAAAGTATGCAGATGCTACATGATGTGTGGTGACATGGTCACTGATAATGAATGATGCTGTATGTCCTTGAATTTTCAAAGGTGGCAGTGCTGGGGATTGAACCCAGGGTCTTGCGCTTGTGAGGCAAGCATCCTCAATTACTTTTTATCCCAGGGAAGCACCATTTTACTAGGACTGACTACTGACCTTCACTTTCCACAAAACTCAGGAAGAACTTCCTGCAAGGGGAAAAGCAACTAAATGTGAAAAACAATCCACGAGGAAATAATACTTGGATGCCCCCCAAATTAAGTTTTCATTAGACGATAGACAAGTTGTTTTTTCTCTTTTAACAAAGTACCAAAGATATATTTATTGTTGCCTTGAAAAATAACAGAGACTTGTAGACTGAAATAAAAAATTTCTTTTGAAAAAAATTTCCTGTTTCTAAAATGGACCTCATTCTTTTTCTCCTTGACCCATAAATTAGCCTTACAGCTATATCACAACCAAAATTAACATATTTCTTAGTTGTAGGAAGATTTTGATTAAGTCTTCTTACAAATAATTTTCTTGATTATATTGATACTAATATATTATTGCATAAACCTTTTTTACATAATTAAAAAGCTCAGGGATTTCAAGGACTGGTAAAAGGCATACATGGCAAATATAATGAAGGTATGCACAATGGTGCATTTTTAAAACCCCTTTAAACATTAATAGTGGGCAACTGATGATGAAAGCTTAATTTTTCAAGGCACATGTGATGCTGTGAAATTAATCCAAAGACTTTGAAATGATTTTATACATTAACATGAAATTAATGTAAGCCAGTTTGAGATCTTTATGAAGCATAGCATATGGTAGACTATATCCACATCACTTATTTTCAATTCCAAAATTTTAATGTGGAACAACACAAACCATATTGCAATTCTAATGTGATAAAATTCATGTGTGATTTATTCATGCATAATTTTTAGTAGCACAAAATTATATGACAGTGTATTTACAAAAGGGCATGTAAATATTACCTGTGGAAATAATTATAAAACAAGAGTTGATTCAAAATATATTATTTATTAAAATTCATTTATAGAATTGTAAGTGAACTTAAATAAGTTTAAGGCAAGGAAATTTTGATGCAAACGAATCATCTCTAATGTTGAACAAAAAAGTTAAAGAAATGGGGCTGGGGATATAGCTCAGTTGGTAGAGTCCCTGCCTCACAAGCACAAGGCCCTGGGTCAATCCCCAGCACTGCAAACAAACAAACAAACAAAAATTAAAGAAATAATTTCCCATTTTCCACTAAAACATTGTGATTTTCAGCTCCTTGGGTTTGTATTGATTAAGATGCTTAAGAAGTTTGATGATAAAAAGTCCGTCAAGTTTGCTTAAATGATAGCAGAGATTAATTGGCTAATGCACCAGAAAATTTCAAAGCAGGTCATGTTTCAGGAACTTTTTTAAACAGCAAGACTTTTCTACGTTTTAATTTTTTCAGGGATAAGTTATAAGCCCCTAGGTGCATCAATATAATACTCCAGCTGATTTCCCTTATGTTTCCTTATGTTGAAAGACAGTTTACAGTAGCAGCTAATGTTTTCTTCTGTGCATTCAGGAAAAAAGATTACTGCTCTATCCATATCTCAACTTCATAGTTGAATGTTTCAAAAAAGGAGACAGCTCAGGAAGAGAGGAAGAATCTCTCGATATCATGTGATAATTGACAAAATATGTGCACTTGTTTATTTGAGCAATTCTCTGATAATTATTAGAAATACATGGATTAAAACTGAATTTTCCAGAGACCAGGGTGCAGTCCTGCAATTATAGCAGGGATGAGAAGTAGGAAACAAGTTTTCATCTCCATTGAATCAATACTATTAAAATATCATTAAATTGTTATTTGTACCTATTTTTTTTGGTCTACTTGATGAAAATTTGAAATATGTGGAAGTCTCAAATAATTCTAGTTTTTTTATTAATTTCTTTTAATTTTTCTAATAGCTTTCATGTCATAAACATTAATTCTGTGTTAAGTAGCAAATTCAGCAGTGTCATCTTCAGACTGGGAAAATGTCCTCTGTTAAAAACATAATGAATCTTTTTTGGAGTCATTTATTATTTATGTTTTTCCCCTTGAATTCTACTTTTTTATGGTCTATTAATCCTATGACACCGAATGTCTTTTTGTTTGAATTTTAGAGTAAACAGGGTGGAGTGGAGGTTTTGGCAAGAATACATTAGGCACAACTTAGACAGGCATATGTTCACATGTAAGATCAGTACTACAGGGACCTGATCTAAGAGGGCATCTTTCGTTCTCCTTCCTGTTGGTAACTGAACCATTACTGGAATGGGTGACTATTCTAGTCAGCTTTTTCTTTTTTGTTACCAAAAGACCTGACAAGAACAATTAGAGGAGGAAAAGTTTATTTTGGTGCTTACAGTTTCAGAGGTTTCAGTCTAAAAATGGCCAACTTCATTCCTTGGGGCCTGAGATGAAACAGCACATCATAGTGGAAGTGTGTGGCAGAGGAAAGCAGCTGGAAGCATGGTACCAGGAAACAGAGACTCTACTTGCCAGGGACAAAATATACACCCCAATGACCTACCTTCTCCAGTCACATCCTACTTGCCTATGGTCACCACCCAGTTAATCCATTCAACTGGATTAATGCACTGATTAGGTTAAGCCTCTCATAACCCACTCATTTCACCTCTAAACTTTCTTGCACTGTCTCGTACATGAACTTTTGGGGGCTACCTCATATACAAAACCTGATAGGGATTGTTTTCTTGTTTTTGACACTTTCTGCTTTGTGAACACATTAGTACATTGGTGTACTTGTGGATAAGGTCCAATAATTGATTTAATAGTGCTGTTTGTGACCTTTAAATCAGAACTTTTAATCCATATGAAAACTGACCTTTAAATCAAGACCACTCTTTTGTCCCACATGGTCCCTTCCCACCTGTCTTGTGTCTTCTGTTCTACCTCAACCTGGCTCTTCTCTTTTTCAAGATCAGTTCACCATTCCACAGCTGACATTTCATCTTTATTTGTGTTAATTTTAAGGTGTCTTTTTTATTATGTATTTTGAAAATTTCCTCCCATTTTTATTAACTGGGTTAAATATTCCTTGATTTGTTTTCTCTAATTGTTTGAAAGTTATCCATCTGTTTGTATTTACACTAGTTTTTATATTTTAATGAAAAAGTGGTTGACTATGAATCTCAATATAAAGGATGAGTGCTAATATATTAATCTTTTAACTAAGACAAGCTCATTAGGGTATTTTTCATTTCTCTTATTTCCTGACTCACTTTTTAGTTTTTAATGCTTTCAATTTAAAAAGTATAGTGCAAAACTATATATGCTTATAAAAATTCAAACCATATTTGTGTATGTATGAGAAAGAGTAACTGGTCTTTTTGCTTCCCTTTCACTTCTAACTGCTAATGCTCACTAGAATTCACTTCTAGAAGCAAACTGGCTGACTTGAAGGTCATTCACATATGAAGTGTTATATTTTTTCTTGCTAAACTGCTTACTTATGGTCTTTGTCCATTTTTTCTATTGAAATATTTGTCTTTGTAAGTAATTAATGTCTGCTACATCATTAAAGATAAATTGCTTGCTTAGAGTATGTGTATTAGTCAGGGTTCTCTAACGGAACAGAATCAACAGGAAATATAATTATAAAAAGGGGATTTATTAGATTGGCTTATATAACCAGAAGCTGGATAGTCCTCAGTGGCTGTCTGCAGCTGGAGAGCTGGAAGAACCAGCAGCTGCACAGTCCAAGACACAGAAGCCCCAGAACAAGAAAGATCAACAGTGCTACCCTAGTCTGAGACCAAGACTTCTGGAAACTCCCTGGAGAATCACTGGCACAGTTCACTTTGGAAGAGTGAAGAAGGGAGAGTCAATGTCCTCAGACGATTGAAGCAGCAATCAAGATCCCGTTCAAGAAGAGCAGAGCTTGCATGTGCGTCTGCTTCCTTGTTCTTCTGACTTTTATTCCATCCAAGCCACCATCCTATTGAAGGGAGGGTCTCTACTTCAGTTCCATATCCCACATTCCAATTCCTAGACAAGTCCTCATCAACACACCTAGAATCCTCTTAACCATTGGCATCTATTAATCCAATCAAGTTGACAACTCAAATTAGCCATTTCAGTGTGCAAATAGATTTAGACTTATTCGGAACTTAAACCTCAAATTTTCAATAGATATAAAGTTTTAAGAATGAGCTCTTTTTTTATTCAATAATAAAATAATATAGTGGTCTATTTCTCCATTAATGTCAGACTGTTAATTACTGAACTTTTATGGTAAGTTTTGAAATTTCTCACTATTTTTCAAAAATATATAGGTTATTCTTGAATACTTATTTTCTCAAATGAAATTTAATATCAGTATGCTATCCCCAAATCAAAAAAGAAACGTGTTGGAAATTGATTTTGATTGGGATTGTATTTACTGTAAAGATTTGGAGGACCCATCATGGCCAATTTTGGATTGTTATGATGGCATATGCATCTAGTCTCTTTGAAGTGCATGGAAATATTGGTTAAAATAAAAATGTGAAACTAGAGTGTCATTATATTAGTTAACCTTATGGATGAATCCAAACTATAAAAGTAAAGCAGCCATTTTAAAGATAAGTAAAGATAACCTATTTACTCTTTAGAAGATCAATTTTGAAGCTGAACATTATAAAATCAATGAGAAAGATGATAATTTTAAGCTTGGTTTCATTTTTACTTCATTAGTAGCTACTTATTCACCTGGAAACAAATATCACAGATCTATCTCTACAAGATGGAAATTTAAATGAAAACACAAAGAAAATGGTTTTATTGATTATAATTTTATAGGTGCATGTTAATATTGTTTTTCTCTTGTGTTAATAAAAGTCAATGTAAAGGGTCAGTTAAACACATACTATGATTTATACAATAATTTTATTGACAGTATCAGATTTGTTAGGTACATAGTTCAGTGTTATAAAGCAGATGGGCCATAACTTTTTGCCATTTAATCTTGATGCTGCTAAATGTCCCTCATAATGGTTGTGACATTTTGTATTCTTCTCAGTACTATAAAGGTATGCCAACAGTGAATTTTATCAGTTTTTAAAATTTATGCTACGGTGAGGGTGAATTTGTATTCCCATGATTCCTAATGACTTGGCCAACATTTTGTATTTTTATTTGAAATTCATGTTTATTCTTCTGTGAACTCCTTATTCACACATCCTAAAGACATTTCTATTTCTTCAAAGAGTAAACCGGTAGAAGTCCTTTATACACTATAATCTTTGTTCTCATATATTTTTACTTTAAGATAATTTTGTTTAGGATTTGTTTTTTTCTTTAGTCAAATTTTAAAATTTTATGACAGATTTATTATTTTTAAGAATAATTTCTATGTCAAAATATAATTTCTTAGATTTTTTTCCTCAAAATTTGTGTTTCATTATTTACATCTTGATTTTTAGTGTGGCAGGAATTAATTTTTCTGAATGAGTAATATGGTGATTTGCTTTCTCAAATATATGACTAATTATTTTAATAGTATTTTCTGCATTATCTGAAATGTCATTTTACATTTAATTTGTTTTCACTGCCTATTTTGTCTATTTAGTTTTTCAATTGTTTTCTACAGTAACTTTATAAAGTTCCATAAAATTTTAGTTTGAGTTTTTTTTAAGATTGTATTGATGTTACAGATATATTTGTGAACACTTGGTACAGTATTTTTACCTTCAATTCAAAACATGATGTGACTCTATGTGTTTAGATCCTGTTTTCTGTCTATGAATAAAGTTTTAACATAATACTTTTCTTTTTATATATCTCTCTTACATTTCAATTCTCATGTTACTTTCTAGGTACTAGTTTTTCCTGCTGCTTTAAGATGGAACTTTCTTAAAGCATTATAAAGTATTATCTTTCAGTTAAAAACTGTTCTCCACTTGTTAAAATGTTCAACTACTATCATGTATCATAGTCATCTGCAAGTCTCAGAATGTGTTTTAATATTTAAGTGGCTTTTCAAACCTTCTTTAAAATCACATATCTAATAATTGATTTTTCTGTCATCAAAAGAAATCCTGTCTGATAAAACAAATGCCACTGGACACTATCAATGCAGATAATTGCCACTTCCTTTTTATTGGGTCTCTTTGTCTCTGTTTCATGCCTTATCTGATTATTGGCACTCATCAGACAGAGGTCATGGACCCTCCTTGCATCTCTTGATTTTCTTTGTACTTCTTGGAAAGAGAAATTTATCACAAGCAGTATAATGATTATATTGTTCTTTGGAAAATCATACTTCTTGAAATGCCTTATTTTTAGCTCCAGAGTGAGCACTATAAGAAAACTATGACTCAGTTCATAATTCCTCCAACTCTTTTATTATGCCCCCTTCAAATGTGTCACTGCCAATGCAGTGCTTGTGATATAATAGTTGCCAATCATGATTTATCTCATGATGTATACAACTATTTATTTAATTAAAAATCCTGTAATCTCAAGAATTTTTTTTGTATCTTGCATATATTACCAATACATTTTTCAGGTTATTATGTTTCTAAGATCTTGGGAAGCTATTCAAAGTAGGTTGGATATTTCAAATGTAGCTCAAGGTCACATAAAAAACTCAGTGACTAAATAGCATGAGTAAAATTGAAGCCAACATCTCTATTTCCTTTAGTCTTTATTCTACTAAAATTTAGTATTACCTGGGATGCTATTGACTCTTAGGTTTCTTATGCCTTATATTCTTACTCATTAAAGAGTATGAAGATCAAAAGTACAATTCTTACTTCAAAGAATAAAAATAAGAACTCAATGTTTGTCAAACAGTTAATAAATTCGAAGTACATTTAATTCCTAGTATTAGCACTATACTCTGATAGTCTAAGTGAAGTATAACATAGAGGTTTAAAAGCACAGATAATGCATTTCCATTTTCAGTCATTAAGGGACACCCATAGAGAGAGGGTAATTATTTTTTTCTTGATTATGAAACATTAGGTTGTGATGCTGTACACAGAAATTTTGTTTAATTATAGACAGAATGGCCTGGGGTTTGACACAGTGACAATGTCAAGGAAAGTAAGATTTAAGTGCTTTTCAAGCTGTGTTTGTTTTATTAATGTAGAACTATTGTTTTTGCTGACTTCTGGTTTCTTGCCTAGGATATATCAAGAAAAAGTATCCATCTCTAAGTCCTGATACTGTTGTTCCTTTTTTTCCTATAACAGAGGCAAGGATGTTAATCAGCTCTCCAATGTCTCTGGTAGGCAGAATAAATAAAAGGAGGTGTTTTTAAAAATTTTTTATTGAATAAATATTTTCTCATTGACTGCTAGTGAAGTTCTCATTTGTTGAGTGTTGATGTGACAGTTAATTTAGACCTCTACTACAGTTCTCATAACTAGAGTATAAGATAAGTTTGCTATCCCATTTTACAGAAATGACTTTTTTGTAGTTGTTATGTGTGAAAACTATAATTTCGAGGCTCTGCATGATGTTATGTTCTTGCACAGAGAATTGACATTTGCTCTAGACTCTAGAATGCAGGTAGTTTCTGGGAGGAATACTTGGATCCCAGATGGGATTGAGTTGATTTGGAATGTAAGAACCTGAGGGCAGGTATGAGCCAAAAACCACCCTGGAGGCAGTCAGCACATTTGCTAAAAGCCCTTGTTTTACAAATAAGGAGAAATTCAGGGTTTAGGGGAAAGCAAAGGATGGAGAACAGGGTGGAGAAAGCAAAGAATGGAGATGGTAGAGGGAAAGGGAGGGGAGGGAAATAAAAGAAGACAATGGGGTATGGCAGAGGAACCAGCAGGTGGCTGGGGAAATTTTAATGAAAGGACCTCATTGTTCAATTTTATGTTGTTTATCTTGCTACAATTAAAAAAGTATTAAACTTTATATTTCACCCAAGAGATCAGTGAAGAAGTTTGCTGCATGCCTTCCAACAGAACTTACTATAACTTATTTAGTGTTTTTTTTCTAATTGTGGGAAATGGCTGATTGCCACGTATTGTTGTCTAATGGGTCAGTGCAGGATGAAACAGGGGTAACTGCAAGTCAGTGGACAGGATCCTACTCAAAATGATGAATTTGGTGAAAGCCAGAATGTGGAGTCACAACAGACCACTGTCAGGCCCTGCGCAGAAATCTCATGGAGGTCATTAGACTTTCCGCAGAGGACATTGTAGAGATTCAAACCAATCTCACTTAGGTCCTAAGATCTTTAAATTTTAAGATTTTAAGAATTAAGATCATGGGCCAGATACGGTGGCCCATGCTGTAATTTTAGCAGCTCAGGAAGCTGAGGCAGGAGGATCGCAAGTTCAAAGCCAACCTCAGCAAAAGTGAGGTGCTAAGCAACTCCGTGAGACCCGACTCTAAATAAAATACAAAATAAAATAAAAAAAAAAAGAAATATCTTGGACTATCTCTTGGGCTACAGATAGAAATTGCCTTACCTAATTTGGCATAAGGAATAGGTATATATATTTACAGCAAACCCTTAGGATTTCAATTCTGGCTCCATCATGAATTTCCTAGGTGACCTTGGGAAGGTTCTGCACTTCATGTCTGCCTCATAATTTTTAGCTGAAAAATAGAGATAAAAACAGTTTCAACATCACCAGGTTGTGATGAAGGTCAAGTGGATTGAGACATGAAAATCCTTTAGCAGGGTAACTGGCACATGAAAGCATGCAAAAAATTGTTACCCTCCATCATGATTTTGACCTCAGTGGTGTAGTTCTGAGTCCTGCTTTGCATTTCAGTCACCTGTGGAGTTTGAAAAAATGTACATGCTCAGGTTCTACCTCAAACCTATCAATCAAAATGCCTGGAATTGGAACCTACGCATGTTTAGAAGAAAACTAGAATTCTGAGGTGTAGTTGTCTCTGTGAGGCAATTTCATGGTATATTTTAACAGAAAAAGGCAAAGATAAGTGAGAATGGTGATCACTTTTAGATATTATATCACCACAGACGTAAGTCAAGCTACCAAGTCCTAAGCCCATTAATGCCAAAGTAAGTACTGAATAAAAGTCTTTGGCATTAAATGGAGACATGGAAAAACAGTTGTAGGCCACATTTCTGTCTCTAGCTTGACCACATCCTTGAGGAGAGAATGTTTACCTCTGTTTTTCCAGGTGGTTCTTATTGAAAGACAATAGCATTTTTCTTTCAGTTTTGAGAATGAATTCAAACACCCAGAGAACACAATTGGTGTCTGGATTATGAATTCACACTAAAATCCAAAACCATCTTTTTTTTTTTTTTTTTTTTTAAATATGAATCTACCTGTGTTTGCCTAATGGCATTTTTGCTTTTTACCAGGCTAGACAGACAGTAGCAATTATGTCCTAACCCTTGTGATTCAGCGGACCATTCTACATAGTTGTGGTTTCCTGAAATCCCTCTTGCCTGCCACTGACTGCTACACATTCACTCTTTCTGTTGCTCAGACTGACACTGGTCCACATGATATGCTCTTAAGCTCTTGTACAGATTTCTTGATGGTTCTTTGTTATTGTGTTTACAGGATATAACTTGTTGGCTGGCCTTCAAGTTTCTCTAGTGCGATTCTCAGTTACTTTCCTCTTACTTTAGCCAGTTGGCCCATTGAACCTATTACTACTGTATCAAACACTTCAAAGATGGAAGTAGCTATTACATTCAACCTAGCCAACTCTCCAGATATCCCCTCTGTAATCTGAGGATAGGCTAATGACACTTATAAACTTGTATGCAAGTTTTTGTCACTTTATAAGAGGGATGCTAGGTACAACCATATATTCCCAGCATCTATCAATTTCTCATTTATGCCATGTCAAAGGCAGAAGATTATAATAATTAAAAGACTACACTTTGGAGGTAAATTTTGGGGGGATGTTACTTAATATCTTATCTATTTCTAAAAGGGGATAAATTGTAATAAGTACTACATAGACTTAGGAGAAGTAACTGAGTTATTTTTATTCTGTTTGGTTTAGTTTACTTCATTCTGATTTATTTTAGTCTCATCCTGTTTTATTTATGGAACAACACCTGGCCCATAGGAAACATTACATGAGCATTTGTTAAATAAAGAAAGCAAGTTAGGACTGCAAAAGTCCATAGCACATTTGAGGAATCAAGTCAAATTCCCCTCCTCAATATTGACTCACCAAGATATTAGCCTCTTATCTTAGTATTTGATCTGCTTTTTACCACGTAGATTACATAGTTTGATTTCTCTTCTTGGGTTTGCTAAAAGTGACACAGAAACCATCACTAATTCCACTAAGATTTTAACTTTAATCCATTTGGGCACTTGTGACAATTGGACTATATTTTAGTTTGGAAATGAGGTATCCCTCAGAAACTCCTGTGTTAATTCAGGAATATTTGGAGTTGAAGTGATTGGATTGTGAGAGTTGTAACCTAACTAGTCCATCCTGGTTTGAGTAGGCTGGGTGGTAACTGTAGGCAGGGTGACTGCAGAAACTGCGTCACTGGGGGTGTGCCCTGGAAGGATTCATCCTTCCTGTACCCCCTGCTTCCTGGCAGCGGTGAATGGAGAAGTGTCTTCCACCATGTCCTTCTGCCATGATGCATTGCCCCACCTTTGGTCCAGAGCAGTGAACTAGGCTGACCATGGACTAAACCTGGGAACTTTGAGCCAAAATAAACTTTCCCTCTCTTAAGCTGTTCTTGTCAGGTATTTTGGTCAGAGCAACACAAAGCTGACTAATATAGACTACTATAAAAGCAAGCCCATCTGAGTATTTCTTCTTTGTTTCTTTTTAGAGTGATTTTGGATTCCATATCTGGTTTCCAGAATACAACAAAGAAAGGAAAGTCAGAGTCTTACTCTATTGGTGAGTCTTCAATCTTTGTGTCTCTCATCACTTCCTCTGTTTGGGAAAGTTGGATAGTTTCTGCAGAACTGGAATGTTGCTAACTGGACTCTTGGTTTGTTGGTGAACCCATGCTTGCTGTGGGGGTTACTGTTGGATGTCCACTTATATTTCCTAGGCCTTACCACTCTGGTGCATGCCAGATGCTGTGTTCTGCCAGAGGACTTACAAAGGAAATCCTCTGAAACTAAAGAATGAAATGCTGCCTGTGCCCAGGGCTTGCCCAAAGAGCAGGAGAATTGATATTGCCCACCAGTGATTCCCAGCCTCTGACTGATGGAGTTGGCGTGTGAACCCACTAGATCCCCCCACCACTGGTTAAATCTAGGGATGTTCCACTGAATCAAGCTCCAGGAATCTTCTTTCTGAATGACTTCCTTTCCTTGACTTACTTATGTTCCTTCCTAAATCAAAGTCTTGCTCTTAAATTGCCTGTAGCAGTGTTTGCTTCTGGAGAAACCCAGATTAAAGCCCACAGTTTCTTTCACTAAATAGAATAGAGGATAGAGTGATGAAGTTAAATTTGAGCTTCTCTACAGATGCAGGGGATGCTGGGGATTGTGTGCTACTATTTACAGCATTAATTGGTGCTATGGATTGAATATTTTCATCCCTCCTCAATTTGTATTTTGAAACCCTAACCTCCAGTGCGATGGCATTTGAAGGTAAGTCCTTTGGATGTGATTAAGTCTGAGAAGGGAGCCCTAATAATGGAAATTCGTGCCTTTATAAGACAGGAGCTCTGTCTCCCCTCACTCTCCTCTTCCCTGTTCTCTTCTCCCCGACCACCCACACCAAGGGAAGGCTATATGGGGACAAGGTAGATGCCCTCACCAGATAGCAAACCTGCTGGCACTCTGATCTTGGACTTTCCTGCCTCCAGAACTGTGAGAAAAATTTCTGTTGTTTAAGCCACTCAGTTTATGAAATCTTGTTGCAGCAGCCTTGACTGACCAAAATAGCAGGTGTTGCAAGTGCTATTGGTGGTAATATAAAATAGTTTGTGTATTATTTAAAGACCAGAAAATTTTAAGGGATAAAAATTCTTGCTTTGACTACTTAAAGTCTCTCTCTGGAAGTGCTCTGGATTAAGTTCCAAAGTTGCTTCTCAGAACATGAAGCAAGTTACTAGAAGTAGTAATAGCTGGGATAAAATACTAGTAATAGTAACAGCTGGGATATTTTTTGGCCCCAAGTAGCAGAAAACTCAGTAAAGCTTTTATTTATGACTAAACAAATAAAAGGTTTTTTTTTTTTTAGTGTGATAAGAAATTTGAAATAGAATGTCTTATTCTGGTAGTTTCATGGTTTCATCATTGACCTGGATTCTTTTTATTCTTTTATCATATTTTTTTATCCTTATGGTTTTAGTATGGCTGTTATACCTCTATGAATTATTTCCGTGTTCTGAACAGAAGAGGAAAGGAAAACCAGTAAAACAAAATGCTATAGTTTATACCATTGTTCATTTACAAAAAAAAAAAAAAAACTATCCAATGAATTCTACTTATATTTTATTGGTTGGGTGTGAGATGAATGGCTAAACCCAGCAGTGGAGGATTCAGGGAGGGTCTCCCAACTCCCTAGTCTCTATTTTGGAGGAAATTAAGAGAAACTATGTTTGTGCATATTCTTTGTATAGCTGATTCAGAGCATCCAAATATTTACCTATTAACTTTTATAAAGTCCAGAAACATTTATTTTGGCAACATTTAAAAAAAATTTAGCCCATGGTATTACAAATGAAAAAAAAAAAAAGATATATTTTAGCTCATTGACTGGATACAAAACAACTGTGAATTTCATCTTGTCATGTTGTGACTAACATTTATTTGTTTCTTAACATGAAGAAACATTGAGGGTGAATGAAACAAATGAAGAGAAACTACTGTGAACAGGTCTGGCAAAGACCCCTTGATAAGGATTTCACTTGTCTCTTTCCAGCTGATACCTGCCAATCCCTAGGTTTCCTGGATGTGATCAAAGCCAAGTGTTCAGAGCTGTGGAAGAGGGTTCATACAAAGTCTATGGAAAGGTGGGTATGGATATGGATGACTTGAGGAAATGAACTATGTATTTTCAATCCTACTATATGCCAGCTGTGTGTAAAGAAACATTTTACTGCAATTCTTACTAGGAATGGCATAAATCTGCTAGAGAGGGAATTCAAGGAAGTCGAACAACTTGCACTAGGTAATATAATGGTAGGTAATAGAGTAGGGCTTAGCAAGTAAGTCTAGCTCCAAAGTTAACTTCTTTCTACTAGTTCAGAATAAAAGACTAAGGCAAATTACATGGGTCAAAGATCAGCAAACACTCAACTGAAACTGGAATTGGAGATAAAACTGGGTTCTTCATTTCTTTTTTTTAAATATTTTTTTAAGTTGTTGATGGACCTTTATTTTACTTATTTATTTATGTGCAGTGCTGAGAATCAAGCCCAGTGCCTCACACATGCAAGGCAAGCTCTCTACCACTGAGCCACAACCCCAGCCCCTAGAGTCTTCATTTCTGTTGGCAGGTGGGCTCTGCATAAGCTGCAGGCCCACATGTCACAGTTCTTACTGGCAGGCTGTGCCCTCCAGTGTTGCAGCAGACCCTAGCAGCTCACCACCAATTGATTTTTTCTGGGTTATTGTCTGGTAAATTTGAAAAATGAATCCACAGATGAGGATGAGTGAGTCTAACAGCAGGATTATATTCAAGTGTGAATAGAAACAGAACTCCTGCAGGTCAAGAGGGGACTCAAGAGAGGTTGCTGCTAGTCTAGGGTTTTACATAGCACTTGGGTCCATGCTGTTGGTCCAAATTTATACCAATAAAGGAATGGGAAAATACTAGCACTATTGATTAACCCTTGAGTCTGAATTTCCATTCAAGTGTGCCCTACTTCTGTTTTCTCCCTGCTGGCCTGCAATCCCAGCTTCCCTGTGGATCATGGATGTTTGGGCATTTGGGGCTGTAGTATTGTATACAATGGGCATCTGCACCAGCCTGGGCCAGGCTGTGGGGATGGGAAAGGTCAGTGCACCCTGGCTTGCTGACCTTAGACCCTGCTGGCATGGTGGTCTCTGCATGGCTGGGGCTCATGCTTATTTCCTACACTCTAGCCTGTCTGATTTGCCATTACCAGCTCTTGGATAAGGGGTTAGCTTCATTATGGTCCTCAAATAACTGTTGAGGGCCCATTACTTCAGAGTTCATCAAAGTTAATCTCTTCTGACTAGGCAGTAAGTATCTATGCAATTTCTAGCAATGAAAATATACTGGAGTCTTGAAAAATCTCACACACTTTTACATATCTTTTCAGAACCAATTTGAGCAAGTGAAATGAAAGGCTGAAAAAATACAGCTTGATAAATAATGAAAGTCTTGATATTCTTTAGGACCTCTTCCACTAATTACTATTGTTATTGTTTGAGTGTCTTTGGTGATATTACTTAAAAAAAGACCCTTGCATATTTTGCTTAAAATATCTATGCCTCACTTTGTTTTACTGCTGATTTCTTTGCAAAGCTCATGCTAATAACTGGGAGGAAACACAGAGCAGATTATATTTCTTTTCAGGCTCTTCAACTCCGTTCTTTGTACCAAAGGACTGCATCAATGAATACTCTTTATGATAGGAAGAGGGTAGAACTGTATCCTAAGCATCAGTATTGGAGCCTTTTTGTTTTTAAGTTCTTGCATTAATATCCTGGGTGCAGGTGGTGAAGGACTATATTTCAGAGGCTTCTTATTTTTCATGTTTTTTCCCCCTTTTGTGCAATGCCACAGATTTGAATAATTATGGAGAAAATATTCCCATACTTTAATTGGCAAAATTACAATAGACAAGTAAAATGTAAATTTTACTGTTTAGGGAATAATAATATTATATTAATGGGTTTTCAACTTTTTCAACTATGAGAAATTTCTTTTTCAGTGTTGGAGCTTGAACCCAGGACCTTGCACATGCTAGACAAGCACTCTGTCACCCAACTACATCTCCAGCCCAGGGATTATTTTTAAAGTAAGAAAGAAATTAATAGAAATTTTCCTGTTATTTTATTTGTATTTTTAAATGTTGGCTGACATGTGAAAAATGCTATGAACTTATAAACACTTTCAAATAATTTGTAATTTATTAATCAGTAAAATCGGTGACTACTTGAAACATAATAAATATATGTGTGCAACACATTATTTAGTCCACCTACATTTAATGCATAATATTATATGAATCCAAAGACTTATTATGCTACCTTTTAGAAGTCAATAGAAATGACCTAGAAAATAGCTTTACAGAGAAGAGAAAAGCTAAGCAAAATAGCAAGGTGCAGCAGATATATCAGGAGGATCTGCTAAATGTCCAGTGGTTTACAGAAATTTCTAAAACTCCAAATGGGAGACATCCAGCCTTACATTTTTTTCTTAAGAAATGTTTACATTCAGTATGGGAAACTAAGTGAGAGATGTCTGTAATAGATTCTGACTCCTCTGAAGTTAAATCTGTCATTTGGATTTCCTAAACTACTCAGTACTATTTTAAATTACTGAGATTATAATGGATTACCTGGAAATATTTAGCCTATTCCTTGATAACAATTTCACTTTCAGAACATTTTGGAATTAATATAGAAGCTATAAGCAGTTAAACTAAGTGTGGTCCCTTTAATGGGATAATGTTAGGTTTAGGTTTGGGACTCAGGCACTGATGTTTTGTGTCTTCAATCATTGTGTTTAATCTCTCTGATTCTCAATTTCTTTATGTGTGCAAGGAACTATTAGTAGGATTTTTGTGGAGATGAAATGGATATCTAATGTACCTATTACAAGTTAGGCACGTTTTAGTGCTTATTAAATGATAGCTGTTGTTATCACTATTATTTTCCATCCTTTCTATATACAACAATAATTTCTGAAAGAAAAGGTAAGATTTCAAATGCACAGGTAAATACTACTAGAAATACAAAAGTTTATATTTTCCATTACAGATACTAATATTTCCAATAAAACTGTACAAGTCTTTTGAATATGAATACTATATTAATGGATTGGCTGTGCACTAAAGGAAGACACTTTGGAGGCAATAGTCAATGTCAAAATCCATTTATATGGCCTCTTCAACAAATGGTGCTGGGAAAATTGGAAATCCATATGTAGCAAAATGAAACTAAACCCATATCTCTCACCCTGTACAAAACTCAACTCAAAGTGGATCAAGGACCTAGAAATTAGGCCAGAGACC
>JAJEJO010004820.1:191526-293954 GCA_020662805.1 Glaucomys volans
GAAGAAAGCAGCTCATGATTCTTATTTTTTTTTGGCCAAGGCAAACAAAAATTTGAATTACAAAAAGAAAACTAGTGACTTTTAGTCAGTGATTTTTAAAACAATAAATTTAGAAACATGAGATAGCAATGGATTTTTATAGATAGTTGAATGGTACTTAAAATAAAAAGAGAAATATTTACTTTAAAATGAGTATTTAAAAGCAAATCAATTCATAGTAAACTAATTACTAAATAAACAATGCATTTTGGGGGATAAAACCATGGAGGAATATTTTTTCAATTAAGATAGCAGCTAGAATAATTGCATTCATTTTATTTTGCATATTATTACACTTAATGTATGTGAGGGTTGCTATGTAGAAATATAAAATTAATCAAAAAGTCTAATTGGGCTCTTATTACCTGGTCTCAAAATAAACTAGTTATTAACTAAACTAGTTATTAATTAAGCCACTAGTTGTTAATTAATTATGCACTAGAAGCTAATTACTAAGTAGAAAACTAGTTTTGACCTTTTAAAGGATTGGAGACTTCAGAGTATTATTTTACTATTCTAAAAGTAATGTGGATAATTCAGAGAAGAGAGTAGTTTAAAAATGTTGAAATGTTAAAAGATGGCTAAAGTATAATAGTACGGGAGCGACTGCATGGAACTAAAACTGCACAAAGGCATTTAATGTCTCTAATTATGTTTAAAGAATACAGTTGTTAGGCAAGGACTGAGCTTGTCAGCTTGCTCAATGACTGACTCAAATTTGTAAGTTGAAATCTAGATTTTTCTCTCAAGTTACATCATTGGAGAAGCTTTGGGGGATTTCATTTTTGAAAGTGGGCTTTGAGATTCCAGAAGTAGTTTGGAAAGATAATAGGTTAATCATGATAGAAATAAAACTCATCCATAAATGTGGGATCTGTATGGACGGACATTTCCTGTCTAAATGTATTTTAATCTAAGCAGTTAATTACTACCAATTTGAAGCTATCCAAATAGAAAAATGAAAAAAAACCAATTTCTCCACTACACTTTTATGAAAAATATATATGTTAATACCAAGGACTTACAATTTGAAGGAAGCTTATTTATAGTTCCAAATTATTTTCTTAATATATTTTTCTCTAGATTTGCTGATTTCTTAAGTTGTTATAGCTCGTTCAGCTGCCTAACAATCTATTTGGGAGTAATTGGTAACGTTTTAATGCAGTCCTACCTGCTGGAAGCAATTCTAAATGGAATGGTATTAAGAACTGTGCTATGTCATTGCTAAATTGTTTTGAAGAAGTATCTGTAAACCATCAGGAACACCTGTGTTATTGGCAAGAAGGTGAAGCGAGGGAACTAGAATGTGAGAAATTGATTTTGAGGGAGTATTTTCCTTCTGACAAAAGGATTCTAAGAAAACCTTCTGAGAAAATAGTACTAGTTGTAAGTGCAAAAGGACGGGAGGCAGACCTACATGGATTCAGAGAAGCCTTTAATCCTTTGCAGATTTGGTGCCATTCGGGTCCACTTTCTGGATGGGAAAATGGCCCTCAGTTACAGAGGGGATTTTCGTTTTATAGGGTACAATGATGTCATCATTGGGAGCTGTGTATATGCAGTTTTGACCATCAGGGGCTAGTTGAACAGGTTAAAACTTTAATTTAGGAAGGTGGTTGTAAAAAGGTTGAAATTCAGTGTTGTCTGGGGAGATGAGAGTCCAGACCCCAGGGATGAGTACTCAAATCTTGCCCACTGGTATTTGCTGTGCTTCCAATTAGCCATGGAGGAAGATTATGGTTTAAGGCCCAGCATTCAGTATCTGCCTCTTTCCCCCAGAGCCCAATGTTCCTTGGCTAGTTTCCCCACCCTCCTCCAAAACCACATCTCTCTTCATTTTTCTTTGGGGGCTATGATACAGGGAAATTATTTTCCATGATCCTTCACTAGTGATTGTTGACACTTTTTAATGATATTTACCAAATTGGGCTAATGCAAAATATCAGGGAGTCCCGTGGCAGGTGGAGCTGGAATCAAGGTTCTCATTGCCATTTGCATTACGATAACTCTAAGGACCTTATGTGTATATATATACACGTGAGGTCATTATATATATACATATGTATATATATATACACACACACATATGTATATATATAATATTTATATATATTTCTTGAGATAAGCAGTAATATATGCAGACATCTATGGAGGACTATAAGGAAGAGTTTAATGGTCAGATGTTCTCTAACTCCAATAAGTGGAGTAAAGGCAATTAGCATTATAGAAGTAAGCAAAAATAAATAAATAAATAAATAAACAAATAAATAAATAAAAAGACTGAGCTATGTGTAAAGCAAGACTTTGTCAAACTGTTGAATGCAAAATTGGCTATTGTGATTTCTAGTTTCCTTTATTGCAGATTTTCAAGCAACTAAATTTTAATCTCAATTTGGGTAGAACTCTTTTTTAGATGCAGGACTGAGAAATGACTCATTTGGTGCAGAGCAAACCTTTCCTGTAAAGAAGAGATTAAAAATATGATCAGTTTTGAGGATCACATAACTTCTGTTGCAGCTATTCAACTCCGCTGTGGCATGATGGAAACAGCTGGAAGCAATATGTAAATAAAAGATCATGGCTGTGTTTCAATAAATCTTTATTTATAAGAACGGTAGGAGGAGGGATTTGGTCCTCGGGCCACAATGTGCTGACTTTTAGTCTGTTATAGCTCGCCTATGGAAGACACACGAATTTTCTTGATAGGGTTTAGAAGAATGAATAATACGTGACCTCTATCTCTAATGTTTTCAACTTGATGATTTTAGAAGCTTTTAAATATTCTATAATAGTTCTTCATGTGTATGACCTGTAATGGAAATAGAACAGATCCTTTCAATGATCATTTATTTGCCTGAATAATACGGAGACCCATTCTATCTTAAAAGCATTGAATTTACTTTATTCCCAATGTATAGCATAGTGCCCATCATTAAATTGATACTTAACAGATATATTTGAAGCGTCAGGTATTTAAACTCTTCTAGGATACTTTAAGTGCAATACTAATTCTGGAAAAAAAAAAAAAACTAGAAACAAGGAAAACATTCAAAAGTCCTTTTTTTAGACAATGATAAGCTTTGCCCACAGTTATTTTTCTTTCCTTTGGAAACATTTTTATTGAATTACAGGAACTTTCTTCACTGAAACCTTTTACTCAAGGGTTCCATGGAGTCAAAGGCATAGAGCAGTAGGTTTACCTCAAAGGACTATTGAGTGGTATCTGGAGAGCTAAAATCCAATTTGCAAGTGTTGTAACGACTCTGGTATCTGTGGCCCTACAGAAACAACTTGCAGGATGAAGCCTGATTCCATTATCAAACCCTTTTGTGAGGGCAGTAAATATGACCAGGGTGTAGCAGATTTCATTTAAGTTCAAATGACAGCTGATGGGCAGAAAATGTTGATTGGAAAAACTTTCAAAGAGAAAAGTAAATGCCTCGTCTGTGGAAATGTTTCACAGTTATTGTTGAATGAAGTGAGGTTATAGTAATAGTAGTCCAAGGTGGAGTAAATGAGAGAACCCCAAACTTGGGATTTGGCACAATGAACAAGGACTACTTTTGGGAGGTTTTCTTTTTTTTTTTTTTCCCCTTTAGTAATCTCTATACAATTATTTGGTGGGTCTGATTTGCCTTTTGCCCTGACTGAAATTCTGGGAGTCTCTATCTGGTTATCTCAGGAAGTTGGAGTTCCTACCATCATTTGTCAGGAGCAAAATTTTACTTCTGAAACTAAAACCATTTTATCCCTACTGGATTATTTACATTCCCCCGAAACAAAAACTGGTTAAAATAAATGAACGACAATTGTGAAGACATTGTGCATGAAGCCATGAGAAACAGTGATGTTTTAGAGACAGGAAACACATGAGGTAAGGCCTGTGGTGGCTACCGGGTCCTGCAGAGAATTCCCAGAATGCAGTGTGGAGAGGAGAAACTCTGGCAGAGCCCAGTGGACGTCCTGAACTGAAGAAATGCAGCTGAGGCTTCATGCTGGCCAAATCCTCTAGGGTCCACAGGACCGTGCCCTGGGTAAGGGTGAACTGCTGAAAGAAAAAGGCATTGAGATCTACAAGGGAACCCCAGAGGGTATGCAGAACATTGACTGTCACATTCTTGTGAGCCAACAGTGGACCTGCATCCAGGAAAGAACTACCTGAAAGAATTAACAGCATCAGTCTGTGCTCATTAATCAGGGTTGAAGAGTACCTGTTCCTAGCAGCCTGGAAAACCTTATGGTTAGTGGGGCCTTGGGAGATTACTCAGAAGGGTCTTGTCTCCGAGGTGTGGAACAATTGGCCCTAAAGTAAACACTTTGAAATATTCCAATATTCAAAAACTTCTGTGGAGAGATGGAAGATATAAAACTTAAAGAGATCAAAACTACAAGTTAAAAAATACACTGAATTGAATTAATGGAAGATTTGATATCAGAAAAGATTAGTGAACTTGAAGACATAGTAGGAAGACTATCCAAAATGAAACACAGAAAAAGAAACAAAAACAACAAAAATCTTCATCACTGGGGAATGAGTCAATTCAAGTGACTTAATATACATGCAAGTTTAGTTCCCAAAGGCTGATGGGAAGAAAAATCCTTGAAAAAATAATGGCTAAAGAATTACCAACTCTGATGAAAACTGGATTCTTAGGGCAAAGAAATTCAACAAACCCCAAGCTAAGAAATAAATAGCCCTGGGAGTGGTAACACAATAGGCATACTTAAGTTCTTTTTTTTCTCCTTATTTAAATTTCTTAAATTGACTGTTTAAAAAAAAATACATATTGTGGGTTTTAAAATATGTTCATATATTTAAAAAATACACACACACACACACACACACACACACACATGCACACACACACACACACACACACACTCGTCCAGGAGGGAAGAAATTGAAATATACTATTATAATTTTTCTAAAGTATGTTAAGTGTATCATTGCATAGTATTGCATAGCATATTTGAGGGTTTTGTTTTGTTTTGTTTTGTTTTGTTTTGTTTTTGTAGCACTGGGGATTGAGCCCAGATGTGCTCTACCCTTGAATGGCAATCCCAATCTCAGACCTTTCTATTTTTTATTTTGAGACAGTATCTCACTAAGTTGCCCAGGCTGGTCTCAAAGTTGCACTCTTTCTGCCTGAGCCTCCTGAAGCATTAGGATTACAGGCATGTGCTCCTGTGCCCAGGTAAAGTAGGTTTTGATAATTTATAAATGTAAATTATAAATCCTAAAACAACCATTAAATATTGAAACAAAAAGTTGTAGCTAATATGCCAGGAAATAACATGGGTTCATAATAATAATCTAAAATAAAGTAGAAAAAGAAGGAAAAGTAACAAAAACAGATGAAGTCAATAGTAAACAAATAGCATGCTGATAGACTTGATTATACCACTAGCCATTGAAGTGTAAATGGTACAAACACCCCAGGAAAGGACAGGGTAGCTATGCCAGACACAAAACAAGATTCCATTTCTCTGCTGCCATCAAGATATTTCGGCCTGGGGAGGTAGCTCAGTGGCAGAGTGAGCTACCCTGGGTTTAAGTCCCAGCACTGAAGTGGCCTACCCTGGGTTTAAGTCCCAGCACTGAAAAAAAAAAATCCACTTTAAATGCAAAGACATAAATAGGTTAAAAGAACAACAACAACAACAACAAAAATCTATAATTGTAACAATAGTTAAAAGAAAGTGTCTTTATTAAAATTAGACAAATAAAATTAAGAGGAAAGAATATTGCCAATGAGTAAAGGCCATCTTGTTAAAAGGTCATAACAATTTTGTAGAAAGGACAGAAAATCAGGGAGGATGTAGAAGACTTGAACATTTTCAACCAATTTGATCTAGTTGACACAGAGCATTTCATATAACAAGAGTTGAATGTACATTCTTCCCAATATAAATTTCTTAAATTGACTATTTGCCATGATACATCATATTCTGAGCCACTGTTCAAGTCATGCAAAGAATATTCTCTAACCATATGGAACTGAGCTAGAAAATCCTCAAATATTTGCAAAGTAAATAACACAATTCTATATAATCCATGAGTCAAAGAATTAACTGAAAGAAAATTTTGAAAACATTATGAACTAAATAAACAAAAGCAAAACGTGAAACTTTATGGCACCAAATGTCTTTATTAGGGGAACGTTCTCAAATCAATGACCTCAGTTTCTACCTTAATCTCAAATAACAACAAATGAAACTCAAAGTAAACAGAGGAAAATAAATTTCATAAAATTAAGAAAATTAACAAATCTCAAGCTGCACTGATGAAGGAAACAAAGAAAGAAGAAAGAGATAAGTTACCAATATAGTATATAAAATAAGGACAATCACTATCAATTCTACAGATATTAAAATAATACTATAATATATATTAACAGTTATATGCCCACGTAAATTCAACAATTTGGAAGGAGTGGACAAAACAAATAATTATAAATCTTATTCAGGAAGAAATACATAACCAGAATTACCTTATATCTGTTAGATTTATATTTAGTTATAAATTGAGTTTATAGTTAAAAACCTTCTTATAAAGAAACCCTAAGACCAGATGGTTTCTGTCGAATTATAACAAACATTCAAGGAAGTAAATTCTACACAAATATTCAAGAAAATTAAAGAGCAGGAAGTATTTCCTAACCCTTTCTATGAGTTCAGCAATATACTTATCCCCAAACTCGAAAGCATTAAGAGAAAAGAAAACTACGAGCATCATTCATGAACATATATGCAAAAACCCTGCCCAAGATATTAGCAAATCCAACAATAAATGGAAAAGGCCACGCAGCATGTGTTAGTGGGTGTTATTTCAGCAAAACCAGGTTGGTTTACCTTAGAAAATCAGCCAATGTAATTCAGGGTACAAACTATAAAAGAAAAACCATATGATCAGCTCAGTTTACACAGAAAACAGCATTAAATAAAACTCAACATGTTTTCTATTAAATACTCTCAGTAAGGAGGACAGTGACACCCACACACGATGGAGGCAGGTAGGAAAGTCCACAAATATACTTGACAGTAAAAGGCAGAATGTTTTCCTCTGGTGCCCAGGAACAAAACAAATGATGTCTGCTCTCTCCACTTCTCAGCATGACACAGGAACTTCTTGCCAGTGCCATAAACCATGAACAGGGTAGAAAAACTAATGACAAAGGAAGGGAACAAATAAAAAGATCTTTATTCACACATGACCTCATCATCTATTTAAAAAATATAATGGAATTCTTTAAGAAAAACAAATCCCTATTAGGACTAATAAGTGAATTTAGCAAGGTTTCAAGATGTAAGAGCAAAATGCAAAAAGCAGTTTTATATAATTGGAAATTTAAACCAAAAAATATCATTAAAATTGCACTATAAAACCAAAAAACTGGTAGTAGGATGTCAAGGAACTGAAATTCTTATCCTCTGCTGCTAGAGACACTAGTGTTCCAACCACTTTGGAACACTTTAAGTTTCTTAAAAAGTTGGTACATATTTAGCATATAATGGATCACAAACCTTTTATATAGCAAACAGAAAATAAAGCTTATGATCATAGAAAGACTAGTAAGTGAATGTAAGAGCTTTATTTATAATAGTAAAAATCTGGAAATAATCCAAATGTCCCTCAGCACATCAACGGTTAAATTATGGTGGCGCCATACAGTGGAATACTCATCAGCAACAAATCAGATTGAACTGTTGCTCTGTGACTGTAACATCAGTTCATCTCAAAATAATTATGCGGAGTGAAACAAACCAGAGAAATACATTATGCGCCATGGGATTTCATTTATATAAAATTTTTCAAAATGGAAACTAATTTATAGTGACGATAAGTAGAACAGTGGTTGCTGGGGTCATGATGGGGATTTGAAGGAATGAGAAAGAACATGGAATGATGAGTTGGCTAATTGCCTTTTCCTGGAAAGTCCAGTCCCCTGGGATCCCATCACAGGGCCTCTGCTCCAGGGAAGTAAAGTGAAGACTGGAGCAGCTTTGAAGACTTGTTCTTCCTTCGATACCAATATTAGATCCTCTGAGAAACACTGCTTTAGGGTCTAGCTGAAACATTCATGTTCATGTAACATTGCAGTCATCTAAATAATTAGAAACATGTGCAGCTGCATATTTTGAAAAATATTTAAAGACAAAAAGAGTCTCTGAAATTAATATGGGATAGGACACAAATGTCAATCAATGTATCTAGTCCATTCCCTAATTCTATATGTTATTGTAGGGGAACTACTTTGAACATTTCAAAATAACAGATTCAACTTTAATTAAAATTGTTAGCCAGAGACTGTTATCACAGTATTTGGTGATAGTTCCATGGTGATAATACCTGGTGCCCGATACCTACTAATCCCACAGTACACATGTGCCAGTTAGGACATCTACCTTTTCTTTCCTTAAACAGCAACTGAGTAGAATTCAGAAAGGTGTTTCTGTGGTACTTGGACAGTAAAGTCCCCCTTTTAGTACTATTAAAAAAGTCACGCTGGTCTGGAGGTGGAGCTCAGTGGTAGAGGGCTGGCACAGCATGCTCAAGGCCCTGAGTTTGTTCCTCAGCACCACAAAAGGTAAAGTAAAAATATAAAATAGAAACCAGGTGCGGTGGTGCACACCTGTAATCCCAGCAGCTTGGGAAGCTGAGGCAGGAGAATCATGAGTTCAAAGCCAGCCTCAGCAAATTAGTGAGGCCCTAAGCAACTCAGTGAGACCCTGTCTCTAAATAAACTACAAAATGGGGTTGGGGATGAGGCTCAGTGGTGGAGTGACCCTGGGTTCAATCACAAATATATATATATATATATATATATATATATAAATATATATATAAAAACCAATCAACCAAAAAATCATAAAATGTATTATTTGCTTTTTCAGATTTTCCTTTCTGTTTAAGAAAAGGTCTTATGACACCTCTGGACTAGCCCCTTTCCTTGAAGATGGACATTTTGATCTATTTCTGTAAGAAATATGAAGCTTATACACATTATTGTGGATTTGTGATTCACCTCCAAGTTGCAATTTGAGATGTTGAGTTGAAATGAAAAATTTTATGATTGGACTTAAGTTACCTTAGAAAATTTCCTTTTTCTCATGTAGTCTCAAAAATAGGAAAGATCAATCTGTGTGCTTTTACTGCTGTTCCTGTGATTAAACTTCAGGGGAAGCAGTGATAAGATATGGTGCTTGCATCTTGGGATTTTGTACCTGCTCTTAGTCTGTCACAGTCATATTAAAATAAAAAAAACTTTAAGCAGTGCAAAACCTATATTTCGAAAGGATAATCTAAAATAAAGGAGGAACTTGCCAAGGCATATTTTGTCATCCAGGTCTGGCAATTAAAAAGATGATTGTACTTTAAAGGATATATTTCCAGTATATCTGAAAAATTCCTCTTCTTTAGAAGCATTTCTGCAACCATTTAAAACTAATGATTCTGTCTGCAAGTCCTATACCTACACAGTTATATCATCGTTCATAAACATTTATATTTATACTACTGGTATTTGTATGTGCTATGTAGAGTGATTGAGATAGTTGTGTTAACGGTGTAATAGCACTAATTTGGAACATTTTAAAAAATGTATGAAATGCCTTAACATAACTGAGAGGTATAATTGTATTCATATTAGAGCTAAATGCATTTTAGAGGTGATGAGGAAGCATTGTGGTTTTTAATGACTGTTTTGAAAGGTTATTTTTCATTACACACAATCAATCATGTTTCTGAAACATTCTTTTTTAAAAAATGGAAGTAAAATTGTAGAACTTTAGCAGAAATAATATAATTATGAGCTCTGGTCCCTTTCACTGCCACCATAAGTAGCAAGATGTATTTGCTAGCCACTTTTTTCTACAGGTATCAACTCAACCATTACAACAATCCTGAGACTGGTAATTATTACCTCCATTTTACAGATGTGGAAACCGAGTCTCAGAGAGGATAAGCAAGTTGCTTAAAAGTGATAAGACCGGAATTCTAAACCCACATGATTTGGCTCTAGAACTGGTACGGTCAGGTAGGGAGAATGACCTATCAATAGCATGAAATGTTTAGTGATATGATCAAAGGATCTGGAAGGTACAATCTTCTGGTCTCACTAATCAGCCAGCACCATTTCTGCTGTCTTTCTGCTTTCCATCTCCAGATACAGAATCTCTCAACAGGAGTAAACATTTGTGTGACATCACCCTTATTGCCATCAGAAGTGTGGTCTAGTTCTATCATTCCCATAACTTGCATAGTCAAGTCAAAAAGAAAGAAGAGCAAGTTCGTAAGTTAATGACAGACTTCAGTCTGTTAGTTTTTAAGAATCTGCTCAGCAAATGATGTGTATGATGAGGCACGTTTAGTGTGAGTTGGCGAGGCCAGCCTGGAAAAGCCTTCAGGGTATTAACACTGGAGTTTTCTTTAACTGCAAGCTAGACATTTTCCAGCCATGCTGAATTCCAATGAGCTGGGCTTTATCTGGTGCATGTTCACCATATCATCATGTTACTTTAAATTAAATAATAACTCAGTCATTAAAAGGCTTTGTTCTTTTATCTGCAGTAGTGAAGAGGAGAAAAAAACTGCATCAGGAAGGAGATGTTCCTCTTGATTTATTTTCTCAGTTCCCCATGGATATTCAGATAGTATGTGACACACACTCAGATTAATTGCTTATGTGATCAGCAGTGATTTTCATCCCTGCTCTGGGGACTAATGCCACCTCTGTTACCCTACAATTCAAAGGCAAATGGATGGGGATGCAAACTTATAGCCACAGTGGTGGTATGAAGAGGGAAGAAGAAAAGAAAGGAGAGGAAATTAAATGAGCAGGAAGTAGAATAAAGTTTTTCTCCTTTGTTAAGAATCATGACACTTTGAGTTAGACATTTGGTAATTGAAGTTCTCACTTAAAATTGAAATTCTTCTTATGGGATCAGTTGATGTTAGATTTTGTATCTCCTGATTTGAGGTCCAGAATTGTGCAATAAATACATATTTATTATATCTTGAAATTTTTTTTCTTAGAAATTCAAGCAAAACCTCCTATTCATACCCAAGAACTGAGAGGCTGTCGCCTTGCTTGGGAGTCCCGGACACGTCAGTGGGAGTAGTTTGCTTTTGACTGATGAACTGTTTGGAAGAAATGTTGTACTTTCAATTGCTTCCAGGTTTATTTTGTAAACTGCTATGGAAGGATATATTTTTTAGATGCTCAGCAAACCATTGGATACCTAGTGCTCAGCAAGTGAACATTTTAGTTATTCATCAAAACAAAGTCTTGGACTGGGGATATAGCTCAGTTGGTAGAGTGCTTGCCTTGCAAGCCCAAGGTCCTGGGTTCAATCCCCAGCACTGCAAAAAAAACCCACAAAAACCCCCAAAACAAAGTCTTATACTCTCACTCACCTTGCAAACTCCTATTGAGCTTTCGATGGGGAGAAACTGTAACTCTCAACACAGCTCACTTTCTTATTAAAAAAAGAAGGAAGGAAAGCAGCCTCTGTCACAGTGATTCATTAGAGGCAACCACCCATATCCCAGTTCATCTAAAGTTCATTAAGTTCCAATTCCCCCAAATGCCAAGTTCCAATAACATTGTAATCCAAGAAGTCAAGGAAATAATTTATCCCAACAGTTTATACACTTGTAAATGCCTTGCTGGGCTTGTGATGTACACCATTGTGTCTGGCTCATTATTGTATTTGACAAGTTTATACATTAACTTTGGGCAATAGGAATTTTACACATTACCCATTGGTTATACCCTGATTAGCTACATTTTTTAATTTTATGTTGGTTTGCCTAATTTCAAGGTTTGAAATAATTATTGAATAATTATTTGAAATATTATTACTCGTCTCAAAAAAATTTCAAAATTTATTTTGAAGAATATAATTGCAAATTCCACTCCTTACCTAGCATGTTTTAAAAAAAATTATATTGAAGTATGATTGACACACAAGAAGCTGTACATATTTAATATACACAGCTTGATGAATTTAGAGTGCTCAACTCTCAAAATTATTTTAAGAGAAATCAGGCATTTTTATATGGCTAATGAAAATGAGAAGACAGTATAGAGAAATATTAACATTTATTTTATTATATACATAGTTATTAAAGAGCATGAGAAAGGTAAATTTGATTTTTAGAAAGATGAATTAACATACTAGGCATTTTAATAAATAACATGAAATACACAATATAAATTATGTTTGAGCTATGTATTGAATTTGAAAGAGAATACTTCTTGAGTTTGCATACAAGATATTGCAATTAGTTTTGTGATATTATTCTATACAATCAGTTTTTGCAGAGGATTAAGTTTTTTGTTTTGGACACTAAATGGGATTATGCCTGAGTGAATTATTAAAACTGTTGGTTGTTTTGTGAGAGGGAGAATAGTTACAGTGTTAATGGTCAATGAGAAGAGCAGAAACACTAGGAGATAACATAACATGTAGAAGATGTGTACAGACACAGATTTTTTTATGAAAATTGACTCACAAAATTATGGAGGCAGAAATTCTCATCATCTGCCATCTCTAAGCTGGTGGTGTAAACAGTCCAAGTCAAAAGGGCTGAGAACAGGGGAACCAGTGATATAATTCCCCGACTGAGGCTGGAAGACTGAGAACAAGGCGAGAATGAGGGGTGGGAGTCTGAAGGCCTGAGAACCAGGAACTCTGATGTTCAAGAGCAGGAGAAAATAGGTATTTAAGCCCAAGAAGAGGAGAGAATTTGCCCTTCTACCATTGTTTGGTCAAGAGACTGATTGAGACACATCCACATGACGAGAACAGATCTTTATGCTGATTTAAATGCCATTCTCTTCCAGGAACATTGTTACAGACACCCAGAAATAATGTTTTACTGGCTATCTGGGCATCCTTTAGCCTAGTCAAGCTATCACCTAAAATTAACCATCACATATAAATCATAGGAAGGGAAATGTTTTAACTTCTCAGTGATCTTATTGTTGCTATGAGGAGCAGAACAAAATTTATAATATTCCCAAAACAAAATTGTTAAATACATTTTAAGTGAGAATTGTGACTCAAGGAAAAGACATACCCTCTGTCTTATTCTCTTTGTTTTTGAGAGTACAGATCATATTCTGTATTTTTCTTTATTTTTGTATTTTTTAAATTACTTTTTATTTTTACAGTCTGCATTTTGATTCACTGTACACAAATGGGGTACATCTTTTCATTTCTGTGGTTGTGCACAATGTAGATTCATACCATTCGTGTAATCATACATGCACATAGGGTGATGATGTCTGCCTCATTCCACTATTTTCCATACCCCCCCATTTCCCTCTTCATAATCTAAAGTTCCCATTTTTATATTTTTAAACTGCAACATATTTCATCTTATTCAGCCCATGTAGGACATCTACATTTAGACCTTCTAGTTACTCTTACAAGGAGATTCATTAGATAATACACAGAGATCACCTTCACCCATTTGACAAGTATTTGTTCAGTGGGTATTATGTTCCAGGTAATCTTCTAGGTATTGGGAAGATAAGAGTGGGAAAAAAAGTCAAAATCTTTCACCTAAATGGCTTACAACCTAGATGTATAATCAGACAATAAACTAATAATCATTAATCAATAAACCAATATCTCTATAGCTTAGATGGATAAGCATATGTCAGGAAAAGAAAGAGGAAGTATAGAAAAGAGAGAGTTATTGCTTTTGAGTGGTTAATGGCAGATGTTTGCTAAGGAATCTTTTGAATATGAGGGAACACACAATCTAGTTATCTAGAGGAAGCATCTCAGACAAGCATGCCATGAGAAGGGAGTGGTCTCGCATGTTCAACAGTCACCCAGGAAGCCAGTGTAGGAGAAGAACAGTAGGGAGGGAAGTCAGAGAGTAGCAGGTGACCTGATTCTGCCCGATTCTGAGGACTTAGGTTTTCATATGGAGAAAGATGCGAAGTCATTAAGGAATTTTAAGCAGAAAGACAAGATCTATTTTGTATTTTATAGGATTACTGTAATTGAAGTATGGAAATAGAGTATCCAGGACCCAAGAGGGTAAGAAAGAGGTCAGTTTAAAAAAATGCAGTAAGTTGAGAGACATGGTGGATGCACGAAGTGCTATTGGTGGAGTTAGTAAGGAGTAGAAAACTTTCAGATATATTTTGATGCAGTAGGTTTTCATTATGGATTGGATGTGGGGAGTGAGAAAAAGAGGCTGACCTGAGGCATATTTTCTCTGATTTGCACAGAGCAACAAGTTTTAGTGTATTCTCTTTCACTCTTACTGAGGTGATGTTAGGATAGAGTGTGTGGGCATGATAGGTAGGGGGAGTATTGGAGAGTTCAGTTTGGGCTTTATGCGGCCTTTGTATAAACCATCCTCAGGAACGTATTCCTCAAGGTTGTTCATTTGCTTTGATTTGTCATTGTTGTGCTTCCTCTGAGACTTTGGGTAAAATCCTCCCTTGCTTCTTCCTAGTTTCTGATGACAGGCAGCAATCCTTGATGTTCCTTGCCTTGTAGATGCTATCACTCTAATCTTTGCCTCTGTTTCCACATGACTATCTTCTTCTGTTTTTGTGTTTTCTGCTCCTATAAGAGCACCAGTGATACTTGATTAGGGACTCACCCTACTCCAGTATGATTTCCTCTTAACTAATGATACCTGCAGCCATCCTATTTCCAAAGAAGATCACATTCTGAAGTCTGGGGCTAAGGCTTCAACATATTTTGGGAGACATAATTCAACCCATAGCAATCAGGGAAATGCTGAATCTTAGTGGTGTTCATTGTAAACCTAAATATCCTATGTTGACTGTAGTTCCATTTTCTTTTGAGAATTTTTTCCTTTTAAACATTTTTTGAGAATTCTTTCTTTCTTCCCCAAGAAGTTTTTTTTTTCAGATTGAGAATAATAATGAGTTTTTTGTATTCTTTTTTCTTACTAGTAAACTTTCCAAGGGCTGGCAGTGAGATTAATGGTCACACAGAACCAAAATCTTTTGTACTTTCTCTCTTAACCAATCACTCCTTGAAATCTTTTAGTGTTTATTAAGTCTTTAGTAGATTATTGCTTGTGATTTTTTTCTTTGAGTGTTGACTTTTTTATTTATTTCATTAGCCACATGAGGAAATCAATGACTCAACTTTCTGGAATTGCCTACATTTTCAAAAATTAAAGCACACTGCTAAAAAAGAATATGTAGTATGTAGTTTTAAGAACTGTGAAGGGTGTGAGATATTACCCAACTGGAAGACTGACAAGTTACCCTATGGCAGTTTCACAGATACTGGCAGAGCAAACAAACATCATGGGTCAGAGATGAAAGAAAGTTTATTACTCAGAGCAATAGAAGTAGCAAGACTATCAGCATTTTTGCATCAGTTCCCAAGCCCCAGTTTTCACATTGTGATGTAACGAGAATGAAGTGACACTTGTACACACAATGAGTTGAACTACAGGAGAGGAATGATGAGTTTAGGAAACCGAATCCTTTGTAATATGCAGTAAGCATGGCTGCTCCATGTTCCAGATGGAACATTTTGTTGTTGTTGCTATTGTGAATTAAACTCAGGGGTACTCTACCACTGAGCTACATTCCCAGTCCTTTTTAACATTTTTATTAGTGCATTATAGTTATATATAATATTGGGGTTCATTTTAACATAGTCATAAGTGCATGGATATAATTTGCTCCAATCCAGTCCCCAGTACTTCTTCTTTCTCTCCTCTCTTCCTTCCTCCTATTCCCTTTCCTCTTATATTATTATATTTTGAGACAGGTTCTCACTAAGTCGCTGAGGCTGGCCAAAATCTTTCAACCCTCCTGCCTCACCCTCTCAAATCACTGGGTTTATAGGCATGTACCACCTCACCCAGCAAGAATATTTTTATTACACTGTTTAGTAAGCATGCCTGCCCTTTGCTCTGGAGGAAGACACTATCTTTTCCTTCAAGGGGCGAAATTGCTCTTTGCTCCAGAAGGAGAAATAATCTCTATCTTTCAAGGCTATTTTTTTAATGAAGAGTTCCTTGAAAAGATATTTCAGAACAAAAGGCAGTTAGCACCTCACTTGGAAGGCATACAGAAGTATAGAATTGTTTTCCAGCAATTATTGTGAGGGGATGTTTTCTCAGGGGAAGTGCTTATACTGAGGTTGAGGTATTTCTCAAAAAAAAAAGTGCTAATTTGCATAAGCTTTACAATAGCAACACATTTATATTTTGAAAAAAATTCCTATTTCGAACCATGTGCTTCAGCATATAATTCATGTAAGTTTATAGAAATGGTATATATGTCTTACAGTTCTGCAGATAGACAAAATTTGAGTTTTACCACTAATTGGGTCACAAAATTAAGTTTTATCACTGACTTCTTCATCCATAGGTAGATTTAAAAAATCTTCAAAATTTCTTTCTTTTTACCTTAACTTAATCATCACAAAAACAAAGATGAGAGAACTTCATATCTCTCCAAATGTTTTAGGGCTCATGGAAAAAAGTCAGGATTTAAACCCAGGTCTCTTATCTCATATTCCTGAATTCTTCACCACTATATTATTATTATTTTTCAAGGGAATAGGATTTGTTCAAGTGTGAAGAATAGAAACAGAACTCTTTTAAGGATGAGAGGTGACCCTGATAGGGCTTGCCATCTGAGTGTGCTAGTCTAGGAGTTTATACAGCACTTTAGTCAGTGCTATTGGTCCAGAATTATGCTAATTAGGGTTTGGTAAAGTATCAATGCTGTTGATAACCACTGCATTATTAAATATATGTGAAGTACATGGCATAATCAATGTCAGATATTTTTAATCTAGTATTCAGAATTTTTGGAAGAAATTCAGTCAACAACTATTCCTTGTAAACAGACCACAACACAGTGTGTTAACATCAGAGAAATCAAAGAACATCTCTAGAAAAGAGGTATCTTTCATGGCTCTTATAGAAGGTGCTTTTAGAGAGAAATTTAATATGAAAAAGAAATAGACATTCATGTAGTCTTGGACATTTTCTATTAGCAGATGAAATTGTTTGGCTCTAGCAGCCAGTAATGTGAACTGTGATTTAGGTTTATATATTTGTTTGATTAATATCTGCCAAAACAGAGATAGGAGAGGGGGTTATTTTATTTTGCTAGTCAAAAGGGCAGAAGATTTCTGTTTCCTTGGCTTGGTGTGGAAGGAAGTCTTGAGCAATGCTGTTGTGTATACAAAGAAGATCTACAGTCTGATTACAAGTTCTCTTTTGTGTGCTTGACTTTCTCAGGCTAGTCTGTTCTCTTCCACTGAGCATTTCCTCTTTGGTTTTGTTGGTGTATATTTACTGGGTGTTAATGAGACTTAAGACAGAAAATACCAGTTACATGTGGTCCCTTCTCAATAAATTTATGATAGAAATTGAAATATCCAGTGATATCTTCTAGGATGGCAAGTGGCTATTTCTATCTGAAATTTATTTGTAGTGGTGATAGGTCAGCATATTCTCAAGTTTTGTTTTGCTAACCTTTATATTTTTAATTTGGGTTGGCTGTTGTTTTTGTGAATTCTGGAATTTATGTTGTTTTTCTTGCTTAATGGTATAATTGACTGTACTACCCAGATGTTTAGATAGAGTCTTGCTGCCAATAATTAATAATACCATTACTTAAGGCTATGGAAAGAACTTTGATCCTAAAATAAATGTTTACACCTGGGACATGAATTTGACTTCCAATATAGTGTGTTTCCTTTGCCTTGATTAGCAATGGAGTTATCTTTTGAAGAATGCCAATTAAGTACAGACCTTCCCTAGAAAACAAACATCTTTCAAACACAGGCTGTGTACAGAGCAGCACAGGCTATTGGCAAAACATCAAAGTCAGATGCTGGAGGATTTGCATTTTAATCCTAATGCTTCTTCTCTTTAAATCCTTAATTGTGGGCAAATCTCTTAACCTTTTTGTGACCATTCTCTCATTTACAGTGAGAACACATGAACATCTCTAACTGATGTATGCTTATAACCCCTTTGGTTACTTGTTAATATTATTTCTTTTTAGCATTTGTGTAGTACTTAAGCATGTATTGTTATTTTGTAAAATTCTCTATTTTAGTTTCTACTGATGTAAAACAAATCACCCTAAGACATAGTGACTTGAAACAAAAAATTTTATGTATATATATGTATATATACACACATACATGTGTGCATGCATGTGTGTACCTACGCACTTGCACACATACACATAACATGCACATGTGTGTATATAGTCACATATAATAATTATATGTATTTTTATAGATCTGAAATTTGGGCAAGACTTGACAGTGGGAAACTCGTTTGTGCTGGGTGTCATCCAGGGCTTTCTGGGTGGAGATTAGAGGATCCATTTTCAAGATGCTTATCCACAGGGCTAGCCAGTTTGTCCAATCATTGTCTGGGAACTCACCAGTATTGCAGACTGGGCATAGAGTTTGGTTCATTTCCACCTGGACTTCTGCATGGGCTATTTGTAGTTCTGCACAGCATGGTGTCTGGGTTCCAAGAGCAAGTATTCCAAGAGACAAAAAATGAAAGCTGCCCATTTCTCAAACAGCTCAGAAATAGGCACTGTGTTATCTTTGCTATATATTGTGTTAAGGTTTAGATATGAAGTATCCTCCAACAGTTCATGAATGAGAAAGTGCAAGAAATTTCAGAGGTATAGCCTAACTGATGGATTAATCCACAAATATGGATTAGCTGGGTGGTAACTGAAGGCAGGTAGGTGTTGCTAGAGATATTAGGTCAATGGGGACATGCCTTTAGGATTTATATTTTGCTCCTAGTGAGCAGAACTCTCTCTCTGCTTCCTGACTTTCATGTCTTGAGCTGCTTCCCTTCATCACATACTTCTGCCATGACGTTCTGCCTCACCTCAGGACTAGAGCTATGGAGTTGGCAGAGCATAGACTGAACTTCAGAAATTGTGAGCCAAAATAAACTTTTCTTCCTCTAAATTTTTCTTCTAAGGTATTTTGGTCACAGTGATGAAAAGCTGACTAAAACACTGTTTTTCAAAATTTTTAGAGCTCCAATTTAAGAGGAGGGAACAGATAATACCTTTGAATGAGAGGAGTTCAAAAAATTTGGGCACCATTATAAAAGTCATCATGCACTGTAAACTGTTTCTGAACTACTGGCACCAAATATCATATCATTATAAACAGCATTTACAATGTCTGATTAGCTCTTTTCCATTAAAATATGAATTTCTCCTGAGAGGGATTGATGATCCCTCACTATTAAAGTCATTATTCATGTATTTATATAAGAATTTCTAATGAAGCAAATGGACAAAGAACTAGAAGACAGAAGAAAAATCCCATCTATTTGTTGTCATTTACCTTGAAGTTATTTAAGGCACTTATAAAAATGTATGCAATACAACTTGAAGTAAGGAAAATAAAACATGTTAGTGAGGAATTCTCAATGTGACATCAATGTACCATGAAAGGGAAAGCCTAGAGCAGGGGTAGTGGTCAGTCTTTGATAAATTGCAACATTAATACACTGTGTATGAGCACATTCTTACCATTGTTATCAATATCACTCACTGATAAGCATCCTCTACAAGAAAGGGCGGGAGTTCCAGTTAAGGTTGGAAAACTAATCTACACATTGAAGAAGAATGGGCTTTGTCAATTTAGTTCTGGGTGGGTAGTCAGATTTCTGAGCAGCTTAAGAATAGTGAGAGTGAAGAAAATGAATGACTTGAGTGGCCAGTCCTTTAAAATGTTCACTGGAGCACAGTTTCAGAAGTTTTAGTACAAATACAGCTTTAGAACAGGTAAGGCTGGAAGATGTATAAACCTGATATGAAAAAATAGATGATGATATATTTTTTGGGGGGTGCATGTGTGGCAGAAAATAAAAGTCAAGGAGAGGAAAGTTAGATTAATCTTAGATATTGAGAACACTAGCCAAAGCTAAATCATGAAGATTCTTATGATAGTAAGATTTATTAGATTTTTGGTTACTATAATTAAATACCTGAGTCAGGTCACCTATGAAGAAAATAGGTTTACTTAGCTCCTAGTTTGAGAAGTTTAAAGTTCAAGATTGGGTGATTCCATTGATTTGACCTCTGGTGAGGACAGTAAATGGTGTCCTGTCATGGTAGAAGTGCATGTAGGATCAAGCAATCATATATTTATCTAGGAAGGGGAGAGAGAGGGGAGAGAGAGTAGGGAGAGTCAGGTTGCTTTATAACAACCTTCTCACCAGAACTACCAATGGGTTGTATGAGAAATACCTAAATCCCTTTCCAGGGTATGCTGCCAATGACCTATGAATCTCCCATTAGGCTCCGCCTCCCAAAATTTCCAGTACTGCCACTTGAGTGCCAACTGTCTAAAACATGGACACTTGGAGGACACTAAATCCACATCCAAACCATAGGCAAAGGTATCTATTCTCACCTGTCTCCTTGAGGAGCTGTGGGAGGAAAGAGGTGGCCTGCAAGGGTAACTTAAAGTATGAATGTAACTTGTAGAGCTGAAAGATGAAAGTGCCACTGGGCTACGAAAAACTTAAACAAATGAAATGTGGTCAGGAGACAATGTAGCATAACTCACTACTTCAGACGAATGTTCTCTTGTCTATCTCTGGGGCTGCAGTGTTTCTCCTCTCTGATTTTGCTCTGTGTATTTGCTCCACTATTTCCTTTCTCCTCATAAAATTGCCTTCTTTACTTATGTGTATAGAAAGTGCAGTTGCAGCAATAGACAAATGGTCTTTCACCCAAGTGTTGGAGAGACACATACTAGGTCTATACTGTGTATTCCCAATATTCTAAAATGCCCCATTACTTTATGTATTAGTAAGACAAAATGCTATATATCACATAATGATATGCATGCTATTGTAAGATGCATTATGATTTTAAAAGATAAAAGGTGTAAAATCGTACACCTTAGTATCCATGAAGTACAATACTAGAGTGTCTGGTGTCTGGGTTCTGAATTTCTGGAATTTACAGAGAGTCTGTGTGGTTCACTTCAGTCAATAAATTATCTATTTAGGGTCAGGTATCTAAAGAGTAAAACAAGGCAGATTTAGCTTTTCAAATTTATTCCCTGGGGCCACTTTTTATTACATGTTTCAACCAAACAGCCAGTCAAACAACCAAACAACCAATCAACCAACCAACCAACCAACCAACCAACCTGCTAGAGCGCTTTCTAACTTTTTGAGCCATAACTTTGAACATCTCTGTAACTTTAGAATCTCTGCTTGGTGAGCCCATATCAATAAGTTCAGCCTGATCCAATGTGGAGTTCCTTCAACCATTTTCTCACATCATTCATTTCCACTTTTCCACACATCTTCCACAAATTTATTTGGATGAATTTTAAAAATCAGGTAATTCTTTTGGAGTGCAGCATACCTCCTCACAGGTCAAACTTTGTACCTCATCTTTAGGAGCCTCTGAGACTTGACTCTAGTCATAGGTTGAGAAGCAAAGAGGAGTGGTTTGGGTGGGTTCCAAAGAGAATCAGCAATATTCACAGCTTCAAGGCAGGCTTCTCAGTGGTGGAATGGTTCCTTCTACTGGCAGGAAGACTCATCCGATTTTAGTGGCCCAATGTTCCCAGCTTCATCAAGATTTCCTCACATGATTTCAAATTTCAGACTCCCAACCCCCATTTTTTTTTTTTTTTTTTTTGTGGAACCAGGGATTGAACTCAGGGACACTCGGCCACTGAGCCACATCCCCAGCACTATTTTGTATTTTATTTAGAGACAGGGTCTCACTGAGTTGCTTAGGGTCTCGCTAAGTTGCTGAGGCTGGCTTTGAACTCGTGATCCTCCTGCCTCAGCCTCCCAAGTCGCTTGGATTACAGGCATGCCCCACCACGCCCGGCCCCAACCCCCATTTTTAAATTAATACCTTCCTTCAAAAGTAGATCCTTGTGAGACTTGTATTTTAGTCCCTTTGGGGCTGATATTTGGATTAGGTTTTCAGATGAGTCAGACACATGCAGACCTGTGACTTTGGCTAATTAAACATTCTGTTCCTAGAGATGAAATAACTAGGAATGGTAATAAATCCTTACTTGGTATATGCAGAGAAGTTCTGTGTCAAGAGAACTAAAGTCTAACCTGAATCATAAAAACAGAGTCATGGTCCCCAATCAGTCCCCAGGCTTCAGCAAGTTTATAGACCTAGAGAACCCCTTGAAGGAAAGAGTCCTTTGAGTTCCCTTTGAAGAAAGATAACCAGTGCCCTGCTAAAAATATATACCGATAATCTTTCTTTTATCCTTTCCCAAAATGACTTAAACCCTTTATCATGATAGCTATGCACTGGGGAACATGTAATACTCAGATCTTTTGGGGACTATTGGACACTTACTGTAAACTAACATTGGTTTTAGGAGACCTAAAGTATCACTGTGGGCTCCCAGTCAGAATAGGGACTTGAGGTCAGGTGATCATGGAATTTTAGCTCAGGTCTGTGGGCCCAGTGGGTTCCTGAATCCATCCTGTGGTTACTTGCCAGGTCTGGAATTTATAATTGAAAGAGACATATGTACCAATTGGAAAAATCTCCACATTGACGTCTTAACATTTGGAGTGAGGGCTATAATGATAAGAAAAGACAAGGGTAAGCAATTAGAATGCACTTTACTTAGAAAGATAGTAAACCAAAGTCAATCCCACATTTCTGAATAAATTGCAGATATCAGTGCCACCACCAAAGTCTTGAACAATGCAGGGGCGTTGATCCCCACTATACTTCTATCCAACTTACTTACTTGGCCTGTGCAGAAGACAAATGGATCTTGAAAAATGACAGTGGATTATTGTCAACAAGGTGGTGACTATGATTGTAGTTTCAGTACAGTTGATGTGGTTTTATTGCTTGAAAAAATTAACACATCTCCTGGTACCTGATATGCAGATCTTTTTCTGCCATACTTACTCATATGGTCCACCAGCATTCATTTTCAGCTGAAGAGGCCAACAATATAATTTCCCTGTCCTACCTTAAAGGTATATCAGATCTTCAGCCTTATGTCATAGTTTAGTTTTCAGGGATCTTGGTAACCTTTCCCTTCCACAAGATATCACACTGGTTCATTACTCTGATGACATTATGATTTTAGTGTGAAATTAGTATGAATTACATAGACTTATTGGTAAATCTTTTGCACGTAAGAGTGTAGAAAAGAAATTAGTCTAAGAATTTTTGGCCTTCTCTTCATTAAAATTTCTAGGTGTCTAATGGTATAAGGCATGTCAAGATATCCCTTTTAAGATGAAGGATGTGGCCCCAGATGCAACCAAAAAAAAGAGGCCCAAGGCTTAGTGGGTCTCTGTGGATTTTGGAGTCAGCATATTTCGATGAGACCCATGAAAAAAGAAGACTCTACTACAGGTCCACAGCCAGCTGCTCTGATGCTTGGGTCATGTGATCCAAGAGATCCAATGAGACTTGAAACACCTGTGGAAGATAGTGGTACTAATTATTGCCATTGGCAGCTGTGAATGAATCACTGCATGGGCCTTTAGGATGTGGAAACAAAGTCCTATCCACTTGTGTGAATGTTATTGTTTGGATCTAGAATGTCCCCCAAAAGCTCAAGTATTGAACGCTTGGTCCCCAGTACAGCAAAGTTCAGATGTGGGGCTTCTGGGAAATGACTGCATGATTCATTCACCTCATCAGTGAATGAATGCATTTATAGATTCATAATTTGATGGCATTATCAGGAAGTGGTAGAAATTGTAAGAGGTGGAGCCTAGTTGGAGGATGAGGATCACTGGGGTATGACCTGGAAAAATATATCTTGTTCCCAGTTCCTTTCTTGCAATTGCTCTGCTTTCTGGCTGCCATGAGGTAAGCAGCTTTCCACCACTACACTCTTCAGTGATGATGTTCTGTTTAGCCTCAGGCCAAAACAATGGAAATGGCTGACCATTGACTGAAACCTCTGAAACAATAAGCCAAAATAAATCTTCCTTCCTTTAACATGTTTTCCCCAGGTATTTTGTCACAGTGATAAAAAGCTGACTAACCCAGTGGATAGTGTGTCTTCTTTTGGAAGATAGTTCTTAGACTTCTATTGGGTTGTACTAAAGACTGAATGCTTAACCAGAGTCATTATGTAAACTGAGCTTCCCATTATGAACTCAGCATTATCTGATATGCCAAGCCACAAAGTTGGATGTGCACAGTAGCATTTCATCATCAACTGCAAGTGGTGTACATGTGATCTGGCCTAAGCATGCCCTGAAGGCAGAAATAAATTACATGAAGAAATGGCCCAAATTCCTGTGGTCCCTATTCCTGCTACAATTACTTTTCTCTTCCACCCTGCACCTGTGGCCTCTAGAAGAGTTCCTTCTGATCAGTTGAGAGAGGAAGAATAAATTAAACCTGGTGTGTAGATGGTTTTGCATGATATATAGATACTATCCCAAAGTGGACAGCTGCAGCAATTCAATCTCTTTCTGGAATGTACCTGAAGAAAAGTGGCAAAAAGAAATTCTCTCCCTGGGAAGAACTTCAAGTAGTACATGTAGTTCTTCATTTTGCTTGGAAGGAAAAATGGCCAGATACATGACTGTGTACTCATTAATTGGCTGCAGCCAATGGCTTGGGCAGGTGGTCAGGATTTTGAAGGAATATGATTGGAAAATTGGTAACAGAGAAGTCCAGGGAAAAGGTAATTAGATAGATTTTTCTAATTGGGTTTAAAATATGATGATATTTATGTCCCACATGAATGCTCACTAGAGGGTAAGCTTAATAAAGAGAGATTTTAATAATTGTCTAATATGTCTCATTCTGTATGCCAGTTAGCCTCTTTCCCCAGTCATTCTTGTCATTACCCAATGGGTTCATGGACAAGGTGACCCTGGTGGCAGAAATAGAGGTTATGTATGAGCTCAGCAACATGACTTTCACTTACCAAGGCCAATCTGATAATAGCCATGACAAGTGTCCAATCTGCCAGTAGTGGAGACCAACACTGAGTCCCTGATATGGCACCACTCCCTGGAGTGATCAGCCAGCTACCTGAGGGTAGGCTGATTGCACTGGACTACTTCCATCATGAAAGGGGCATCATTTTGTTCTTATTGAAATAAACCTTCTGTATGTGGATTTGCATTCCCTGTACACAATGTTTCTGCCAAAACTACCATCTGTGGACTTATAAAATAAAATGCCTTCTCCACCATCATGCTTCTGATCAAGCATCTACTTCACAGCAAATGAAATATAATGGGCCTATGCTCATAAAATTCGCTATTCTTTCCACATTCCCCATCATCCTGAAGCAGCCGCCTTGTTAGAATTATGAAATGGTCTTTTGAAGACTTGCAGTATCAGCTGGTGGCAATACTTTGCAGGGCTGGAGCAATATTCTCCAGAGGGATATATATGTTCTGAATCAGCAACTCACATATGGTGCTATTTCTCTCCTAGCCAGGATTCACAAATCCAGTAAAGTAGGGGTGGCAATGGAAGTAGTACCTTTAAGTATCATCTCTGGTGATCCACTAGCAAATGCTTGCTTTCTGTTCTTATGACTTTGTTCTCTGCTGGTGTAGGGTCTTAAGTTCAGATGGAGGAATGCTTTCAACAGGACACACAACAATGAATCCACTGAACTGTAGATTAAAACTGATACCAGGCCACTTTGGGCTCCTCACCCTCTGAGTCACAGGCCAAGAAGGGAATTAGTATTGGCTGGGGTTATTGGTTCTGACTATAAAGGGGAAACTAGACAGCATTTCCACAATGGAAGTAAGGAAATGTATGTGCAGAATACAGGAGGCCATTTAAGGCACCTCTGACCTTGTAGTTAAGGTCGATGGAAAACACAAACAACCCCATTCAGGCAAGTCTACCAATGGCCCAGACCTTTCAGGAATGGAGGTTTGGGTTACCCTTCAGGTAAAGAACTATGACTACGTGAGGTACTAGTTTAGGGCAAAGAAATTAGATTGGGTAGTGGAAAAAGGTAGTTTAAAATACTAGCTATAACCATGTGACCCACTAGAGAAAAGAGAACTGTAATTGTCATGAGTATTTCTTCCTCATTTTCTTATGAATATGTGTGTGTGCATAGTATCTTGTTTTCTTTCTTCTCTTATCCCCTTATTATGTAACATAAGATGTATTGACTTTTTGTCATAGTATTTAAGTGCTATTAAATTTATGATATCATATTTAAATCATAGGATCAAAAAAGTAAGTCAATACCACTCAAGACCTTTCCATGCTCTTCTGGAGAAGGGGTTAGCATGTTTTTGGTTCTATGCAGGATAGTTATTATTTTAACCAATTATTGTGTCTCTGTGACCAATATACCTGGCAAGAACAACATAGAAGAGGAAAAGTTTATTTTAGCACATGGTTTCATAATTTTTGTCTGTGATTGGTTGACTCTATAGCTTTGGGGTCGAGGTGAGACAGAAAGAAGATCATGGTGAAGGGGTGTGGCAGAGGAAAATAGTTCAGGACATGGAAAAGAGGAAGGAGGGAGGGAGAGAGAGAGAGAGAGAGAGAGCGCTCTCTGCTCACTAGGGACAAAATATAAACCCCAAAGACATGTCCCCAGTGACCTCCTTCATCCAGCCATACCCTACCTGCCTACAGTTTCTACCCAGTTAATCTACGTCAGTGGATTAATCCACTGATTAGGTTAAGGGTCTCATAACCAAATAATTTCACCTTTGAATATTCTTACATTATCTCACACAAGAGATTTTGGGAAAAATCTCATATCTGAACCATAACTGTTGTTTAGGAAGAAAGTATGATTTTGTTATTGCCTTTATTTGGAGATTAATATGTTTTAAAAGATGTGTATAGGTGTTAATGGGAAGCAGGTGCACCTGGTAATAGTTATTTTTATATGTCAATTTGACTGGGCCATGTTGTTACTAGGGACCCTGGCCAGAGATTGACTCTGAGGTTCCCAAGACCAGATGTGGTTACCTGCTGCTTCTAGAATCTAATTAACAAAGACAGGAATGATATTGAAGCAAGAAAGGAATTTATTCTCAGTTTGACCAAATCAGGAAGGTAGCAAGTCCAGAAAACTGTCTTTCCGGAACTAACAACAGCTTGAGGGATATACAGGGGAAGAACAAAAGCAGGGAACCAGGAGGTATGCAGGTGCATGGTAAGTCCAGTTCTATGGGACTTGGGGGAGGGGCAAGTTTCTGTTCTACCACATGATGAGGCTGAAAGTACAACTTAGAGAGTACCACAGGTTAGAAGGACAGGGTGCTTTTTTTTTTTTTTTTTTTTTTAACTCTTTCAATTTTAAACAGCTCCTGTTGCAATGGGGCACCTAGGTACATAGTTCAATGTCAATTTGGATGTTTGGGTGAAGAGTTTTTGGATGAGATTAACATTTAAACGAAAGGTCTTTGAGTTCCCTCTACAAAGCTGATGTATCTCATTCAGTTGGCTGAAGGTCTCAGCAGAATGAAAGACTGAGCCTTAAGGAAGAGTGAATTTTGCCAGGAGTTGGGCTTCAAATTTGAGTTGCAGCATCAGCTCTTGCCGGGTCTCTTCCTAACTGCCTGCAGACTTGATCTGTCTCCAGCCTGCAAGCCTTCATACTTGGAGTGGAACTAAGCTCTTCCCCAGGCTTCCTGCCTGCTGGCTCCTGCTGCAGATTTTGGGTTTCTCATCCTTCATAATCATGTGAGCCAAATTCTTAAAATAAATCTTTCTCACTTGGTTCTTCTCTTTGGAGAAATACACCTGTTAACCAAGCAAACCTCTCTACAAAGGTAGAAGAGGAAAAAGGTAATTTTATTAGATACTCTTTTCTCAATGGACAAGTGACTTGTTTCCAGGATTTTTTGTTTTTCTGTTGAGAACATTTTTGGGGGCAAGTGTACAAAGAATAGCTCTAAGTTATTAGTGGAGAAATAGAATCACTTTATAAAAGTGGCATTATAGAATAATGAAAAATTGTTTTCCAAATTTTTAAAAAATTTTTATTTGTTCTAATTAGTTGTACATGACAGTAGGATGCATTTATACATTTTGATGGATCATACATAAATGGAGGGTAATCTTTTGAACCAATTTATCTTATATTAATAGTTTATTATTGTTCATTTTATTCACTGATACTTCCTAAGGTCAGAGTTTTAAATTCTTGTCAATCTGCTGTGTGTAAAATGTTTCTTATTTTCATATTTCTGATTAAAAATGAGACAGGACATGTTTTTCACATATATTAAGGCATCGATATTTCTCCTTTTTCTCCAGTTTTCAATTCATCATTTATCTCTTCTCTTTTGATTTACAAGAATGGTTTATATAGTCTAATTTAAGCACTACCAACTGCAAGAATATCGTCAAGGTTTGAGATTTGGTTTTACATTTTCTTTTAACATATCTTTGGATGACATAAAACCCCTTACTTTTAATGGTTAAGTTTACTTATTTTTTCAGCAATGATAGGTGCCTTTGTCTTCATTTGAGAAAGTCTTCCTTATCTCCAGATCCTTAAGATATAACCTATATATTTTTAAAATTAAATTTTTTTCACATGTAAGCCTATAATCTGCTAGAATTGATTCCATTTTCATTGTGATGTGAGATGGTGTTTCTGTTTCTTCTTTTTTAAAAACTGTTTTTCACCAATTACTCCCGCACCACTTTTTTATTGATCCGTTTTCCCCAATGTCCTCATGTAAGCTTCAGGTCATACCTAACTGAACTGGCACCAAAACCTTTTCTGTGCTATGTCATGTTTCCATTGATATAGGGTCTACTTTGGGACTCTCGATTCCAGAGGGTCCCTATGGTGAAATTTATGCTCATTGGTGTGACAAGGATAAATCGAATACGTTGTATATCTATTTCTGATTTGTTTCATATGATCCTGCTATTGATTCTCTTCTGTTTTTATCTTTCTTTGTATTATTCTGTCCTTTTCTGATTTTAAGGGATCTTTTCTTTGATTTTCTACATGTTTACCATTGTATAGCTAGACTATAAGTTTTTCTTTTCTAAAAACCCTACTTGAGTATTTCTGTCATCTCTAGAAAACTCTCAGACATCTCTCATGAAACTCTTTAGATATTGGCTGCACCCTCATGGCTTCATTCTGTCTAGAACAATGATTCTTGTATGTTAAAGCTTCTCAATCTGTTCTCTGAACCTCTTAAATTATCTTATTTATTCATGATGCATTTGGAGAATTTTGACAGATATTGTTAATTAATTTTCTCTTGTGTTTTTTTTTTTTTCTTTTTTGGTACCAGAAATTGAACCCAGCAACATTTTACCATGAAGCCACATTCCCAGTCACATGTATGTGGTGGCAGGTCTGTGGTTAAACTTTTCATGAAACTATTTGTATTCCATTCCTAGAATGGGCTGGGTCAGGTAGGGTATTTTTCTTAGTTCTCTTAGCTTCTTTGAGTCAGGACTACATTGCACAGTTCATCCTTTCACACTGATAGAGCTGTTTCTTCTTAGTACGGTTCTTATGTCCAATAGACTCTCCTGGAAAGGTGCACACAGCCTAATCCTATTATCAGCATGGCAAGACCTCTGTCAAGAAGGCCCCAAGCTCCTGTTATTGGTATTTGCACCCAGGACATTTCTAGCTTTATTTATTTTTCATCCAACTTTTACTATTTTTTTGTTTTGGGGAATTTTTCCAGACTTTCTTCTTAGATTAGCAATGCATTTAAAAATATAGTTTTGGGGGAGTGGCATTTTATTTTTTATGCAATGGATTGGCATAGACTGTTCAGAATATTATTTTCCAAGTAACTAGCAACAAGTCTTGCCATATTTTTAGAAATATGAAACAAAACAATATTTTCATAACTTCGAGCTCCTAGTGAAAAAGGAAATATATGTGAGACAGTGTATTGCAAAAGACTCAAAATTTTCATGGGAGGAGGTGTGGAGGCCTGGCTAGATATCACTAAAAGATGACATTAACCACAGCTTCTGCAATACCTACAGAATGGAAGAGGCTAACTTACTAATTCTCTTTTCTATGAAACAGTGAAGCCATGGCCCTAAATTATGTTTTAAAAGCCATACATTGGGGTCAAATCCTCAATCATAGAATTCCTAATAAAATTTTCTTAGCTATGTCTCTGTTCTAAGATTCTGCTTTCTGACAGGATCTACAACACAAATTTTATCTCAGCATTTATGTAACTTCAATATTCACTGAGTGTCTTCACAGAAAGCACTGATTTCATTTTAATAATGAGTCAAATAAAGCCACTTCAATAATGGAATTGAAGTGTTTTCTATAATTCTTATTAAATATGTTAAACACAAGGGAAATTGAAAAGATTTTGAGTTAAATTTCTTAATCACACTGGAGAATTTAAATGACTGCCTGCCTTAATTTTGTTTTCCAATTCATCCTACAGATAACTATCAGAATATTTTCTTTAAGAAAAAATACTCAATGTGTGACTCTTTTTCCATTTAAGAAATTGAATTAATTGCTATTTCTAATTCTTTCTTAGACATTTCTATCTGGCTGCTCAGTTTGTAGTCTTAAAATCTAAAAATTTTTCATCCTATTAAACCAATTTATTGAAGAATTCCTTTAGATTGTATTTTATGCAAGGCAAGATGAGTCAGAGATGAATTAAAAATGGAACTTACATTCCAGGTGACTTTTAGTCCAATGGGGTGACAGAGGAGGGGAAAGGAAAGATCAAAAGCACATGAAGCCACATGGTATTGTAAGGGCTATAATGGAAATTTATACAAGTAGTCCTTTCTTTTTCCAATTTTCATGGAATTTTTTCTTTATGTGACATTAGTACTTTATCTTTTTAGCACATTTATGTTCCCTACAATCTCAAAGATTTTGAGAGGCAAGATGAGAATATTGTGTTTTGTGATACCTTTTAAATCTTCTAACACTTTCAGCAAAGTGTCTTATTTAGAAAACAACAACAACAAGAATAACACCAAGAATAATATATATTACTTAAATATTATCTACGTGCTTGTTTTTTTTTTTCCTGTGGTTTTGCAAATAATAGTGCATTTAACCCACACAATCCATGAAATGGGTGCTACCCTTATCTGCATTCACCTAATGAGGGAACTTAAGCACAAATAAGTTAAATGATTTGCTCAAGTTCTGAACCATTCTGGAAAGCAGTATGGAGATTTCTCAGAAAACATGGAATGGAACCACCATTTGACTTAGCTATCCTACTCCTATACCCAAAGGACTTAAAAACAGCACACTACAGTGACACAGTCACATCAATGCTTATAGCAGCTCAGTTCACAACAGCTAAACTATGGAATCAACCTTGATGCCCTTCAACAGATGAATGGATAAAGAAAATTGTTGTATATATACACAAGGGAATAGTACTCATCCTTAAAGAAGAATGAAATTATGGCATTTGCAGGTAAATGGATGGAGTTAGAGAATATCATGCTAAGCAAAATAAGCCAATTCCCCAAAAAACCAAAGGCCAAATGTTTTCTCTGGTATGTGCATACTGATCTATAGTGGGGGGGGGGGCTAGGGAAGGATGGAGGAAATTTGGATTGGGCAGAGGGAGTGAGGGGAGTGGAGGAGATAGGGTGTGGGGGCGGGAAGTATGGTGGAATGAGATGGACATTATTACCCAATATGCATGTATGATTGCATGGCCAGTGTGATTCTACATCCTCTACAAGCAGAGGAATGAGAAGTTATGCTCCATTTGTGTACAATGTGTCAAAATGCATTCTGCTGTCATGTTTAACTAATAAAAACAAACAATTTTTTTTTTTAAATTCACAAAGTAGCCAGGCATGGTGGCGCACGCCTGTAATCCCAGCACTTGGGAGGCTGAGGCAGAAGGATTGCGAGTTCAAAGCCAGCCTCAGCAATTTAGCAAGGTCCTAAACAACTCAGTGAGACCCTGTCTCTAAATAAAATACAAAAATAGGCCTGGGGATGTGGCTCAGGGGTGGAGTGCCCCTGGGTTCAATCCCAATAACAAAAAAAAAAAAAAAAAAGTTCACAAAGAGAGGAATGTAGAACCCAGAGCTAAGATACAGTAGATACTCAGTAAATACATATGTTAAGTACATAGTGAATTAATATTAGGTAGCTTTTTAAAGTAAAACAAATACAAAAGTCTCAGAAATCCCACATCTAATATTAATGCATTTTCCTTTCTTTCTTGAGCTGTATCATTAGTGGAGACTATAAAACTCTACCTGCATTAAAAGCCTTTATTTATGTCTGTAGGAAGCTCCTTAATGTCTTTACCCTAAGACATAAAGGATTGACACAATTTACCTCTAGCAATTCTTTGGTTTTGTTGTTCTGTTTTTCAAGTTGGAGGGTCCTCAGAGGACAGAGACTTCATTGGTATGCTAGACATTTCTTATGTTTTACATGAAATCTTCCCCAATGCTCTGAATATAAATAAGTTTTACCTGCATCGCATAAGAACTGACTTTAAAACTTGCATATTAACAGAATTCAGTGCACTGAGTGGAAAGTCATTTGGAAACAGGGACTCTTTTTGCCTTCACGGCCCTTTACCTTCAGACCCAGAGATAATCATAGCTCGTTGGAGATAGAAGAGTCTTTAGTAATCCCTTGCTCCAACAGTCTCCTTTTACAGATAGGATAAGCTGCAGTTTAGAGAAGCTCTGACTCACCTTTAGGCCACACCATATGTTGATGGAGAATAGATGTGAAAACAGTCCTATTTAGAGATGAGACTGTCATGCATGAGATAATCAAGGACATGAGTAGAGGAAAACATGAATTATTACTGTATCATAAAAAGGAATATAAACCATTTTCTGCATTCAAGTAATTGACAGCTAGTACAGAACATTGAGGCACAAATAGTTACACTACAGTGCAGCTTGATAGGGTCTGCGCATGTGCAGAAGTTAAATTATATGGGACTGCAGAAGAATGAAGGGTGCACTCTGGCTATTGTAGTCAGGAAAGCTGCTTATTCATTTATTCATCCGACACATTTTTGTCTAGCATGTGTTCCCTGATAATGGAGAGGAATTCAGATTTAGCAGTAATCTTGTGTTCTGGGGAAGGGAGGACAAAAAAATTGAGACTAATCTGTGGCAAAATGGCAAAAGTATAGGCTTTTCTAATAAAGAAATAGGCATCTGTCATGAGAATAATAGAATTAAAAACTGATTTAGGATGGATTATTTCCATAGTTGCACAATGGACAAGAGGGTTGAGTGTATTAATAGAACAGTAGTGAGGAAACTATTCAACAGCCTGTGTTTGAGACACTCCTGAAATAGTGGAAATAGAAGGAATTGGAGAAAAGCAATGATTTTTGTTGCCAAAGGATGAACAAATTATTCTAGTGCATGGGATAAATACAATTTCATTTATTTCAATGCACCATTGTAATAGCAAACTGCTTTTAGTATCAGCTGATAGAATTGGGTCATGTGTAGGAAACAATCTAGGCATGAGATTCTGAGCAATGTAAGAGACTCTTCCAGGCAATGTTTGGCACAGAAGATACCATGTCCCTGCTTAAGGCTTGGAAGAGCTAAAAAACTTTTCACCACATACAGTAAAAAGCCTGTGGTAGGAGATATTTTATAAAAGGTAGAGGTCAATTTCAAAGTACATTTTGGTTTCTGTCCTTTTTCTCTGTGCATTTAAAAATAGCTGCCAAGACTGCAGATAAAAATTTGAATCTTATTCTTCTTAGGCAGCATTAGAATTTTTCTGTAGTATAAAAACTCCTGGTAAGCACAATTTTTTAGTATATTCATGTCTTTGTACATAAACCCTTTGCTAATGTTTTAAATTATTCCCCTAGGATATATTACTAGAAGAGAAATGAATGGGTCATTTCTAGTTGCATTTGTTCCTAATAGTTCTTGCATAATCCTTGAGAATGGAGGAAATTCAAGAGGTGGAGAGTCTTTTATTATTCCTTTCAAATGCAAATGGGAGAAGTTCAACATGAATTATAGAAGCACATCAATGGCTGACACAGAATGGAATAATAGTTATCACTAGAGTGACTAATGACTTCTACTAGAGTTCTCATACATTACCTCCTTTAAGCTTTGAAGCAATTCCCTAGCAGATTATTATTATTCCCACTTTGCAAGTGTGGCAATGGAGGCTGTGAAGGTTAGCCCAAGGTCTGCAAACCTGTGTCTGACTCGAGAGCTTCTGCTTTTAATCTGATGAGAAAAACAAACAAAACTCATGTGACCCGGATGGGTACCCCAGCCCTCACCTTAAAACATCCTTTCATCTTCCCTCTTCATTTTAGATATTTTGTTCCAATTGTTTTCCTCAGTTTTCTAACTGTTCTTCCTGCTCCACCCTTGGCTGTGTTAACACTGATAATTGTAAACTGCAGCATATGTAGGACAGTCTTCCCTCAGTATCCATAGGAGATTGGTTCAAGGATCCCCTGCACATAACCAAAGTTGGAAAATACTCAAGTTTTTTATATACAATGGTGCCCTATTTGCATATAACCCACACATATCCCCCCATATACTGTAAATCATCTCTAGCTTTTTTATAAAATCAAATGAAGGAGGTGGAAACTTACAACCTCTTGGGGGAAAAGGAAACTAAGGACTCCCACCTTTCACAATTCCCCTGCCTGCCAAAAAGTAACTGGCAAACTCCCCCCATGACCAACCCTGCTAACCCTATAAAACTCAGACCCTCCTTGCAGCCAAGTTGCCATTTACCTCTTGAAAATGTGCCCCTCCGCACATGGCTGATCTGTGTTGAGGTCTGTCTCTGTTTCCTTTCTTCATTTTGTATTCTCTTTCATTTTCTTTCACCAAATATAATGGAAATGCTTATGTAAATAGTTATTATATTCTTTTGGGGGAAAAAACATACATGTTTATTACAGACATTATTTTTTTCTGAATATTTTCTACCCATTGTTGGTTGAATTCACAGTTGTGGAACCCTTGGATACAGAGGGATGCCAACTGTCATTCATCCTCCAATGTAAATTCAGTAGTTTTGAAGGAGTCACTTTGTTGTCGTCATAAAATTAGAAGTATAAAAGACCTTGAAGGACTAAACATTTTTCTGTATCATTTTTGAAAGACTTTTGTCCCTAGATATTTCTCCTTATCTCTTGTTAAACCCAAATTTTCCACCCAACATCAGCAGAGTCAGTCAGCTCATATCTGGAGCTCTTCCCGCTGCACCATTAGCAAAACCTATTTCTTAGAAGCTTGAGAATTTAAACGGAGAATTCTCAGAACAGAATCTATTGGGTTTTCTCCTTTTATAAAAGATTGTCTTTGGTTATTTTAAGAACATACTTTGGAAGTGAATTGACCTGATTAACATTTGAAGTTGCTTGTTTTAGCTATAGTTTGGAACAACCAGATAATTGGGAATATTATGAAATCGTGCCTCATAGTAAAATCATTTATCAAGTTCTGTGGTTTGAGTGTCTTCTCCAAAACTCATGTTGGAATTTAATTATGGCATGACAGAAATATAAGGTGAGACCTTTGAAAGGTGATTAAGACATGGGGGCATGAATGGATTCACAAATGGATTAAAGCTATTATTGCAAGAGTGGATTAGTTACAAGAAAGGGGAGTTTGGCTCCCTCTTCCTTTTGCTCATTTTCTTGCCATCTACAATACTATGACACGGTAAGAAGGCCCTCAGCAGAGGGTCATCAGATGTAGACTCTTTATCTTAGAGTTTTCAGCCTCCAGAACTACGTGTAGGTCAAATATCTATTTTTAAAATATAATTTTCAGTATGTACTATTTTGTTAACAGACTAAGACACTGAGCAATTGTATCAGGCTTTGAGTGGGTTATATGTGCATGACCTTTATTTCTTAGAAGAAATGCATATGGTACAATTATTATAAAAATAATGAAACTAAAGCTTAGTTTAAATAACTTTTCAGGGTTACAGATTGCAAATGGTAGAGCTTAGTTTCTTTATGTACTTGATTCTAAATCCTAGCTTCCCAAACTGTACAAACCCATTCCTGCTGTGTAAGCCATCCCTCAAAACAACAAGCAATTCATACTGAAGGCATAATTCAATTTTGCTAAATTGCTATGTAACCAAGGGCTTAAATGTGTAGTAAAATTACTTGTTTGATCAAATACTTATAATTATATTTCAAATAGTTCTTTCATTGCCTCTCCTTACTTCCAGGATACTTTTTGTTTTAAATGTGAATGCCACATCTTTCCACAAATAAAAGAGAAAGAAAGCACTTTGCTGGACTTAAAAGCCTGTTAATTTGTGCTTCACTTTTACCTTTGGAGATCACAGAGCAATTTTCAAATACATCTCTTTTGTAGTCTGAAAGCATGAAATTATGTAATTTATTTAAATTTTAAGAAACTCTTCAGGATAGCTTGATTGTGAATTTGTCTAAATTATTTTTCTCTGGATAATTTTATTGAAAAACAATTTCGTCGATACTTTTCCTGAATGTCATCATTATACAATACATTAGTCACTTGTTTAACCATGTATTTATGCTTTTACTGAGATTGAGGCAAATAATCAGTAAAGGCTTAGCTGGTAAAGAACTCCATGCCTGTGAGTTCTTACTGTCTGTCAAGTTTTAAGATCTAAAGGGCAGCTTTAAATAAATCCCTTGCTATTTTCCAAAAATTACTGGACAACCTGGTGCCATCTGCCAAAGATGCTGTTAATTATGTATTAGGTTGTAAATTTCTCAACAAAGCCTGTGTCTCAGCCTCCCCAATTTGTTCAGATTTTCCGCATGTTGAATCACCATCATTAAAAGTCCAACAATCCTAATTTGCTATGCATCATTCCTGGGACAGGTTTGCATTCAAGCTGCTCTAATACCAAAGAGTATTTTAAATGGACAGGGAGCAAAGTGTTATCTCTTCAAAATGTGGAGGACTTAAATACCCTGGGAGTTAATCAATTTATTCAAAGATCTTTTTAAAAGACTTTTCTTTACATACTGAATTGGACTTTAGTTATAGGCAATTTACAAAGTGTCAGCATTGATAACATTTTCAGACTCTTGGTTGCTCCTCTATGCATGGTCTAAAAATATTTTTTCAAGGTGTAACAGAATCAAAAAATTTTGAACTACTTTAGAATTGTTTGGAAAGTTGGAGTATGAATGTATGTGTCTTTTTCAAGGAAGAATGTATTTTCATGGGTATTTCTTAATTCTAATGAGCAAGAAGAAGGAAGGGAATAGGAAACATTTTATTCTCAATTTATTAATGTGGCTATTCACGCAGACAATGCTTTAATAAAAGCTCAAACCAAGTCCAAGGAAGAGGTCAAATTAGAAATAGACATTTAGAATCTTAGATCAATATTTATCATATGGAGCTGGGCACAATAGCCAACACTTCAAAAGTGTACTAATCGCCCCTACAGATTTTCCGAGGTCCAAAAAACTCATTTTAATAGATTGCCAATTTTCTAAAAATTAATAATAAAGCAAAATTTCCTGTCAGGGAGAAGACTGAAACATTGGCAACATTTGAAGCCACACATACCTTGTCAGAATATCTGATTTTAATCCTCCATCAAAATTATACCTGTAGGCTTTTTCTTTAATCTTTCTTTGCCTTGGCTCGGCTGGTCCTGGCCTGTTTGCTTTCAACCCCTTCTAGACTTTCCTTAGTTGCTTCTTGATTGACACAAACAGGCCAATTCCTGCAGTCCCCTTTATCCTTGTAATACTGCCTTTGAACTGAATTATCTGGGTGGGAAACTAGAGAAGCCAGGGGATCTCTACTTGCTGTCCTCTCTGTCCCTGCACCTCAACCAATTTGTCCCAACCAACTGCTCTATCTCCTCAAGGACTCCCATGCTGACTTAGTATGCTCATGGTCACTCTAGTTGCTGCTGGGTGATTCTGATTTCTAGACTCTGAGAACACCACTCTTATCACTGCAGTCTAGGAGTGCCTTCCTTCTATGCCAATGCCTGGGTTGTTTTTCCATTCCTCTGACTTCTTCACCCTTCCAAAAGCAACAATGCAACTGTAAGCAATAATTTTTATTAAATTCTCTTATTTTAAAATATTTAGAGAGGAATGACCTGAATGACCTCTGACGAATAATAATAATGAATTTAAGAATTTTCTATAGTTTAGAAATGCAGTCTTTTTTTTTTTTTTTTAGGGCATAACAACTATTTGAGATTGAATTGTTTTTCCCCAAAGTTCATGTTCACCTAGAACATGAGAATATGGGGTCTTATTTGGAAATAAAATCTCTGTAGACAGAATTAGTAGGTTGAGGTCATGTTGAATGGGTGGGCTCTAAGTTCAATGACTGCATTCTTTAGTTTTTTAAAAAAAGGTCATGTAAAGATGCAGAGATACACATAGGAAAGGCCATGTGAAGACATGCCAAGATCAGAGTTAGGTGTCTATAGGACAAAGAACACTGAGAATTGCTGGCAACCACTGGAAGCAAGATGAAGCAAGGAGCGGAATCTCCCTAAAAGTCTCCAAGAAGCAACCAATCCTACAAACACCTTGATTACAGTTTTCTGCACTTCAGAGGTATGAGAGAATAGATTGTTTAAAGCCCTGTACAAAGCTCGGTCCACTGAAAACTATAAAACATTGATGAAAGAAATTGAAGAAGATACAAATACATGGAAAGATAATCTGGTTCATGGGTTATAAGAGTCAATATTGTTCAAATGTCCATATACCCAAAGTAATGCGCAGATTCAATGCAGTTCTTATCAAAATGCCAATGGGATTCTTTATAAAAATAGAAAAAAGCAACCATAATATTCTTATAGAATCACCAAAGCCCCCAAATAGGCACAAAAATTTCGAGCAGAAAGAACAAAGATGGGGGCATTACACTATCTGACTTCAAAATATACTAAGAAGCTATAGTAATCCAAATAGCATGGGACTGATATAAAGACAAGCCAATGGAGCAGAATATAAATTCCAGAAATAAATTCACATATTTACAGCCAACTGAGTTTAGACCAAAGGGTCAATGGAGAGAGGAAAATCTCTTCAATAATTGGTGTCAGTAAAACTGGATATCTGTACACAGAGAATGTTAAAGCCTTATCTCATACCATATGCAAAAATCAACTCAGTGGCTCAAAGACATTGATTGATCAACACACAAATGGATCAACATAGATCGAAGACCTCAATCTCTGAAACTATCAGAAAAAACTGAGAAAAGCTCCATGAGATTGGTCTGGGCAATAGATTTTGGCAAATAACAAAAGTAAAAACTGACAAATGGAATTACATCTAGACAAAAAGCTTCTGCATGGAAAAGAAAACAACCAACAAAGAAACAACTTATAGTGTGGGACAAAATATTTTAAAATTATATATCAGATAAGGGGTCAATATCCACAATATATAAGGAACTCAATTAGCTCAAAAGCAAGAAAACAAATAACACAATTAAAAGATGGGCCAAGGACCTGAATATACAATTCTCCAAAAGAAAAAAAAAATTTAACAAATATATGAAAAAAAATCTCAATATTACTAATCTTTAGAAATATATGAAACAAAATCAACATCTCCCAATCACCCCCAGCCCATGTCAACTGTCCTAATCCTTGTAAACCACCATTCTACTCTCTAGTTCAATGAGATTAACTTTTTTCAATTCTTCATGTGACGTAATGGAGTATTTGTCTTTCCGACGGATCTATGAGATGAAATAACACCTCACAGCTGGTATATAGCACTTATACAAAAGACAAAAGGTAAAGTATTGGTGAGGATGTGAAGAAAGGGGGACACTTGCACACCATTGTTGAGGTCATAAATTGGTATAGCCATTATGGAAAAAGAATGGAGGATCCTCTAAAAATTAAAAAACTGGACTAACATATGATCCAGCAATCCCTTCTAAGAACATATCCAAAGAAAATGTAATTATTATATTGAAGAGATATCTGCACTCCAATGTTCACTGCAGTGTCATTAAAAATAACCAAGTTGTGGAATCAAACTAAGTATCCATTAGTGAATGAATGAAGAAAAAATGTGAAATATATAATGTGTATATAATACACACACACACACACACACACACCAGAAGAAATTACTACCATTTGCAACAATGTGAATGAACCTGGAGAGCATTATGTTACATGAAATAAGCCAGACATAGAAAGGCAAATATCATGTGATCTCATATGTGGAAAATAAAAATTAATCTCATTTAACTCAAGAGTATAGAGTATAACATGGGCTACCAATGGTTGCGAAGATACTGGTCAAAGGATACAAAATGTTAGTTCAATCAGAAAATCAAGTTCAAGAGATCTATTGTACAATATAATGACTCTAGTTAAAAACAATAGACTGTGTTCTTGAAAGATGTCAAGAGTGAATTCTAAGCATTATCAGTAAACACTGATAACTATGTGAGAAAATGCATATGCTAGATTTAGTCATTACACAATGCACATATAATTAGAAGTATCATGTTGTATGCCACAAATATATACTTTTTCTGTAAATTAAATGATCATTTAAAAATCTACAATATGAGTCTTAACATGTATTTATTGAACTTAGTGGACAAGAATCATATATTTTTGCAGTCTGAATAAATAGAATCAACTAATGACATTTTGTTTGCTGGTAATAATTTAGCTTCTAATTATATAATTTTTTAAAAATTATAATTTATAATTTTGTATAATTATAAAGTATATAAATTTTATAATTTATAATTTATAATTTTTTAAAAACCAGACATAAATGAAAATAAGCACGTAAATAATAGTGAATGAGTGGGGCTGGGGATATGGCTCAGTTGGTAGAGTGCCTGCCTTGCAAGCACAAGGCCCTGGGTTCAATCTCTAGCACTGAAAAAAAAAAAAATAGTGAATGACTTCTGATGTTGTAACTTAGAAGTTATATAATGCTTCAGAAATGCAAGCAATTTATTTCTTAAGCAGACAGCAAGGTGGTTAGGAGAGAAGGAAGTTTCTAACATAGATTAAAATGGAAGTTCAAGAAGATGGCAGAAGGTGGCTAGGCAGCAATTCCCAACCTTCTTGCAACATAGAAATGGGGCAGTGAAGGAAAAGCAAAATTAAGAGGTGGGTGACCAAATAAATGCTTTAAGTCAATATTAAAATGTCTGAGACCTGGAGAGACTTGGAGATCAGTTACCAGAATAGAAAATCAGCACACTAACCCTGAACCTGAACCAGGGGGAAGAAGGGAGGGAGGGAGAGAGAGAGAGAGAAAGAGGCAGCAGAAAAACTCTTAAGCTCACCCACTTAAAAACATTCAGAAAGGCAGACAAAATTAAAGGGTGATGCAAACAGCAGTTTAAAACCAAATCATGAATATAAAGCTGTGCCAGGGTCTGTTGCCATTTTGTGGAATCTGTAGGTGATTAGTTCTCCCCATTAATTAGCATGGTATCTTCTCATGTCCAGACATTTGCAAATTAAGCCAGAGGGAAGTCCCCTACAGTGGGATCTCTTAAGAATCTGGCTAGAAGAAACTTTTGGGGGATCACTAACAAGGGGAATGGGGTGGAATAGACCTGTGAGGGGAAGTACACCCAACTCAGTCCTCTACTCAGCCTCTGGCAACCTGGGCAGAGGCACACTCTGTTCAGCCTCCACAGGACTGGGCAGAAATGGAATGGCAGGGCAGTTTTGGTCTTGAGCAGAGGAATGTGTACCCAATAGGACTACAGCAGCCCTGGCCACTGACCTTGTGGGGAGGCATGATGGGAAATTGCCTGAGTGCTAAGAAACCTAGAGGGACTGTCCCCTTGATTGTAGGGCCTGTACTAGAAAGAAGCATCCTGAGTATCCAGTGATACAGAAGTCCAGTTCCTGGATGGTGGCCACAGCCAGTAGAAGGTTGCTAGAAGAAGTTTCCTGAATACTCCAGGAAGCTTAAGGGGAAAGTGCCTGGATCAATACCATAGCCAGAGGTCAGTCAAGGCAGAATGTTGCCTGAGCCACGGCAGCAGGGAGTGACTGCTTCCAGCCTGAGCCAGCTCCCAGCCTGACCAGTGGTCACAACTGGTGAGTGAAAGAGCAGTTTGGACACTGGCTGGACCCTACATAGTCATTGTCAACAGAGGGAATCAGCACCCATTGTTTACTGACTGGGGCAGTACAAATTAGAAACCAGATGAACCGCCTTGAGTCGCTTTACTACAGTACCCAGAGAGTAGCTTTGGTTGGGGGCACACCTCTGCACCACAGAAGATCAATGGAAAATCTATAACCAGAGCACCTGTGCTTAGAGACAGTTACTGGCTTTACGCCAACATGAAAAGAATCCTGTAGAGGGGAGTAGGTACATGGTGATCCACAGCAATCACAGGGACACTCCAGAACCTGCATCCTAAACTGCTGAACACAATAGAGACAGCCAAGGTACAACACTGCACCCTCTGAGCACTCACCTGCAGGCCCTGAGCTGACAAACCAGAACTGGCTAGTGGGAGGGCCATAGCAACTAGGGAAGTGGTTGCTATGTCCCAGCAATTCTAGAGGGATCCACAGACTAAGAATGATGAACATCTGCTAAATGTCCCAAATCCTAATGAAATCCACACCAAGATTCAACAAGAATTTTTATTATCTTGGCATGGTTTACTATAAATAACATCAACTTTGATCATGTATCACTCATTATCTTCATTGATAATTGTTATCCCAATAGCCAATATTGTACCTTCAACCCATTTGAATCATTTCTTCTAATGGTTTAAAGCTTTAATTGGAATAAAACTTCCTATCTTTGTTTTCCTAACTCTAGTTTATATTTGCTCCTCTTACCCCCATCTGCCCTCTTACATTATCCACTACTATCTTAAGACCTCCCATCCATCTTTTTCTCTTTTCTATCATGGTATGTATTATTCTCTCCCTCCTTCCCTTCCTCCCTCCCTTTTACCCTCCCTCCCTACTCCCTTCCTCTCTCTCTCCCTCCCTCCCTCTCTTTCTTTCTTTCTTTCTTTCTTTCTTTCTTTCTTTCTTTCTTTCTCCCCCTGATTTTTCTTCTCTCCAGCCCCCCAGTGGCCCTCATTTAATGTTACAGTAACTTTACTAAAATTAGTAAGTAATTTTTTGACCTGTTCCCAAACATTACTAAAAGTTTATACCTGGATTTGAAGAGCTGTGAAGAACAATATCAACAAGTTTTTTCATTTTTCATAAGGTTGAATAGTACAAGGCTTGGCACTAAAGTGATAGTAGTAAATAGGATTCAGTGGCATCCTCCAAGTAGTGCTGATATTGGAATCAGTAGAGGTCACACATAGAGTTAAAATAGCAATATCTGGATATTCACCCAACCTAGGGCTCTTAAGAGAAAGAAGCGCACAAAGTCATCCCTTACTTAAAAGAAGAAGTGATAATAATCCCAATAGATAGGCAGATGTACAAACAATATGAAAAAGCAAGGGAACAAACTACCCCAAACAGCTCAGAATGCTTTGACAACTGACTCCACTGACACTACAGTGGAGGAAATGTCAGAGAAAGAATTTAGAAAGTTCATAGTTAAAATGAGTTAAAAGAAAATATAAAGCAGATTCTTAAAAAGAACCAAATGGAAATCCCAGAAATGAAATAACCAACCAACATATTAAAAATTTAATGGAAAACATCACCAATAGATTAGACCATTTTGAAGATTGATTTTTGTACCTTGAAGACAAAATATATAAGCTTGAAAATAAAACTGATTATAAAGAAGTTAAAAATCCAGAACCAGAATATTCAAGAAATCTGGGATATTATCAACAGATCAAGTCTAAGACTTATTGGGGGTAGATGAAGGATCTGAAATTCAAACAAAGGGGATGCACAATCTTTGCAAGGAAATAATATTAGAAAATTTTCCAAATCTAAGGAATAAGATGGAAATTCAAATACAAGGTTTGTATAGAACTCCAAATGGACAGAATCAAAGATCTACTTCAAGACACATTACAATGAAAATGCCTAAAATACAGAATAAAGATAGAATGCTAAAGACTGAAAGAGAAAAATATCTGGTCACATTTAGAAGTAAACCAATTTGGATTTCAATTGATTTCTCAACCCAGACCCTAAAAGCCAGGAGGACTTTGAATAACATAAACCCAGCTCTGAAAGTAAATGGATGCCAACCAAGATTACTATACCTAACAAAATTAAGCTTCAGAGTTAAAAATGAGATAAAAATCTTCCATGATACACAAAAGCTAAAAGAATTCATAACCAAAAAGCCTGAACTATAAAACATACTCAATAAAATATTTCATGAATAGGAAATGAAAAATACAAGTTAAAACCAGCATAAGGATGAATTATATTAGAAGAAGAGTCAACTGAAAAAGAACCATCTGATTTAAACATCAGAATTATACCAAAGTGACACAAAATAAGGAGTATCTCTCTATAATAACTTTGAATGTAATAGTCTAAACTCTTCAATCAAAAGACATAGGTTGGTATATTTGATTAAAAAAACAAGAACCAACGATGTGCTGTTTGCAAGAGACTCATCTCACAGGCAAAGACATCCACAGACTGAAGGTGAAAAGATTGAAAAAGACATACCATTCAAATGGTATTCCTGAACAAGCAGGAGTAGCTATTCTCATATTAGACAAAATGTATTTCAAACCAAAATTAAGCAGAACAGAGAAAAAAGGTCACTTTATACTTCTTAAGGAAATCATATAACAAGAAGATATAATGATCTTAAATATTTATGCCCTAAGCAATGGTGCATATATGTACATAAAACAAACTCTTCTTAATATTAAGAATCAAATAGACCATAATACAATAATACTTGGTGATTTTAACATAACTCTACTACCGCTAGATACATCATCCAGACATAAACTAAGTAAAGATTTTATAGCATTAAAAATATGATTAATAGTATAGACCTAACAAGTATCTATAAAATATTTCATCCATGAATGACTGAATTCACTTTCTTCTCAGCAGCACATGGAACACTTTCTGAAATAGACTGTATTTTAGGGCACAAAGCAAATCTTAGCAAATACAAAACACCAGAGATAATACTTTTCATTCTATCAGATGATATTGGAATGAAATTAGAAATCAATGTTAGGATAAAAGCAGAAACCACTCTAATACCTGGAGATTAAGTGATACCCTTTTAAATGATGAATGAATAGCAGAATAAATAATAGGAGAAATAAAAAGATTTAAAAACAAATGAGAATAGTGATACAACACACCAAAATTTCTAGGACAGTATGGAGGCAGTTCTAAGATGACAGTTTATAGTGCTGAGTTCCTACATTAAAAAATTAGAAAGATACCAAATAAACAATCTAACATTATCCTTCAAGTCTCCAGAAAAATAGCAAACCAACACCCAAATCAGTAGAATACATAAATTTAATATTTTCATATTTAAGGTTAGAACTGAAATCAATGACACTGAGAATAAAAAATCAACAAAACAAAGAGTTGATTTTTTAAAACAATAAAGAAGATCAATAAATCCTTAGCCAAACTAACCAAAAGAAATCAAGAAAACACTCAAAGTAGCAACATTTGATATGAAAAAGGAAATACCACCACAGGCTATGCTGAAATCCACAGGATCATCAGAAACTATTTTAAAATTTATACTTCAATAAGCTGTAAAATTTTGAAGATATTGACAAATTCCTAGAGACCTATGCTCTACTCAAACTGAACAATAGGATATAAAAAACAGATCAATACGAAGAAATGAAAATGAAGCAGCGATCCAAAGCCTTGTAACAAAGAAAAGTCCAGGACTGGATGAATTTTCAGCCCAATTCTCCCAAACCTTTAAAAAAGACTGAATATCAATCCTCTTCAAATTATTCTATGAATCAGAAAAGAAGGGAATGCTGTTAAATTCATCCTATGAAGCCAGTATCACCCTGATACTAAACCAAATGAAGATATATCAAGGAAAGAAAAATTCAGGCTAATATCCTTGATGAACATAGATGTAAAAATTCTTAATAAAATATTGGCAAACTGCATACAGAAAACACATTGAAAAGATAGCGCATTGTGATCGAGTGTGTTCATCCCAGGGATGTAGGTTGTTTCAACATATGAAAATGAATAACGTAGTTTACCACATAAATAGAAGTAAGAACAAGAATCACATGATCATCTCAATAGATAGAATAAAAAGCATTTTACAAAGTATAGTACCTATTCATGTTTAAAACACTAGAAAAACTAGAATAGGAGGAACTTACCTCAACATTGTAAAGGCTACACATGACAAACTCAAGACCAACATTATACTGAACAGGGAAAAACTGAAAGCAGTTTCTCTAAAAACAGGAACAAGGATACCCACTTTCCCTGCTCCTATTCAGTATGGTTCTTGAAACTCTAGCCAGAGCCATCAGACAAGAGAAGGAAATTAAATGGATCCAAGTAGGAAAATAAGAGCTCAAATTGTCTCTGCTGATGACATGATACTACATTTAGAAGACCCCTCCAAAAAACAAAACTCCATCAAAGGACTTCTAGAGTTGATAAATGAATTCAGCAAAGTAGCAAGATACACGATCAACCTACATTTATGAATCATGTTCCTATACTCCAATGATGAAGCTGCTGAAAAAGAAATTAGGAAAACTATCCCATTCGCTATAACCTAAAAGGAACAATAACAACAAAAACAAAATCTTGGGATTCAATCTATCAGAAAAGGTGATGGACCTCCACAATGAAAAGTATAGAATGCTAAACAAAGAAATTGCTGAAGACCTTAGAAGATGGAAAGGTCTCCCATGTTCTTGGATAGGCAGAATTAATAATGTCAAAATGGCGATACTACCAAAAGTGCTATACACATACAACACAATCCCTACAAAATACCAATGACATTCTTCATATAACTAGAAAAGGCAGTTATGAAATTCATTTGGAGAACTAAAAGAACCAGAAGAGCCAAAGCAATCCTTTGCAATCCTTAGCAAAAGAGCAATGCTGGAGGCTTACAATACCAAACCTCAAAATATACTACAAAGTGATAATAAAAACAAAACAAAACACAGCAACAGCACGGCACTGGCACCAAAACAGACATGAAGACTAAGGGAATAGAATGGAAGACATAGAGACAAACCCAGATAAATCCAATTATCTGATACTACACAAAGGTGCCAAAAACATACCTAAGAGAAAAGGTAGCCTTTTTAACAAATGGCGCTGGGAAAACTGGAAATCCACTCATAGAAGAATAAAATTTGACCCCTGTCTCTCAACCTGCACAAAATTCAAACCGGACCAATGATCTAGGAATTAGACCAGAAACTCTGCAAAATGTAGGCCCATCACTCCAGCATGTTGGCATAGAGACTGACTTCCTTAACAAAATTCCTAAAGCGCAAGAAATAAAGTTTAAAAAATTAATGAGTAGGATGACATCAAATTACGAAGCATCTGCACAGCAAAGGAAACAAGAGCGTGAGGTGAAAGCCTACAGAATGGGAATAAATCTTTGTCTCCTGCTCCTCAGACAAGGGATTAATATCCAGAATATACAAAGAACTCAAAAAAACTTAACACCCAAAAAATAAATGACCCTATCAATAATGGGCAAAAGAGCTAAATAGACACTTCTCTAAAGAAGAACTACAAATGGTCAACAAATATATGAAAAAATATTTAACATCTTTAGCAATTACAGAAATGCTGATCAAAAGCTACATTGAGATTTCATCTCATTGCTGTCAGAAAGGCAATTATCAAGAATACAAATAGTAATAACTCTTGGTGAGGATATCAGGGAAAATGTATATTCATCCATTGCTGATAGAACTGCAAATTAATGCAACCACTCTTGAAAGCAGTATGGAGATTCCTCAAAAAAACATAATTACCCTATATACATGTATGATTGCATGAATGGTATGAATCTACATCATGCATAACCATAGAAATGAAAAGTTGTACTCCATTTGTGTACAATGGATCAAAATGCAGTCTGTAAAAATAAAATAAAAAAACAAAGAACAAAACAAAACAAAACAAAACAAAAAAACTAGGAATGGAACCACAATCTGATCCCGTCATCCAAATTCTTGATATATATCCAAAAGGTTTAAGATCAGCATGCTATAGTGATGCAGCCACATCAATGTTTATAGCAGGGCAATTTATAATAGCCAAGCTATGGAGCCAACTCGGTGTCCTTCAACAGACGAAAATGCGCATACACATACACAAAGGAGTATTACTCAGTCATAAAGAAGAATGACTTTATGGCATTTGCCTGTATGTGGATGGAATTGGAGACTATTGGTAAGTGAAATAAGCCAGTCCCCCAAAGTCAAAGATGAAATGTTTTCTCTGTTACGTGGCAGTTAATCCACAATAAGGAGGCAGGGGAAAGAAAGTAAAGAGAGTAAAAAAATAAAAGGGAGAGGGAATTTCATCAAAATAGAGGAAACATCAGTAGGGTAGATTGAAGGGGAGGAGGGAGGATGGGATAAGGGAAAAACAGTGGAATGAATCTGTCCATTTTTTTCCGGGGGGGGGGTGGGGCAGGTACCGGGGATTGAACTCAGGGAGAGTCAACCACTGAGCCACATTTCCAGCCCTATTTTGTATTTTATTTAGAGACAGGGTCTCACTTTTGCTGAGGCTGACTTTGAACTCTACATCCTCCTGCCTCAGCCTCCCAAGCCACTGGGATTACAGGTGTGTGCCAACACGCCTAGCTAGTGAAATGAATCTGACTGAACTTTCTTATGTACATACATGAATACATCACAGTGAATCTCAATATCAAGTTTATCCACAGAACAGTAATTTAAAAAAACTATAAATTGCAAAAAATCAGTAGAGTAGAGGGAGGGGCTCAGAGGAAGGGAGCAGAGGGTAGGGGTGAGGTGCTGGGGACTTGATTAGAGCAAATTATATTCCATGCTTTGTGATTATGTCAAAATGAATCCTAATGTTATATACAGCTAAAAAGAACCAATTTTAAAAGATTAAACTGTATTGCTTTAAAGTAAGTCAAATTTAACAAGTCTATGATTTTGTGGTGGTTTCTTAGAATATCACAGTTTATTTTCCCAAGATTAATTATTCATATTTCAATATTCTAGTCATACATTTTGTAATACGGTGTTGTAACATATTTTGTTTGTATCTTTTCTGCAGTGTGATGCCAGGAATATTAGATTGTGTAAATACTGTTATTTTGGCAAATAAATGGAGTTTTCCTGATGCATTTGCTTATATATATATTTATATTTATTGGTGCATGATGATTATATGTGGTGGGATTTGACGTCACATTCTTGAACATTTACACAATACAGTGATATAATTTGGTCAGTTTTGCTTCCCAACACCTTCTTTCCTGACATATTTGAATTGGGGACCTGGAGACTTGATTTGTGCAGTCATGACTTTCAGTAAGAAATTATACAAAGTTCTACTTGAAATCTATGCAATACTTTCCTCTTTTTGTCTTTTCAGCCTTTGTTAAGCCAAATATAGACAAAATAGTTCAAATAAATACGTGACAGTTAGACATTGGCATCATCAATGTTACGTTGCCTTCTCACTGTACTCTCTTTATGTGTGGATCAAGTAAACAGATAATTTTCAGTGATAAACTTTGTGATTGGACGCTAGATAGCATCTGACTATGTCACCCGGCCAAGTCAAATGGATTTCTGTCGATAAGAAAACAAATTAGTGAAATGAATTTTCTTAAATGGTAAGTTAAGACTTTCAGTTTATTTTCATATTGTTATTTTGTGATCTGATATGGAGAAAATTTCGTAGATTTGCATTAACAGCTATCTTCCGCTACACTGGACTTCCTTGGAACTGTGCTTTTATCCTTATTTCTAAATTCCCACATTATTTTTTTTCTTTTATATTTGTCTGCCAAAGGGATATCGACTAGAATTATTTAATACATATTTAGTGTTTCAGCTCATCCATTACAACATTAAGAAATATTAACTCTTAGAAGCAAATCTATATCTAAGGCTTTTGAAATTTCTCTATTGACATACCTATCACAAAAGAATCAATGTTACATACTCAGTTTAATGAACTACTGCCATCCAGGCAAAAAATTGAACATTCCTGATGTCACAGAAGGTTCTCAATGTCTCCTCCTAATCTTTTGTTTTCTCTACAAAAATAACCACAACCTTGACCTCCAGCACTGTAGTTCTGTTTCATTTTTATTAGCTTTGGTATGTTTGTATGATTGGAATCTTGTGTTTTTGTGTATTATTTGAGTCTGTTAGATGTTGATTAGTATCGTATTTATGGTATTCATTCAACATTTTTCAACTAGCTGGGTTTATTTTATTTCATATATTCTATGATGTGAATAAAAGACAACCTAGTCTACTTTTTAATACCTGGACTGTTGCCAACTTTTTTGGCTGCCATGAATAATGCTAATACAGATGTTTCTGAACATGCCTTTGGATGCACGGGTGTATACTATTCCATTGGGTACATAGCTAGGAATCAAATTGCTGCATTATAAGAAGAACTATGTTTAGCTTTAGTGGGTAAAACCCAATAGCTGTCCACAATTGCTTTACTAATTTATACTTTTCCTAGAAATGTATGAGAGTTCCCACTTTTTCCACATCATAAACAAAATTGGGTGGTGTCAGCATTTTAAAATTTAGCCAGTCCAGTGGGTAGCTACTGGTATTTCACTACAGTTTTAATTTAATATTCCTGATGGCTAATAAAGGTAAAAATGATGTTAAGCACCATTTCCCATATTTTTTGTGATTTAAAATTGGTCTCTTGTAAGTAACCTAAAATTATAATTATTTTTTTAAAATTCAATTTGAAATCATTAGGCTTTTACTGGGAGTATAGTCCAACCCCATTTAATGCAGTTACTGATATAGTTGGGTTAAAATTATCATATGGTTATTTATTTTCATTTGATCCACCTTTGTAATATTCCTTTTCTTTCCTTTTTCTTCTTTTTTTTAAATTATAACTTCATTCTATTTATTTATTTTTATGTGGTGCTGAGGATCAAACTCAGTTCCTCCCACATGCTAGGCAAGCACTCGACCCCTGAGCCACAACTCCAACCCTCCTTTTTCTTCTTTTGTATTAGACAAGTTATTAAAGTTCCCTTTACTAAAAATTAGTTATACATTATTTTGCAGCTTTCTATAGTTACTATAGAAATTACATATCATTTTTCTACTATAGACTAATGCAAAGTATTAATTTTAACTTTTCTCTGACACAGGTAGATCCTTAGAATCTCTAGTCTTCCCCTACCTTTTAATATTATCCTACTTTTGATGATAATAATAAATTAAAATTTTACAAAAATTACAATTTTGCTATCTATAGTCAATACTCTATTATGCTTTTCCACATCATTATGCACATATATTATATACATAGTATTCCTATTTATCAGTACATGTCATATATGCCCACCATTCATTTATATTTATGTTTGCTGGAAACCCTCACTTTCTCTTATATTTTCATGTTTCTTTTTGGAATAATTTTTCATCAGCCTGAGAGACTCTCAGTAATTTTTTTGGTTTGTTTGTGACAGCTGGAATTAAGCCATCTCAGGAATTGTTTGCACATTTGCGTATATTAACCTTCATTTTTAAAAAAAATTTTTAAAAAATTTATTTATTTTGATTCATTGAACACAAATGGAGTACAGCTGTTGTTTCTCTGGTTGTACACAAAGTAGAGTCACACCATCTGTGCATTCATACATGTACACAGGGCAATGATGTCTGTCTCATTCTGTTATTATTCTTACCCCCCCACCCCAACCCCACCCCTCACTCTTCCCTCAATGCAATCTATTCTTCTTCCATTCTTGCCTCCCTTCTACCCTGCATTATGCATCATCATTCACTTATCAGAGACACCATTCAGCCTTTGGATTTTGGGGATTGGCTAATCTCACTTAACATGACAGTCTCCAACATCATCCATTTACCTGGAAATGCCATAATTTTATTCTTCTTTATGGCTATGTAATATTCCATTGTGTATATATACCACAGTTTCTTTATCCATTCATCTATTGAAGGACATCTAGGTTGGTTCCACAATCTAGCTATTGTGAATTGAGCAGCTATGAACATTGATGTGGCTGCATCACTGTATTATGCTGATTTTAAGTCCTTTGGGTATAGGCCAAGGAGTGGGATAGCTGGGTCAAATGGTGGATCCATTCCTAGTTTTCTAAGGAATTTCCACACTGCTTTCCAGAATGGCTGCACTAACTTGCAATCCCACTAGCAATATATGAGTGTACCCTTTTCCCCACATCCTCACCAACACCTGTATTCTTAATAAAAGACATTCTAATTGGGGTGAGATGAAATCTTAAGGTGGTTTTGATTTGCATTTCTCTTATTATTAGGGACGTTGAACATTTTTTCATAAATCCATTGATTGCTTGTAGATCTTCTTCTGTAAAGTGTCTGTTCATTTCCTTGGCCCATTTACTGATTGGGTTATTAGTGTTCTTCTTGTAAGGATTTTTGAGTACTTTGTAGATTCTGGAGATTAGTGCTCTATCTGAAGTGTGTGTGGCAAAAATTTTCTCCCACTCTGAAGACTCTCTCTTCACATTGCTGATTGTTTTCTTTGCTGAGAAAAAGTTTTTTAGTTTGACTCTATCGCAATTATTGATTCCTGCTTTTATTTCTTGTGCTTTGGGAGTCATGTTAAGGAAATCTGGTCCTAGGCCAACATGATGAAGATTTGGACCTACGTTTACTTCTATTAGGTGCAGGGTCTCTGGTCTAATTCCTAGGTCCTTGATTCATTTTGAGTTGAGTTTTATACAGGGTGAGAGATATGGGTTTAGTTTCATTTTGCTGCATATGATTTCCAGTTTTCCCAGCACCATTTTTTGAATAGGCTATCTTTTCTCCATTGTATGTTTTTGGCTTCTTTGTCAAGTATGAGATACCTGTATTTATGTGGGTGTGTCTCTGTGTCCTCTAGAAGCTATTTTGAAAATTTATACTCCAACAAAATGGAAAACCTGGAAGACATCAACAGGTTCCTAGAAGCATATGAGCTACCCAAACTGAATCTGGAGGACATACACAACTTAAATAGATCAATTTCAAGCAATGAAATATAAGTCATCAAAAGCCTACCAACAAAGAAAAGTCCAGGACCAGATGGATTCACAGCCGAGTTCTACAAGACCTTCAAAGAAGTGCTCATTCCAATACTCCTCAAAGTATTCCATGAAATAGAGGAGGAGAGAACCCTTCCAAATTCATTCTATGAAGCTAATATCACCCTGATACCAAAAGAAGAGGAGGACACATCGAGGAAAGAAAATTTCAGACCAATATCCCTAATGAATATAGATGCAAAAATTCTTAACCAAATTTTAGTGAATCTCATACAAAAGCATATTAAAAAGATAGTGCACCATGATCAAGTGGGTTTCATCCCAGGAATGCAAGTTTGGTTCAACATTTGGAAATCAATAAATGTAATTCACCACATCAACAGACTTAAAGTCAAGAACCACATGATTATTTCAATAGATGCAGAGAAAGCATTTGATAAAATACAGCACCCCTTCATGCTCAAAACACTAGAAAAAAATAGGGATAGTAGGAATGTTCCTTAACATTGTAAAGGCTATCTGTGCTAAGCCCGCAGCTAATATCATTTTAAACAGAGAAAAATTAAAAGCATTGAAAACTGGAACAAGGCAGGGATGCCCTCTTTCTCCACTTCTCTTCAATATTGTCCTTGAATCTCTAGCCAGAGCAATTAGACAGACCAAAGAAATTAGAGGGATAGGAATAGGAAAAGAAGAGATCGAATTATCCCTATTTGCTGATGACATGATTCTCTATTTAGAAGAGCCTAAAAATTCCACCAGAAAACTTCTGTAACTCACAAATGAATTCAGTAAAGTAGCAGGATATAAAATTAATGCTCATAAATCGAAAGCATTTTTATTCATAAGTGATGTATCCTCTGAGAGAGAAATTAGGAAAACTATACCATTCACAATAGCCTCAAAAAAATAAAATATTTGGGAATCAATCTAACAAAAGAGGTGAAAGACCTCTACAATGAGAACTACAGAACACTAAAGAAAGAAATTAAAGAAAGTCTGAGAAGATGGGAAGATCTCCCATGTTCGTGGATAGGCAGAATTAATATAGTCAAAATGGCCATACTACCAAAAGCGCTATACTAATTCAATGCAATTCCAATTAACCTTCATTTTTGAAAGTTATTTTCCCCAGGGATAGGATTCTAGGTTGGCAGGTGTTTTTTTCTTGGCCCTTTGAGGAGGCCTTTGCATTTCCTTCTTGTTTTCATTATTCCTGCTGAGAAACATGTTGTCCTCATTAGTGTTCCTTTAGGGCTACATTTCCCCACTTTTGTCTATTTTTATGCTTTTCTCTTTAGCTTTGGTTTATCCTGCTTGGGGTTCACAGAGCTTCCTGAATCTGGGCATTTCTGTCTCCCTTAAGCTTGGGGAATTAACTCATTCATTATCTGTTCAAATGTTGTTTCTGTTTCATTCTTTACTCTCTTATAGACACCAATAATACACTAGAGAGTATTTTTGACATGTGTTATTGGGTGGTTATGGTATGTTCTCTGCCACCCCCATCTCATCCTTTTACCGTGCTTTACTCAGTATTTTTATTGACTTACTTTCCAATTTATTATTTCTGTGTTCTGGTGGATCCAATCTGTTGCTAAACTTCTCAATACAGTTCTTTAGTATGAATATTCTATTTTTATATTTCCAGTTACAGAAACAACATTTGATCCCTTTCTGTTGACCCCAATTTTTCATTAAATTTCTCCACCCCTTCATCCTAATTGACATACAATTTTCTTTCATTTTGTGAACATATTACAGTTGTCTTAAATGAACTCTGCTAATTTTACATAGAAATTTATATATATCTGTTTCCAATGTCTGTCTTCTCTTTTAAAATAGGTAACATTTTCTCAGTCCTTTCCAAATATAGTAATATTTTATTGTATACTGAACATTTATTTATGATGGACATGTACTGAACCACAGAGTATCCTAATTTTCTAAATTTCCACAGTTCTATCTTCTTCCTATGAATCTCGTCAGTGAAATCCTATGCAAATTTGAGCTGGATTAGAGCAGACTTTGTTATAGGAATGCATGCTCTACCTCTGCTTCCTCTTGGTCTCTACATCTCCTATAGCTCTTATTTAGAGCCTGGCTGGTCTTTTTTTCCCTCAGGTGTGAAACACTGTGGTATTTCTACTTCTGTGCTTCAAAACCCAGATCTCTGGCTCACACCCTGCATATTTTCCAAATTGTGGCAAATATTTTTAAGAGAAACTGGATAATGTGCTTGAAACAAGCTTTTATTTTCTCAGCATGGAGCAACTGAGAGAATTCGGTTTGCCTCTAGAAGAATTTGACCTATATCCCCCTTACTCCTTTATAGCATCAGGATGCAGAAAATATCCCATGAGGACACCAGCTATTGTTTCAGTCCCCGCAAGGTTTCAATTTGCCACACTATTTCCTTTGTAATTACCAAGGGCTTCTCTGGTTTATGTTACCCTCATTAGAGGCTCTGTGGTTAGGCAAGCCTGAAGCTTGGACAAACCAGATCGTTAGTCTAGAACTGAAATTAGCTCATGCTCAATGGGAAGAAAACACAGGTATTCTTCCCTTACAAACTTTTCCCTCTTATCTACTTTTACCGAGGCGTTTCTTTCCTCTAGCTCTTTGTTCTCCCACAGATTTCTAATAATATAAAAATATGATTTCAGGAATGTACTAATCTTTTTTCTAGTAATGGTGTAGGAGCATTATTCTGGTGTGAAAAGTACATCAAACATAGGAGCTAAAATTTGAATGGCTTGGTCATTTTATTGTCCCTCTTTTCCCTATCTAATGGCTTTAGTTATGTAGTCTTTCTTCTGTTCCTTTAGAGGTTAACTTGAGGTTATAATGCAGATTCTTATTCTCATTGCTTGGAAAAGAAAGATGTTTCTGCTTTTTTGCATAATAAACCATCAGAAAATGATGCCATAAACCAACAATTTATTATCATTTCATGTTTCTGGGGTGAATGAGGTTTACCTGGACAATTCTCACTTGAGATTTTTTTCTTCACTTTTTGGTGACTCCAGCCGGTTGATGATTAGGGCTAGAATCATCTGAAGACTCAACTACTTTAAAAAAAAATTTTTTTAGTTAAATGGACACAATACTTTTATTTTATTTATTTATTTTTATGTGGTGCTGAGGATTGAACCCAGAGCCTCACACAAGCTAGGCAAGTGCTCCACCACTGAGCTACATAAAAGGTGTATCCTCTTGATATTTTAATGTATTTTCCCGTATTTTCTAATTTTCTTCTTTGCATGTTGAAATCAATTTTCACATTCTGATTGTGAGGGTTAGTTATCACAGGAATTATTTTCCTATTTTTTTCATCTTTTGGAGAGTCTAATTGGCAAACAAAAATCATATATACTTGTGATATGCAACATGATATTTTGATATATTCACCTATTGTGAAATGATTAAATCAAGTTGATTAACACATTCATCACTCGGTTAGCTTCTCGTTTTGGGAGAACATTTAAGTTCTGTTCTCTTACTAATTTCAAGTGTATGATGCATTATGACTACTACAGTCCCCATGTTCCACAACAGATCACCAGAAGTTATTCATTCTGTGTAACTGAGACTTTGTACCCTTTGATCTGCATCTCCCCTTCTCTGCTGACCCCTGACCCTGGTAGGACAGTGTTAATGGCTCCCTCATATGTTGGAAGTTGATGTTGGTTGTCAGCTGGGATGTCATCTGAAATTTTCAACTGAGTAAATGCTTTTCTTTCAAGATTTTTTATTGGTACATTATAATCATGTGTAATATTGAGATTCATTGTTACACATTCATACATGTACACAATGAGTTAATGCTTTGAATACCAAACCATCCTTGGGCAGTAAATAACTCCCAAAGATGCCCTCCCCAATGACTTCACAGCATTGTGTCTATTCTCCTATCTGGCTGACCTCGTGACCAAGTTTTTACAAGTAGAATATACCAAACGCCCGGCTGGGGTTGTCAAGGCTCAGTGGTAGAGCACTTGTCTAGCATGTGTGAGGCACTGGGTTCAATTCTCAGCACCACATATAAATAAATACAATGAAGGTCTATTGACAACTAAAAACGTACATATATTTAAAAAAAAAAAGAATATGCCAAGCAGAATGCTGCATGACTATAGAGAAGAGGTCAGGAAGGTTTTGCAGCTTCCACCTGGGCCTTGAGCTGCTTGCCCTTGGAATTTAGTTAATATGGTGGGACAGTCTCAGGTCTGGTGGAAAGGTCATGTTAAAGCCCTCAGCCCTTTCTTAGCCGGTCTTGCATTCCAAGCTTTGGTGTTCTAGCCCCTGGAGTCTTTGTAAATCCCTGCTCAGCTATTCCACCTCTTATCTGCCACCTCTGAAATTAGAAAGTATCTCCAGGGAAAGAGATCCTCACATCCCCTCCTTGAGCTTGCTTTGCTTGGTCTTGGCCATGCAGTGTTTTAAATTGCCTTGCTAGCCATTTGTTGTTGTATTAGTCCATTTCTGTTGATAATAACTATCAAAACCTGGGAAAATGATAAAGAAAAATAGGTTTAACTTGGCTCACAGTCGAGGGGCAGGTGATAGCCTTTGTGTGGGTAGACTCCTGAAGAGGCACAGGGCATCACAAGCAGATAGACAGGGAGCACCCTGCTGTATCTTCTGCTCTTTCTCCTTCTCATAAAGCCACAGTTTTTAATTGGGGGATTCTCCCTCATTATTTTATCTATAATACTAATCACCTCCTAGAGTTCCTACCTTTAAACACCACAGTTAATTTTCCTCCCTCTTAGTACCTCCCAATGGGGATTAAACTTCAATATGAGTTTTGAAGGGATCAAACTCTAATGAAACCACAACAGTGGCCAATTACAGATCTTAAAAACAAACAAAGGAAGAAACAAAATCGTTTATGCATGACTTTAGGATCTCTGTTCAGGGAGATTTTGGACTGTCAGTATAAGAAGTAACATTTCCCAATATCTGTTTTTTACAATATATTATTAAACTTCTAACAAATCTAATTGGGGTTTTTCCTCTACCTTATTTTGATATCATCAGTCATTCAACTGAATGTATGAACCTTCTATGGTGTATAGAGATAGGATTCTGTGAGGGTAGTAACAAAAGAGGATTGTGTGATTTTTTTTTCTCTTTAAATTTTTCCTGAGATTTCCTTATATAGTTTATATATTCTGATTTAGGGCTTATCTTAGAAGGTGTCAGTGGTTTTTTTTTATAGTTTTTAAAAAAATTAGTGCATTATGGGTATAAATAAAGGTGAAATTCACTGTAGTATATTCATGTATGTACATAGGAAAGTTGGGTCAGATTCATTTCACCATTCCTCCTTTTTCCTGTCCCTCTTCCCTCCCCCAAAACCCCTTTATTTACTCCACTGATCTCCCTTCTATTTTCATGGAATTCCCCCTGTCCTTTTTCTTTTTTCTCCTTTTTTTGGTCTAGCTTCTGCATTTGAGAGCAAACATTCAATCCTTATTTTGTGGGTCTGGCATATTTCACTTAGCATGGTACTCTCCATTTCCATTCATTTTACCTGCAAATGCCATAGTTTCTTTGTGAGTGAGCAAAACTCCACTGTGTATATACACCACATTTTGTCTGTTTGTCTGTTGATGGACATATGGACTGATTCCATAGTTTGTCTATTGTGAATTGAGCTTTTATAAATGATGATGTGGTTGCATCCCTATTGTATGCTGATTTTAGATCTTTTGGATATAGACTGAGGAGCGGGACAGCTGGGGCCTGTGGTGGTTCTATTCCTAGTTAAGGTTGCAGATTTTTAATACCAAGAGGATAATGTGAAAATATTCCTGATAAAGCCGGGGGGTGGGGGGGAATGTATCTCCACAGATGCTGCCAACTAGGTAAACACTAACTCCTTATAGTTGTACTGTAACACACTGCATTAGAATCATTTAACTATGTTTTGCTGTTTAGGGAGGATTGGAATGCACTCAGTAGAAGAAGTAAAATTTCCATGTATCTTTTTTAACTTGCAATGTTGAACTTTCAGCAAATCTAATTAGGGCTTTTTCTCTACCTCATTTAAGTATCGTAATGCAAATGAAATTTCTTCAAGGTCAGTGACCTTTCCTACATGTCTTCTGCCCCCAGTACATAAATATCACTACCATGTGGTTACCACTCAGTATGTGGATATTGACCTCACCTGATGGGAAGTGCAAACTGTGGATTTGAGATCAGTGAACTTTCTAAGGACTTTTGATAGTTTAGGTCTCAGGGTTCTTAGTCATAAAGAACTACACAGAAACAGAGAGTGCTTAAATATTGTGGACAATTGTAAATACAAATTGTGTAGTGCTACCTGGTATGATGACAGTGGTCATCAGGTAAAAGCAAAAAAATGCACATTAAATTGGTAGAGAAAGAAGCAGTCACTGCACATCCCCACCAATTCCATTCTTTTCTTTTGCTATGTATCTCCTCTTCTTGTATTTTTCTTTTGAAATACCGATCATCATCATAGACAGATCATATTACTTGATTCCCATCTAGCATCAAGTTTTAGAAATAGGATAGAAGGCTATATTATACTTTATGATCATTTACTAGTTCTCAGGTGTTACTTTCTTTCCTGAGCAGACAGGGTCATGGCTTCCATGGAATTTAGGAGGTAATTACTCTGCTTGACTGAATATGTGGTGTAGAGTTGGAAACCACTAAAGTTAAACTCTGTGGATTCCAAATGAGTCATCACTGATGATGTGGTTTGGACTCAAAGTAGAGGCAAAATTTGAATAGTGGAATGAGTAATGGCATCAACTAGTGGCAAAACATGTCAATAGGAGGATAAAGTGCTAAGATCCCTGGGATTTTGACATATTGGAGATGAGTAATTTGACTGATCTGGAAGGTTTGGCACTGAGTGAATGGAAAATAGGTTGGACGGGAGAGACAGATGTTAGATAGTTAAGAATAAGCACCTGTTTATTGGGGGTGGCAGGGGTGGTGGGAAGGAAAGCAAAAGAAAACAACATTAATAACAACAAAAAGGGCCAAGTTAGACAAAAAAAGTGATAATATTATATGGAGTAGAGTACTAGAGCCACACATGTATGGATAGATGATTTCCTACAAAGACTTCAGTGAGAGATGGTAATCTTTTTTGACATGATCCTGAAAAATTGTCCGTTCATATGTTAAATACCTCATATATAAAAATTAACTCAAAATGGATGATCAAGCTAAATGTAAGTCTCCAAACTATAGAAATTATAGAAGAAAACATAAGAAAAAAAATCTTTGTGATCTTGAGTTAGACAAAGATTTCTTAGATATGCCTAATACAGGATTTAATAAATAGCAAATTGATAAATCAAACTTCAACAAATTAAGACAATTTGTGTTTTGAACTACATTGTTACAAGGATTTCAAAATGCTTAGAGCAAATATTTGCTATTAACATGGCTGGTAAAAAGAAAACCTGTGTTAGGAGTATATTAAAATCTTGAAATTAAATAAGACAAAAAAATTCAATAAAAATAGGCTAACAATTTAAACAGACTTTTCATCAAAGATGATAAACAGACAAGTGAAAAAGCATTTGAAAACATGTTCAAAATCACTAGTAATACAGAAATTCAAATTGTAGTTTTTTGGGTTTTTTTTCCCCCTTCAATACTGGGGATTGATATCTGGGAGTATTCTACCACTGAGCTATGTTTCTAGTCCTTTTTTTAAAAAAAAAAATTATTTGGGAAGGAGTGGTCTCATTAAGTTTCTCAGGCTGGCCTTGAGCTTGAGATCATGCCCAGCTTCAAATTGTAGTTTCAATTAAAGATTAAGCAGGTCAAGCATGTCAAGTCCTAGGAAGGATGTCAAGTCCTCATGAGAATGTAAACAAATGCAACCTAAGCATTTGATCCTAGCCATTTCAAGCCTAAAGATTTGCCCATGACAAACTAAAGTGTGTGTCCATATAAAGACTTCCACACTAACTCTCATGACATCTTTGCTTATAAATAACCCCAAAGTGGAAACAAGTTGGACGTCCTTCATCAGGTGAATAAATAAAATATTGTGAATCCACATAATAGAATACTTCAGAGTCTCTAAAAAGAACAAACCATTGATATATCCAACACCATAGTTGAATGTCAAATAAATACATTGAGTGAAAAAGCTAGGAAAAAAGAGTACATGCTCTTTATTTTCTTTTACATAAAATTGGAAAATGCAAAATAATCCATGGTGACTAAAAGCAGATCAGTAGATATCTGATGCATTATGGTGGGTTTTCCAGAGAAACAGAGCCAGTAGTTTAGGCAGATGGATAGCTAGCTAGGAATAGTTATAAGGAAGTAGCATATGTGATTTTTGGAGACTGAGAAGCATATGACCTGCAGATGGCAAGTTGAGGACCCAAGACAGCTTGGGGCAGTCTGGGGGCAGAACAAAACCAATTTAGCAGCAAGGCAGAGAGGGAGAAGGAATGTCCTCAACAGAATGATGCCACCCGCCCTGGGAAGTAAAATCTGTTTTACTTAGTCTCCTGTTTCAAATGCTAATCTCATCCCAGAAACACCCTCTTAGACACACCCAGAAATAATGCTTAATGTTTAAACCATACTTAATCTCCAAGTAAAGACAATAATACGTTTCTGCTTAGCATGATACAAATATCCTGTGTATGACTAAAATTTATTAATACTTTTCCAGGAGGAGGAAGTCAAGTCCTTCAGTGATATTCATCTTCTCTTTGGCTTGCCTCAACATAAATACTGTGATGTAAAGTCAATACATCTTATTCAACTGGGTGAGGCAATAAGGAGAAAAGAAAACAAAGGTATTTGATAATTATACATCCATGTATTATTAACAGAATAAGAAGGAAATACTCATTAAAATTACAGTCCTTATTTCAGCAGCTTGTCATGTGGTCATTGTTGGTATTAATAAACACTTTCTTTCATTTTCTATTCCTTATCCTCTGTCTTTGCAAACACTTCAGTTGACAGTTATTTCTTACTGGTCTGGTGACCCAGATCTTCGTTTTCAGAGAGTCTGTGTTGTCCTGCCTTGATTGAGTTGTTCTAAGTTTTCACTGATTTACATCACGGGTCATGTATGTTAGTTAGTTTCCCACCCATATTAAAAAATACCTTAGAGAATTACCTTACAAAGAGAAAAGATTTATTTTGGCTTATGGTTATAGAGGTTTTCTAGCCCTCAATTTGGTGGACACATTGCTTTTAGATGGCAATGTTGGGAAGCACGTGGTAGAGCAATCTGCTCACCTCATGTCAAGGAAGCAAAAGAGGAAAAGGGATGTTAGGGTCGAGACACCCACCGTCCGCGAAGGAAGACTCCAAGAGACCTTCTCATGCAACACGCACAGGGTTTATTGTCCAAGCATGCTTGGGGCTCCTAACAGCAGGACGTCCTAACAGCAGGACGGAGGCAGAGAGCCCCGAGCCAAAGTACGGCAAGCTTTTTATAGCAATAAGCAAACGGGCAGTTTCCTTGGGTGAACAATTTATGGATTTACTAGCAATTTGGTGATGTTTACACAAGGTTAGCTCCCAAGCTCAGTTCCCCTTATCTGTCTTAGTCACAGAATTACAACAAGATGCTGGTGGGGGTCTCATTATCTTTCTGGGCCATTTTCTGGCTTCTTTTAGTTAACCCTCTCCTACCATTTAACTCTTTCATGTTCTTTAACCTGAGCGACTCTTACAGGGACAGACCAGGTAATCCCACAATTCCCTTTAAGGGCATACTGCCAATGACCTAAGGACTCAGCATCCTAAATGACATCCTAAAATTTCCCTTACTTCCCAGTATCCTCCTGATAATTGAGCTTTTAAAATATGGGCGTTTGGGAGACATTCCAGATCCAGAGTATACTGGCATGGATCTCTTCTCTTGACGTAATCTTCCTTATATCCATTGTGGAATATCAGTATAGTTTTCCTTTGATAGGGACATTGACCCTAGCCAGCCTAGTAACTCCCTTCTTTGCCTGTCGATCAGAGAATCAGAGGCATGAACAGCCCAAAGTGGCATGGAGGCAGTTTTAACTTCCTATTCAATGGAATCATTGTTGTGTGTCCTCATGGAAGAATTTCTCACTCTGAAACAAAGACCCCAGGCCAGCAGAGCATAAAGTTGTGGGAACAGAAAGCAAACATTTGAATAAAATCATCCAAGCTCATCACGTAAAGCCAAAAGAAGCTTTTATTTTAGCTGGCCAGTGACAATTGCCCTTACTCCTAAAAGCGGGGTGCCGGGAAATTGCACGTTAATTCTGTTCTTGCAAACTTTTATAGGGTGCAGGAAGGGATTAGGGCCGGTTTATAGGGCATGGGAGGATTTAGAGTTGGGCTATATGGAGGGGTGATTAGGGTGGGGCTGACCCTCTCCTGATGGCACTGGAGAATCTTTTGGGGAAGTATAACATTCCCCACTGGTCTTATCCACATTAACAAATCCTTGTTTAGGAAACTAGTGGTTTTTCGGTTTCCAACTTCCAAGACTCTGATGGGTTCCATTCCTCAGTTTGGCTAGATTTCTTATTCCACACTAACTGCCTGTCCTTATTTAGGAACTTTTTAAGGAGAGGGGGCGCTGACTGCTCTTGCTGCTTTGAGCTGGAAGGGGGCAGAGTCATACCTAGAACTTTCCACTTTCCCTTTCCCATCTGTTGACTCCTTCCTTGTTTGTATTCTAAAACAACTCTTATGAAATTTCTGAACTTAGATCAATTATTAGGATTTCACTTAGTAACCTTGCTCTCAGGGATGATACAAAACAATTCCAAATCCCTTTATTTACCAATCCATGAAAACACCAATAATACTAAAGCATGTCACCCCATGGAATTTAAGGTGTAATATATTAACTCTAATTTACTTATTTTACTGTAATAACCAAGATCAGAGAAGTATTTTGAATAGTATTTGCCATCTCTTTCCTGTGGAAGAGTCCTAAAAAAATAATTGATATTACACATTTTATAGACAGCAACATTTTTTTTAATTGACCACGTAGACTTGTGAGGTTAGATATATTTTACCTTCATTTATTTACCTGGATCCATTTTTTCTTTTAGCGCTATGTTAATCTCTAATATCATGTACATGAATTTTGGACACGATATACACTTAAAGACCTTGTAGGTTTTTCTCCATTACAATATAACAAGATGTTCAAAAATCTAAGTTGAATACTTGGCCGGCGCTTAGTTTATGAGCTCAACAAGTATTCTCAAATAAAACACTCTTGTTTTTTTTTTCCCTTGGGTTGGAAATTGGTCTCCTACTGGGCTTTTTGCTTCCTCTATTATCATTTTAAAATAAGTTCTACTTGAGATTTGGTTCCAGCAGAAACCTGATATCTCAGGCACTTTAACCATTTTTATCAGGACAGGGTTTGAATGCTTAAGAGCTCTGTAATGGGTTTTTGTTATTCCTCCTGGGTGGAGGCACATGTCATTTATATATTGTAAAACAATTTGCTGTGGGGGTGTTGTAACACTGGGGGGAGTGGACCTGGTTTCTTCTTCCCCCTCCAGAGGGCAAGGGGGTGGGTGCCCCTGAGCCATCTTCTCCCTCCCTTGGCCCCTGGCTTTTGGCAGAGTTACCTGAGTCTCCAGGGATTGGTAGCAGCGCAAGCTGTATTTAAGTCGGGTCTGGCCTTTGCCGTCAAACCGGTGCAGCCTCTCCTAGTTCCCAAACTAGCTGAAAGGCAATGCTTAAGCCATAATCCAAGTTTGAATTTAAGGCACCCGGTCCTGAAGGTTTGGCCGCCCAATGTCCTGAGGGCACCAATCAACCTTGAAACCATGCCGGACAGCAGCTACCCATCAGCCAGCCACTCAGCCCGAGTGGGCCATCTTGAGTCACAAAACTTTCTTAAGTTACATCCATTAACAAAAGCTCCGCAGTCAGTGGCACGTTCTTGGGAGTCCTGAAAAGTATCTAAAAAAACAAGTTAGAACAGTGGGGCACGTGATTGACTGATTCTGTCCCGTAGTAGACTGTCCTGAAGAGAGATGCTACATAGAAAGCAAAGCCAAAACACAGAAAACACACATGGCCATGAACCAGACTAACAAGACAAATACAGACAGACAGACAATGACCAGAGTAGGCCCCACAGGGAGGCCTATTGGATTAGGCCACAGACCAGCCCCTGACAGCGGCTACTCATCAGCCAGCCACGCCATAGCCCAGCAGCCCAAGCCCCAGGTGGCCTGGGCCATGCTGGCAGCCAGCCACGCGGCAGCTGAGCAGACCACCCCAAATGGCGGCTATGCCTCAGCCATGTGGTGGCCGAGCGGACTGGTCCCAGGCGGGGTACCCATGCACGGCGGCTACCCATCAGCCAGCCATGTGGCAGCCCAGCAGCCCAAGCCCCGACCAGATTAGGCCCCATTTGGCCTACCAGATTGGGCCCATGAGGGGCCCACAAGACTGGACCCCACGGGGGGGGGGGTGTCCACCAGATTGAACCCACGAGGGGGTTCACCAGATTAGACCTCACGAAGAGGCCCACCAGGAGCCAGGAGCAACGTCTCGCCCTGACCTGGGACTGGTGTAAGCGGCTGCGTCCAGCCTGACCAGGTCCCCCAGATACAGAAAGTCGACTCATCGATACAGGATACCAGATGGCTTCGTCCAGAAGGGCGTCCTGAAGATGGACTGGGGTCCCCCCAAGAGTGAGGCTGAGGCACGTCTCTCAGGAGCTCCCCTCTACTCAGGGTGGGGGCTCCCAGGCAACCATCACAGGAGGCCAATTTAGGTGTGAGGGCTTGGAGAAATCAGGTCTCGGTGGGACCTCCAAATGTTGTACCCAAAGAAAATAGAATCATCCAAGTTGATCACGTAAAGCCAAGAGACGCCTTTATTGCGCATTAATTCTTTATTGCCAACTTTTATAGGGTGTGGGAAGGGATTAGGGCGGGCTATAGGGCACGGGAGGGTTTAGGGTTGGGCTATAAGGAGGGGGCATTAGGGTGGGGCTGGCTCTCTCTGGATGGCACTGGAGAATCTTTTTGGGAAGTATAACATCAGGTGCAGTAGTGACTGGTGCCACTCCCATTTCTACCTGTTGATTGCTTGGCCTGTGAATCTCACACCATCAGTGAGAAATAATATCATATATTGGACCCTGACTCAGCATGGATAGCCTCCTGGAGAACCCTGCCCCAGTCCTGCAAACTGGGGCTCTGACTCAGAATTCTAAAGGCTCTTCCACAATTAACATTGCCTGGTACATTAATTTTCTAAAGCTGTGTAAAAACATAAAGAAATGGCACACAGGAAAATAACACACATTTGTTGTATTGTTACTTTCTGTTGATTAAGAATCTGGGCAGAGCTTATCTGGGTCTGCTGTAAGGCTTCAACCAAAGTATTATCCAGGACTTGGTTCTCCTCTGGAGCTAAACTGGGGAAAGACAGCATCCACTATGTGTAGCTGTTGATGCTGTGCAGTTCCTGTGGGTTGCTGGACTGAGGGCATAAGTTGCTCTCTGGCTGTGGATGGAGAATGCTTTCCATTGCTTGATGTAAGACTCTCTCCCTATGGCAGTTCACGTACTGGTAGCTTCCTTTCTTGAAACAGACAAAGGGGAGATTCTTCTGGCAAGATGGACATTTCAATCTATGCGGCATTTTCATGTGCCACCGTGGTCACATTTTTGGTGATCAGCAAGTTGCAGGTTCAGCACACATTCATTGGGAAGGAATTAACAATAGGAGTCCTCTTTTGAGATTTCCAGCTACATTTGGGGGTGGAAATAGTACCATAAAGGATGAGAGAGGAGTAGATTTACAAAGGGGCTCAACAAAACTTGTGGGGTCAATAGATGCATCCATTATCTTAATTGTGGTGAGTGTGAGGTTGTTTCACAGATACACAAATAAGGTAAGACTAATAAAATTGCAGTCATTCTTTAGTATCCATGGGGGTTGGTTCCAGGACCTCTGTGGTTACCAAAATCCAAGGATGTTCAAGTGATCCAATATTTGTAATCCAATATTGGCTAAATCTATGGATGTGGGACCTATGGATATGGAACACCAACTGTATATAGTTAAAATGTGCAGATTATTGTATTCCAACTATACATCAATAGAGTTCTTTAAAAAAGAAAGAATTGTGTTGCTTAGACAGCTAGTTTTAAATTGAAACCAAGCAAGAGTAGTTCAGGGAAAACAGTGCTACTTCCTCAGTTGTAGCCAGAGAGCCTATGGGTATGTCTTTGACTGCTTTCTAGATGAAATGTGGTAATGATGCTAATGTAAGTTTGCTTTCTGTAAAGAAATACAAGGCATACATAACATTAATGCTATTGATATCAATTTAAATGTTATAAAAATTATGAGTTCTTGTAGTTTATGTCATCGGGAATAATGAAGAACAATGCAATTTGTGTATACTTCAATTGCAAGCTAATTCCCCGCATAAAACATGAACAGAATAAGAAAATAATCTGTCACATTTGTGAAACTGGAGTTAGAGCACTTAGAGAAGGTATATTATTTTAATGTCAGAAAGCAAATTATTTTTCAGCTTATTATGATAATGAAATTATGAAAATTTATGTTGCAACGTGGGAAATCATGGTGCAACTTGACAGAAATATGGATATTAAAACTTAGCTGCTTTCATGTTTACTACTAATTTTGAAAGCATAGAAAGGTTTATCATTAAAAGAACAAAGGAAGAAAACAGCCATGTATTACTTTCCAAGGAGAAATACTGGTACATTATTAATATAATCCAGGTTTATGGAAACAAAATCAAGGAAATTTCATTCTTTGTGGAAGAGGAAGTAATTATCATTGAGTACCAGCTGTGTGTGAGGAGAGTATAGTAGGCATCTTGCATATTATGAGTTGTATATTTGATTCTTACAAAATTCCCATGAGTGATTTTTTTAGAAGATGAGAATATGGGGCTGAGGTCACACAGATTTGCCCACAGTGGAACTGAGTTTTCAGTGCTGGTCCATCTCACTCAGAGTATTTTGTTCCTTAAAATAAGAGACAGGGCACCATTGTGGTTAGAAGCACAGATTCTGGAACCACAGTGCACAGATTTAAATCCTGGTTGTCCCTGCCTTAAGGATTGTTTGGGGGGACTGAGGAAATTTGTATAAAGGGCCTGGAGTCACAGGGTAACTATTTCTTGTCATTATTATTAGTTTCTTGGGTATTGTATTAGTCTGGGATTTCCAAAGAAACAACCAATAGGACATATGTGCATGTGCAAACATACACACAAACACACACACACACACACACACACACACACACGGAACAGGGAGAGAACTTTAAAAAAATTAATTGGAATGGAGGAACTTTAGATTATGTAGAGGGAAATGAGAGGGGGAGGGGGCGGGGTATGAAAGATGGTGGAATGAGCAGACATCATTACCCTATGTACATGTATGATTACATGAAGGGTATGAATCTGCATCATGCACAACCATAGAAATGAAAAGTTGTACCCCATTTATGTACAATAAATCAAAATTCAGTCTGTAAAAATCAAAATAAATAAATAAATAGATGAATAAATAAATAAATAAATAGGTTCATGCAATTAGGGAGGCTGCCAAGCCTTAAGATCTCCAGGGTAAGATGAGAAACTGGAGGCCCAGGAGAGCAGATGGTTTCATACTGGTCTGAAGGCAAGAAAAGGTTGATTGCAGTTCAAAGGCAGTCAGGGAGGAGAGATTTTTTTCTCTTGCTCAAAAGAGGGTCAGCCTTTTGCTTTACTCAGGCCTTCAGCTCAGGCCCACTCATGTTAGGGAAGGCAATCTACTTTATTCATGTACCAATTTAAATTTTACTCTGACCCCCAAACACCCTCACAGAACTACCTGGAATAAATATCTAAGTAAATATTGACCAATTATCTGGGTACCCATAGTGCATCAAGTTGACACGCAAATTAACTGCCAGGGTGTGGAAACATCCCGCTAACACTACACACTGCCAGTCTGTACTCTCTGATGTTTTTGACTGAAATTTATTGATGTTTAAATGTCTTATTAAAAAGTTTTTACAGCTCAGATCAAGCCTTTTTATTACTGAATAATCAGTGATTTCTTGCCTTGGCAGAGAATCCTGTCTTTCAGAATATTTGTGAGTGAAGAAGCAATATATCTTGTGTTTTTAAAGGTTATGGAAGAATTATTTATTTTTAATTTGTTTTGAAACAAGTCAGAATTTGGACACTGATTATATGCGAAGTCCCATTTTAGCATCAAGTAAAAGAGTAAACTCCAAATTAAAAATAATGATGATGCTATTAATAATCCCAGTGATCGTATTTACCATTTATTGGGTAAGCATTGTGTGCCAAGTGCTGGATCAGGTTTTTCACATTAGTAGCTTGTTTAATTCTCACACACACCATGAATTTGAAACCATTATCTTATTTATGTTTCAGTCAAGGAAACTGATAAGTTAGAGAAGAAACGGAGCTAGTCCAGGCTTGTACCCTGGAGTGGTGTGACTCTTGGTACATTTTCCACTCCCTCTGAAGGATGAGGTGATGCTCACAGTATGGGGCCATTGGGAGACAGGCAGCTCCCTACCAGCCTGTCCTTCAAAGACAGTTTCTGGGGAGTGCATATTAATATTAGCATCTGATCTATACATTCTCCCTTTTAGTTACTGGGATTTTTCTCTCCTGTGTGCTTTATTATTATAGTGAGAGTCAATAGCTATTCTAAAATATAGTGCATTAATAGAAAATTTAAAGTGTAATAAGGTCAACAGATCAGTAGCTACCTGTTATGAAAAGACAGTTTATTACTCATGGTTCCCAAGAGGAGGGGAGTGTTGTAAACCATGAAGTATCACAAGGAGTAGCACTGGGAATGGTCTTGAGGCAAAGGGGAAGAGGGAACTGTGGGGAAAGAGCCTTTATTTTGGTTTCTGCAGGAAGGAACACAGGAGGCAAGGTAAGCAGGCATCAGATTGCTCACTCGAATAGCTTGAGCAGTCTTTGAGATCTAGAGGCTCTTCTGGTAATATAGCATAGGGCCCTTATGTAGTTAAAGAAGATGTCTAGAGACCTGGAATGTGAGACACAGTAATGGTTGGGGGTATGGAGTCTGGATTCTTTTCTTTTTTTGCATTTAAAAAGTGCATCCCAGAAGGAAGACTCCTTCTAGGGAGAAAAAGATGGCGAGGGAGGCAGAAAGCCAAGGCCAGATGATTCAAGTATGTCATTGGTTGTCTAGAACAAGGCATGTGAACACATATGTGTAGGGTCGCTGCTGGTGCATGGAGTTGAGAGAAACTAGAAACAGGGCTAATACAGCAGCCCAACTTGTTTCAGTTGGACAGAAGGATTTCGTGGAGGTTTAGCCTTCACACTCTCATCTAGCCGATCTTGGCGGAGAAGCCCTTTGCCCCCACAGTAGCAAAGAGAAACATCTAATGCACATTTGCTGCTCAGCACTAAGAGCTGTTAACATGTGCAGAAACCCTCCATTGCAGGGTATAAAGGGAAACACTAAAGCAGAAGATAAAAGTCATAGGCAACCTTCACATTTGTGAGAAAGTGCTGCGATTATGCCAATAGGCACATCCTGCTGACCATTCTCCAGGAATGACAGGTGCCAAGAGCCCCAGTGTAGACTTTTGTCTTGATTTCCATTCTCTCCCAGATTAAAAACATGTGCTTAAAAAACATTATGTATTGACACTAGTATCTCTTTCTGAGTTCTTCCAATGCTCTTTCTACCTCTTTCACTCTCATTTTCTGTCTTTTAAAGGATGTTTCACTAACAAACAAAAGGAAATAATGAAAAAAGAAATTTGATAGAGGCAGATTATCTTCCTTCATAAGGGGAGGAATAAAAGTCAGATGGGAAGCTGATTGCAGGACATGGAAACATCTTTCTAACAAAGAATGGGGAAAAGAGAAATATTTAAAGTGCTAAATAAAGACCTGTTAGGTAGCTAAGTAGTAGGTAGGTTGAGCTGAATAGGGCAATTTATAGATTTCAAGGTACCATGAACCTGTAGTACAAGATAGTTCTAAATATCTGTGCAGAACTAAATATTGAAACATGTTACCTGTTAATAAGATTTGGGGAGACGTTTTGGGTCATACCTTCCAGTCTAATATTAAATGCAAGGTGAGGGTACCATTTTTTTGGGTGCAGGGTGGAAGTCTGCCTTGACCTGCTAACATACTGGTAGGATGAGTTAAATACTGTAGAGAATCCATTTCAACCTACTATGGACAACAATAGATGACTCCCTTCAGGAAAGAATTATTCTTTGCATTATTTTAGACTCCATGAGTGCAAAGAATTAGCTAAAATAGTAAGACTTTTCATTTTTGGAATGGATTCTATTCTCCTGCCTTTTTGATATTTGGAACATTGAAATGTAATTACACATGCAGCCGTAACTGAAGAGGAATGGATTTGTTGACCGCCTAGAGATGTTTCCCAAAGCCAAGGTCCATCAGACCTTGAATAATCTATCCTTGAACAGACTGCTATGATTGGTGTTGATTGGTCATGAGTCACAAGTACAGTGGGAACTGGGAGACACTAGAAAGTGGAATTTACACGTGTAATTGAGCATAGCATTCCAAAACCAGTGAACTGTGGAGTCACCAGACTGGTCCTTTCCATTTATCCTAGTATTCCTTGCAAACATGACCATGTCAAATGTATTCCATGACTGGCAAGTTGTGGAGAAGTACTAATCCAAGGAATTGTGATTTAGAAAAGGAATATCGTCTGGTTTTTCTATTGACACCTCCCTGTTGCCTCCTTAAGGTTATGACTGGACTATGTCCCTTACTATAAGGACCTTTCAAGGACAAAGCATTTGTGTCCATGATAAGAAAAAGCACCAAGATTTGGAGTGTAAACAGAAACAGTAGTGAAGCAGCAAGAATGGTTTTCCCTTCAGGATCAGGCTCATCATTGGACTTCCTGTTAATGAGTTGGCCTCTAAAACACCTCCTCAAATAAGTTTGGTTAATAGAGATTTTTTTTTGTAGGTCAGAGTTGAATGGAAAAATATCATCTTTGCTTAGTTCTAGGTGGATGTATTTTGCAACATGATTCTCTGTGTTTAGATAGCTCAAAGACTGAAAATTAATCATCCTTTTTGGGTCAAGATATCAAATAAGTTACATAAATCAAGATTACTTTGTGTTTTTCTTTTGTAGGTGGTAAGAAATTTCTATTTATTTTCTCTTGTAAAGTTAATACAACTTTTGGCTGCATTCCTTTCTCGGTATTTTCTATTTCAGTGATTAATGCCACTAAATTCCTGCTCATCTAAGCCAGAAATCTGGGAGCTACCTCTGAGACATCCCTCTTTTCACTTCCCATTTTGAATTTGTCATCAGTTTCTTTCAAATTTCTCTCCATCATGTCTGCCTTAGTTCTGGTCATTATGGTCTCTTGGATTATACTGTTTTTTCCCTTCTGTTGTTGTTATTGTTCAAAATCCAAGTCTCCCCTCCTCTTTAGTCCATCTGTTGTGATGCTGCCAGAATGCTCTTTGTGTAATGGAAGTATGGTTGGTTTCTGTTGCCTGTAAGATAAAGACCAAGTTCCTTAGCATAGCTGTGTGTAAAGGATTAACAAAATCTTTTTCCTTCTTCCTGAGGGATTCATCTTGAATTAAGTGCTTCTAGTTCTTTTCCCTTGAAAACCTAACAAAGGAGAAACATCTGGCTGTGTTACTGGGTCATGCTTCTAATGGTAACAATGGCCCATCACTGATATACTGCATCTGGTCAAGGAGAATTATCAGTGGAAAACCATAATTTTGCTTCTTAAGGATGATGATGGTTATAAGTGGGCATGTCTCTGGACTCCTTTAGACATAGGTCTATAGGAGCCTTACAAGGTACATCGGTTTCTAATTGGGGTATGAGGCTACTGAATCACATTCCCAGTGAGATCTCATGAAGCACATGAAGCATTAGTTGGGGTGGGAACAGAAAAGACTGGAGAGTGGGCTGCTGGGAAGACTCTTTCGGAGGAAGTATCCCTGACACTGGACTGCTGGCCGGCTCAGGTCCTCCTCATTAATCTCATGCCCAGTGCAAATTTTTGTAGGATTGTGGGCTTGACTATTGAACCAAATGCAAAGACCAGCAAGAGGAGACATTGCAGTGGCGTCCAAGTTCCTGTCCCTTATCACGTTTATCTCCAGCTACTCTCAACCTCTGTCTTACATACTGTTTTATTTATAGTTCCCTGAATGTGTTGTACTCTTTCATCCTCACTTCTATGCTTCCTTTCTTCTCCTCCTCCTCTTCCTTTTTTACACCTTCTTTATGCCATTCTTTTACTACTCCTCTATTTTATTCCAGAACATAATTAGTCTATTGAGTGCTAGTTCTTTAAAATTTTCACTATATAAAATCCCTTTGGAACACATTCTTAGAGTAGAGACAGTGTGACACAAAGGACCAATTAGGCCCATAGTCTATTTAAATTTTCAAATGGTTGATGAAGAATCAAAAGAAGACTAATGCGATTAATGAGAATTACATGAAAATCAAATATCAGTGTCCATCAATAAAGTTTTATTGGAACATGGCCACATTCATTTGTTTATACATAGTCTATGGCCGCTAATTATAGTGGCAAAACTAAGCAGTTATAATAGAGATCAAATGGTTCTTAAAGCTTAAATTATTCCATATCTGACCTTTTATAGTAAAAGAATTGCTGTTCCTTTTGTCTAGAGTAGCATCTTCCAATGGAAATTTCTGTAGTAGCAGAGATATTTAAAATTACATAGTTTATCATGGAAACCATGAGCTCCTTCTGGCTCTTAAAACTTAAATTTGAATTATTAAAAATTAAACAAAATAAAAATTCAGTCTCTCAGTCACACTAGCTACATGTGGCTGGTGGCTACCATACTGGATAGGGCTAGACTAGAAATCTAGCTTTGTTATGTTGGCTAGTTCCATTGCACCCTGAGCATAATTGTGTTGTTGCATTTAATGCACTGTTGAATGATTTATTTCTTTATTTTTTTCTGCTCTATAGTGAATTTGGGGGAGACAGTAATTTTTATTTTATTTGATGTTGGAAATTTAGAGCTATTATAGTACTTTGTGGATGGCAGAGCCTCATTAAAGTTTGTCTGTATAGTTCCATCTGATAGCATTCTAATTCTACCCTCCTTATGCACAATTTCCACATCCACAGATCCAGCCAATTGTGGATTGAAAATATTCTTTAAAAATTGTATCTGTACTTACTATGTAGACTTACCTTTCTTATAATTCTTTCCTAAACAGTCCTGTATGACTATTTACATAGCATTTGCATGGTGGTAGGCCCTATCAATAATCTAGAAATAATGTAAAGTATATGGGAGGATGTGTGCAGGTTACATGCAAATACTACACCATTTTATATGAGGAACTTGAGCATCTGTGGCTTTTGGTATTCATGAGGACTTTGGAGCCATTTCCTGTGGATACTAAGCTTTGACTGCATATTGTTTGATTGAAATAGTTTTTTGGAGTAATTTATAAAGGCTTTAGGGGTCCTCTGTAGCATGAATGGATTTGTCAGAATGACCAACAGAATGTTTATTGCTCTTAATATGAGCCAGTTTTATGCTAGGCATGACTACATTCAAGTATCTCATTTCCCACTGGTCTAAAAAATAAGTTGTTTATTGTAGTCATCATGCTATGGGTAGGGACAGTTAGTCTCACTAGTCTTATATTAAGGTTTCAATTTCCTCCTGAGAATTTTTGAATTTCAAATAGAACATTCTTAAACCAAGTAAATGACAAAATTTCAGTGATCTAAGATAAATGAGAAGGGATGATATTTAGGGTGAGGAAAATAATCTCTGGTTTTCTTGAAATCTCACTCTGTGAATGATTTGTCTGTTGTGCCTTACTGATAAAATCCAATGGTGTTTAAATAATGCAATTTCCTTCATTTACATAATAGGGAAATTATTTTATTTGATCTTTACAATTATCTTCAGTAAGTATAGAATGGTGCCTTTTAGCACATTAAAAATTTAGAATCAAAAAAATTTAAAAAGTGACCAGAGTTATGAATACTTTAGAATGCCCCAATCTTAAAGCAATGACCTCTTAATTGAAATTTCTGTGATAGAGATGCTTTAGAATTTTTTTTTAATGCAAAGATGATACAGATTTTAAAATAAGGCTTTATGGTATCCTCTGTATTCAGTCTCCTCTATTCAATACGATAAGTGGTAGAAGATGTCCTTCTACACTATATCTTTATATTATATTATATATTTTATATATTATATATATTATATTATATCTATATTATATATATTATTTTATCAGGCATATTTTAAAAGTGATATGTATTCCACAATTGATGCCTGGGACCAATTCTGGGCTTGAGAAAATAGTAGTTACATCTAATAGAGGAAACAGTTTTTATTTCAAGAGGAGTAATGGTGTGGAGCTTCCCAGGTGGTCCAGGAGGATTCTGAGTGTTTCTTGCTCTCCTCCACCACAGTGAAGGGCACTATTGAGTAATATTAGGTATTCAGTAAGCCAGGGACATATTTTTGTAAGTACAGTATGTGACCAAAGGTGCCAAAGGAGATCCTTATTCTTTTTTTAAATTTTTTTTTTTATTTTTTAACACAAGATGCTTATTTCATGTTGTAAATTATACAGAGAGAAAAAGGCAAGCACAATTCAAACTACCCTTAATAAGATTTTACAAATATGATATTTAATTCTCAACATTTCTCAAAATTTGAATTGTTAACATATTAAATACTAGTTTTTACTACTTTTTTTTATTTCCAAGTAGATTTATATCTGAGAGTAAGGGAGCTTTTAATGTTTTGACAAAACATTTTAGGACTCACAGAACAATTTCTTTCACTAATTTTTTTTTTTAGTTCAAATGCTACAGTTTATTATTATTTTAAAAGGTTAGATAAACTATAAAACAATTGACAATATTTTTTTCTGTCTAAAGCCAATTATTTTCCAGAAATTTGAATAGCAAATAATGACTATATGAAAGAATGGCTGTGTTTAATTAACTATTTTCCCTAACAGTTCTTTATTTTTATTTTATTATTATTTATTTTTTATTTTTACAGACTGCATTTTGATTCATTGTACACAAATGGGGTATATATGATTGTGCACAATGTAGATTCGCACCATTCATGTAATCATACATGTACATAGGGTAATGTCTGTCTCATCCCACCATTTTTCATACCCCTGCCCCCTCCTCCCTTTCATTACTACTATGTAATCTAAAGTTCCTCCATTCTTAGGAGCTCCTTATTCTTTGGTTAGCTATCTTTCTATTTATCTTATGTCTGCACTGAAGAGACTTTCAAATACCTAGACTTTCAAAGTGTTCAGCAAGCCAAATGATATTTCACTAAAATATTTATCACCCAAAAGTTAATGTCCTTTTAATAAATGAAGGAAGCAGAAAAAAAATGAATTTTGCTGCAATTATGTCCCATAGCTATGTTTTAATTTGAAGATGTTCTTTAAATTACATAAGTAGTACATGAAAATATGCTGCCTAAGGAATTTTTTTAAAGCCAAAGATGATACAGATTTTTAAAGTAAGGCTTTATCATAGCCTCTGTATTCAATCTACTTGTCTCCCTAGGGACAATTTTGATAAATATTGGAATATGTCCTCCTACACTATATATTTTCTAAATATGAATCAGGCATATTTTAATAAGATGTAATCACTCTTATAATCATTTTCCTGGGGCTTATTTTTATGACTCAATGATCTATTGTTTTCTGTGGTTGTTACATGTTAGTACATCTCTATTATTGATTACCAGCATAATGCTGTGCTACATATTAGATCTGGAATATCTCCCAAAGGTTTAAAGGCTTAGTTCTTAGTGTGATGCAATTGGGAGGTGATAAAAACTAAAAGAAATGGGACTCAGTGAAAGATTTTAGGTCATTGCGGTCATGTCCTTCAAGGGAATTATGAGTTCCTAGTGTCTTCCTCTTTTTCTTTTTTTGGATTCTAGGCATGAAGTGAGCAGCTAGGATGCATGCTCCTATCATGATGTGCTATTCCCCTTACCAAGGTCTAAGAGAAATGGACCTGTCAGATCATAGACTGGAACCTCCAAAACTGTGAGCCAAAATCAACCTTTCCTCTTACTAAGTTTATTTATCTAAGGTACTTGTTATTAATAACAGAAAGTAGATTAACACATGCTGTGTAACAAAACACCCCAGAACTTAATGACTTTAAAAAATAGTCATCTATTGTCAACAAATATATGAAAAAAATGTTTAACATCTCTAGCAATTGGAGAAATGAAAATTAAAACTACAGTGAGATTTCATCTCATCCCAGTCAGAATGACAACAATCAAGAATGTGAGCAACAATAAATGTTGGTGAGGATGTGGGGGAAAATGTTTACTCATTAATTGCCAGTGGGACTGCAAATTGATGCAACCACTATGGAAAGCAGTTTAGAGATACCTCAGAAAACTTAAAATGGAACCACAATTTGACTCAGTTATCCCACTTCTTGGTATATACCCAGATGACTTAAAATCAGCATACTACAGTGACATAGCCACATCAATATTTATAGCAGCTCATCTGACAAAAGCAAAGCTATGGAACCAATGTAGTTACCATTCAACAAATGAATGGGTAAAGAAAATGTGGTATATATACACAATGGAATATTACTTAGCCATAAAAAGAATGACTTTATGACTTTTGCCAGTAAATGGATGGATCTGGAGACTATCATGCTAAGTGAAATAAGTCAGTCCCCAAAACCAAAGGCTGAATGTTCTCTCTGATATGTAGATACTAACGCACAATGTAGGGTGGGGACTAGAAGTTCAGTGGATTAGACAAAAGGGAAAGAAGGGAAGGGAAGGAGAATTGGAATATGAAAGACAGTGTAATGAGTTGAACATAAATTTCCTATGTGCATATATGAATATACAGCCTGTGAAACTCCACGTCATGTACAAACACAAGAATGGAATCCTAATTAGAATAAGTTATGCTCCATGGAAGTATAATATGTCAAAATACACTGTACTGCACTGTATATCTAAAAAGAACAAATAAAAAATTTAAAAAGGAAAAATCAAAAACAAATAACAAACAAAAATAGCCATCTATTTTTTTCTTATGGGCATATTGTCAGCTGGTAGTTCTTTGGCTAAAAACTGATCTTAGTTGTTTTTTTCATGCACCTGTTGGCAAATGGGCTAGGAGCTGGCAGTTCTATGATGGTCTCCGCTGAAAAACTTGGCTTTTCTCTCTGAGATATGTGAGCAGGCTAGCTTGGCCATGTTGTAATTGTGGAGGCAGGGATCCAAGAGTTCATGCAGAAACCTACAAGAGTTTTGTCAAAAACTCTTTGTAGGCACCAAATTAACTGTAAGCCTATCAACAGAAGTGCATCACAAGGTCCAGCCCACATCAGCATTGGAATGTATGAATAAAGAACATGAACAGTGGGAAATGGAAAAAGTGGGGTCATTCATACAATTTACCTGAATACAGCATGGTTTTGATTCTATGTAGGACTTTACAATAAGGTCATCCCAAAATAGACATATGTGGTCTAAATCCCATGATAGACATGGAGAGTACTGCTAGTTTGCACTCATACAAACATTGCTGGGAGAAACATGCTCAAACACATATTTTACATCCACAATGTTTTCTTTCAAGAAAATCTAGAAATTTGTCTTTCATTAAAAGGAAAATAGAGTGTGTGTAGTAAAATACCTTTGACCAAAATACAAGAAGGCTATGTCTGCTGAGTTCACTACTTTCTGCCTTGGAAGGTAACATTTTTTGCCCACGAGTTAGGGTTTGAACTTGCTATTCAATCAGTAAAGAGCAAAGAGCATGTGTCTCTCCTTTGTTCTTCTTGGTGGTTTGAAGTAGGTCCAATAAGTAGGAACTAAGGAAGTGAAGTGTATCTAATTTCAGGTGAGTACTGAAATTTATTCTGTGCTTACTTATTCTTAATACCTTATTTGTGGCTTAAAAAATATAGCATATGTGATTATATCCTTCTGGGATCTACAAAGAGAAATGAAATTAACTAACAGTGACATTGAAACAGATAATAATCATCAACAATTCCATGTTATCATTATCATGCTCAAACCCCAGTATATGGATCAGTTTCTAGCACGTCATAGGTGTCTAATAAATTTTGTGTTGAATAAATGCTAAATATAGGTTACAACCTGCCCAGTGAGTCCTTTGTAATAGAGATTATGTGACAGAAGAACGTGGTTTGATATTTGAGATCTGGGAAATCTTGTGATTTCAGGTTCTTGGGGACAGTTTTCCATAGATAAGGATTCTCTTTTGTTTGACTATTCATTGCTGGGAATAATAATTCTCTGCCATTACGCAGTTCCATTCAGTCTTAGCTATAAGAGTCCTTAAGGTGCGGAATAAAGATTGACACATTAAAAATGACTTTTTAAAGAGCCCAGGGCCTTGTTTGGGGTCATGTAATTGAAGACAATGTTCCTAACTATAATGAGAACAGCTGAGGCCTCAAAGCTAAAGAGTTTAAAGAGAAGAGATTTATGCAAGGATGAGAAACGCCAGGCCATTACATGAAGAAAGTAATTTTTTCTGTTCTCGAATTGAATTTCCTAATAAGTCAAGGTTCAATTTATTTTACTTATAAATGAATAGACACTTTTCCCTGCTTCCTCTCTGCTTGATTGTAAGAGTTTAGTTCACAAAATAGGAAAAAAAAAATATAGTGCCACTGGTCTCCCTTAGAGGACAGATGATTATATAATCACCAAATTAAATTAGGAACATAGAAAACATTTTTTTAAATCTGCTGTCTATAAAAACAGCATGTTTTCATTGTCACTGACAAGAAAAAAATGGGTCTGAAGCAGGAAATATATTAGCAATCATATTTTGCTATCCAGGGAAAACAGCTTTAAAAAAAAATGAAAGCTGATTCTTTCATTAACTATGAATATTACCTCTAGCAGTATATAAATCAATCTATTATATTTGTGCTTCCAAGTGCACAAATTGGTTAAATACATAGGAACTCTTTTTCCCAGAAATGTAGAAGTCACTGAGAAATAATGGTTTAACCACATTTAGATGCTGTTTTAGAAGAAAAAAAAAAAATCAGAATTGTTACATAACACAATCTGTTTTTCTCCAAGTCTCAGAAGGTACCTGAGGTAGCATGAGGGTGCAAGGGGATCTCTTAAAAAATAACAACCCATCATTGTTGACCAAATGCTCCCTGCTTATACAGAGCCTAGGAGCCCTTCTCCGGCTACTTTAGCAGCATCAGGGAAGCATCAGGAGTAAGGCTTTGCTGCTCGTACCCAGCTCCTTCTGTTCTTCCCAACACCATCCCCATACTACCTCATTGATGCTGGCTGCCCAGGATATTGCTAGCGTGTTTTCTGTCCTCTCAATGATCACCCTTGAGGTGCCAAGGTGCAGTTTTTCCTGAAGTCACCTTTCGATCATCACCAGACTCTATTCCACATTGAAGTATGAAGATGGAGTTTCTTAACCTACTCTGTGACATATTGGAACCCAAATTGCCCTATTTGTGAATTAAGGTCTCCTAGGGTTCCCTAAGGAGCAGACCTTCTGCTTTGGCCTGAAGTCCCTTTCCTTAGTACCCAGATATGAGTCTGTAGGGCTAAGCAGGTTACAGCAAGCAGATGCTACCGTGTTCTTTTCACTCTTTCCTCCCTGGACCCACACACACCCACTGCCCACCCAGGCACATACCCCTGCCAACCCTGTTCAGAAAAGACTCTTCAAACTGGCTCAGGAAAATCAACTTCTGACATGACCTTCCCACAGTTCAAGCATCTATACACAGACATATGTAACTTTCCATGATAGGCATAGCTTAGGAATTCTCTTTGTGCAAATGAATCACACAGAGAAACTTGCTAAGAAGCAGATTCTTCATGGGACCAGAGATGCTCCATTTCTAATAAGCTGCCAGCTGATGCTGGTGTTGCCGGTCTGGGGAACACACCACAGATCCAAGGCTCACAATGCAGAAGAGACTTTGCTCTGTCAGTGGGTGGCTGACATGGGTGGCGCCTGGATGTTTACAGTGATCTGTTGATGGTTTCTTCATCTTTCCTATTTCCTCCTGCTTTTCTATGGTAAACTGAGTAGGTGAGAAACTAGTGATGCACAATAATACCTGTTCAACATTTCATTTTAATAGGAGCACAATCAAATACAAATTATGCGTGGCCCACATTTTTGATGAATGTAGTTCAGGTTGGCCAAGATTTAACCTAAAATCTTGAGACGAGGTGGCGATGATGGTGCTGGTGGTTATAGGGAAAGTGGATGGTAAATTACTGTCCATTCATGTCTTTGATTTTTATCATTAATTTTCCATTTTGCTGCCAATATTGCTTACTTTGGAAGTAAAGCTGGATAATTTCTGCATAGTAATAACATTGGTGCCTTGTGGAGATATCGGAATGAAATATCAGATGTGATATGATTCTACATGTAAGACAATAACAACTGTTGTGCAGTGCAAATTTTATAATGCATTAAAATTTATGGTATGTTTTATAATCTAACTCATGTAATGACCCCGTGAAAGTGGATGATTAATGGCATTTCTATTTAAATTTTACAGATGAGGAAACTGAGGCTCAGGGAGGTAATTTAACTTCCAGAGTTGCAAGTCTAGTCATGGGAAAAGGTAAAATCTGGGGCCAGGTCACTTAATAGAAATGAATACATGTTCCCTTTTACCACAATAACTTGGAGAGTCTATTCATTTCTACAATTTGTTCAAACAGTCCTCTCTTGTTTGGTGGTTAAATTTTACACATAAGTGGTCATACACCCACATGTATGGCATAAATTTAAATTGTCAGATTATGCATTTCTCCATATTTTTTGCTACATTTCTCTTCCCCTTTTTCTTCCCTCTCCCATCAAATCACCTTGACCCTCCATCTGGACAGTTCTCCCACGTGAACAATATGATCTATTTATCTTCATGTTTATACAATCACATAAAATATACACATATGAATATGAGTAATCATTATATGCTATTATATACATTTTTCTATATATTTCTTTTCTTACTTAACAACGCAGTTTCAAAATCTCTCTAAATTCAAGGGCTTACTTCTTACTGGTTCTTTTCTTTGAACATGTAATGTGTTTTGTTTAGAGATACAGCGAAACTGTAAATTGTTCAGTATTCCCTTGACGATGGGCCATTCAGTTTGTTCTCAATTTTAGTCATTATTAACAGTATGCCGTTAGCACTCTTGTACATATACCTTCAGGTGCCAGCTGGTTTAAAGGGGTATAAACACAATGTTATTATTTGTAATAGCTATTGATAGATTTTCTTTCCAAAACCTTTTCAAAAACGGTTGTGACAAGCCACATTTCCACAGGACACCTTCAAGAATTCCCTTTCCCTTATATTCTACCTGCAAGAGATGATAAAATAATTTTAAATTTTTGCCTCTGGGAATAAGATATCTCATAGCAAATTTAATTTGCTCTTCTCTTATTGCTATTATAATTGGATATTTTTTCTAATATATATTTTGGTCCCTTGCATGGAATCTTTTGTGAATTGCCTTTCCATATTCTTAATATAATATTCTACAGGGTAGTTTATCTCATCCTTGCTGTTTCTAAGAATTCAGTATATTCTATTGCAATATTTATTATCTATGTTAAATGTTTTTGTTTGCACTGTAATATTTTCAGAATTTCTCATTCATCTGTGAGGTTATGGTATCTTCTGCTATACATTTCAAATTCTTATGGCTCAAATAATTTTTTCTTTTTCTTTTATATACTGGGTGTTTCATCCATGGTGAAGATTTCTTTTGATTGTATCGTATGCAGGAATTGGTTTATGTTTTGCATTTAAGTGTTTTGTTCTGGAATTTCTCTATGAATGTGGTGAAAGAATGGGTCTACTTTCATTGTCTTCTGGTTGGAAAGTCAGTTGTTCCAATACCATTTTTAAAAATTAAGTCACAATTTTCCACTGAATTAAAATTCTTCCTTTGTCAAACATAAACTTTGCAAATATACTAGGTCTATTTCTGGATTATGTTTTGCAGATACTGGTCAAGAACTATGAGGGGGGTCTGAGATTTCCCGCTGCTGAGTTAATCAGTTAGCTTGCTACCGTTTTAGGGATCCTTGAAAAAGAAGACTCCTGGTTTAGAGGCAAAGAACAGCTTATCATGAACATACTAGCAGTATAATGAGTTTAATAATTTTTCTGGCACAATTTCTCTTAGGCACAATTCAAACAGGGTGTTATTAAAAGTTACATTACTTAAATGTTGTTATGTAGTGGGTTTTTTCCCACTTAGTTTGAGATTTTTAAATTTCTATTGTGATTTCTTTAACTTGTGTTCTTTAAGTGTATTGCTTACTTGCTAAAACTTTGAGGATTTCTCATATTTCTTTCCATTGTTTGCTAAGTTAATTCATCATCTGAATATTTTAAAAAATTTCAAGACTTGTATTATGGCCTAGAATATGGTCTATTCTGCAGAATGTTTCATATTGCATTTCTGGTAATGCATCTTGGCTGCAGACATAATTTTCTTAAGTATGAAAATTTATTTTTTTCTGACATTTTCACTTCATTATAGGTAAAAACATTAAATTTATCATCTTAACCATTTTTAAGTGTACAGTTCAGTAGTGTTAAGTATTGTGCAACAATCTCTAGAACATTTTTATCTTTCGGCACTGAAACTCTATGTCCATTAGGCATTAATTCTTTCTCATTCATCCCTCCAGCCTATGGTTATCATCTTTAGACTTTCTGCTCCTTGATTCTAACTACTTTTGATACTTCATGTGAGTGTAATAATACAACACTGTGTTTGTTCTTTCATTTCATGTATTTCATTTCTTATATTTGCATATGTTCCTGTTTTATTTCACCAAGCATACTTTTTTTCAAGGTTCATCCATACTGTACCATGTGACAGGATTTTCTCCCTCTTTAAGGCTGCATAATATTCTAAACATTCTATTGTGCTTGTCCATGGACATTTGGGTTGAGTCTGCCTATTGATATTGTAATAATGTTGCTTTGAACATAAGTGTGCAAGTATCTCTTTGAGATCTTTTTGAGATCTTGAGATCTTGATTTCAATTCTTTTTGATAAATACTCAGAAGTGATATTTGTAGATTATATAGTAACTAAAAAAATTTTTGTGAAATTTCCACATTGTTTTCTATATTGGCCTCACCATTTACATTCCCACCAATAGTGTTCAAGGTTTCCAACTTCTCTGCAGCCTCACCTATACTTACTATTTTCTGTTCTTTTGTTAGTGGCCATCCTGATACATATAAGGTGATAGGTCATTGTGGTTTTGATTTCTGTTTCTCTAGTGATTATTGATGTCATGCATCTTTTCATGTGCTTCTTAGCAATAAATATACATATAGAATATATATATATATAAAGGATATATATAGCAATATATATTGCTATAATATATAAAGAATATATGTATACATATATTCTTTATATATTAGATTTTTAAGATCCTTAGATTAAATAGATTTTTAGGTCCTTTGTCACTTTTAAAATTGAGTCATTGCTGGCATTTTGTAAATGATATTTTCAGTGTACTAGCATTCTGCTAGTACATTGATGGTTTTTTTCTTTCAGCCCTTTAAACATGTTCCATTGTGCTTGGGCTGTTAATAATTTGAAGGCAGCTAATTTTGTATTATTGCTGCTCTGTATGTGATGTTCATTTTTCTCTGGTTGTTTTTAATATTTTCTCTTTACTCTTGATTTTTAGCCATCTGACTATGATGCACCTAGATGTTTTGTATGCTCTTTCCCCCTTATCCTACTTGGCATTTGATGCAATTTTCTTCTATATCTGAGTTGTAATTTTTGCCACATTTAATAAAGACTTCAACTATATTTAAAATAATATTTTCCTTCCTCTTCTTTTTTCTTCAGACTCTAATTCCAACTGTATCATATGACTCAGTATTCTCCCACTTATTTATACTGAAGCTGTGTTTTAGTCATTTTGTCAATATGTTTTTTTCTTCTGTTCCTTAGATGAGAACATTTTTTAGTTATCTCTTGTCTTTGTTCATTATTCTGTGTCTATAACAAAATGCTTAAAGCTGGATACCTTATCAAGAAAAGAGGTTAATTAAGCTCCCACTCTTGGAGGCTGAATGTCCAAGACTGGGGGACCTTATGTATTTGGTCTCTGGTGAAGGCCTTCTGACTACATGACAACAGGGTGGGTGGCATCTGGGCAAGGGTTTGTATGCGATGGAGAAGGTGGTCATATGGAAAGATAGGAAGCAAGAGGGATTCCAGGGCGAGTCTAGCTCTTTTTATAACAACCTGCTTTGCAGAAACTAAGCAGAGTTCCCTGAGAACTTCATTACTCTTTCCTAAGTGCATGCCTCACTTTCCATGGGCCCCATCTCTAAAGGGTCCCACTACTTCTTAACAGGTCCACATCGAGGGCCAACCATCTAGCACACAAACACTTGAAGGAAACACTCAAACTGTATCCAAACTGTGGTTGCTCTTCTCAAGTTCATTGTGCTTTTCTTTTGATATCTCAGGTCTGCTAGTAAGTCTATCTAGCTAAACTTTACTTTTAGACATTGTAAATTTAATGCTGTAGTCTCATTTTGTTCAATATCATAGTTTCAAATTTTAACATTTCTATCTGCTTATTTTTAATAATACTTCCCTTACTATTTTGAACACATTCACAGTAGGTGTTCGGAAGTGTATGCTCCTCCTAACATCTGTGTGCGATTGGGGGTTGGTGTTTGTGCACCAAGGTCTTTCTCTTGGTAATTGGACAATTTTATTTCTGTTTTTGTCTTGATTTTACTTTGCTTTTTCATGTCAGGTATTTGGGCTGTGTATCATACATTGCGATTGACCTATCGTAGGGAGTTTGGATTTTGTTATCTTTTCATGAAGAATCTTGAATTCTTGTGCTGTCAGACAGTTAACTTTGCTAAATTATAACTCTTAACTCTGTTCTCCCTGTGGTGGCAAATTAGTTGAAATTTGCCCCCGGTTCTCCTAGTCTCCATCTATTTCTTTCACCTGAAGCCCTGGAGTTTATATAGTTCAGGGATTAGCCAAGGAGGTGAACAGATTGGTCCCACTCCTTCAAAGCTCTCTTCCCTGGGAATTTTCTCCCTCAGGGCTGAGCTCCCTCCTCTGCATTCAGAATACCCTCTAGCTTCTCAGCCAGGGAAGTATCCAAACATAAAAAGCCACAAAATGATAATTTTCCCCAGCACACTTGCTCTCTTTCAAGGATCCCTTAAATTCTGTGAACTTTGCTCACTCTCCAATGTTTTAAATTGAATGTTTTAATTCACATTTTGTCCCGAGTTTATAATTGTTATCTAAGGGAGAGTCAGTCACTCTACTACTACTGGAAGAATATACAGACTTTAATAAGCTAAAGCACCTGTAAATTATAGAATCTATCTTATGGCATCTTGGGAAGGAAAGCCAAAAAGCATTTTTGAAATTAGAGTTTTTTTTTTTGAGGGAAAGAATGATCAAACAATAAACATCTTTTGTTTGTAGCTCACCAGTTCACACTGTGAAATAAATCAATTGCAGAGTGGAGCTTGTTGTCGAATGCAATCTCTTCTGAACGCATCGTTGTTTAACAAAGGTTGATCAACTAATCCATAGTAAAGCTGACCCTTGTGGTCAGCACACAGTTTCTCAATGACTGAGAATTTCTATGTAAACTTGAAAGTTTATTGATCAATAAAAGCATATATAAAAGAAATGTCCAGGGCAACTAGACTATGGAGATTTAGGAATAGTTGTGTGTTTATAAATATTTTGGTTTGTTTTTTAGAAAAAACATTTGCTTGTATGAAAGCTGGCCATGAGTGTGGGTAAAATTTACTCAAAATATCCAGTTAAAATGACCAAGTCTTTCCTTTCACAAGTCACTGAAGCCAATTAAAATTTGGCAGTAAAGGAGAACTGGGATGAATTCAAGGTGCCAGTTTGTTCTCCTTTAAATCACATTTTCTTCTTTTCCTTTTATGCCAAAAAGACTGTAATTTTTATGAAATGAATTTTATAATATGTATTTGTTAAGAAAAATGGTCCAACCAAAGTAAAGAGTCATTATATATTTTTCCTTGAATTGAAAATATGCTTTTGCATATTGATGAAAGGAAGCAAGAATAGCAAACATCTATGTTTTAGGCATTACTGATAACTGGTATTGTGTGGGAAATGATAATAAAGACTGAATTGGAGACAGGCAGTTAGTGTAGAATAGGAAATCTGGTCAAGTTGAGGAATGGAGGCCATCAGAGTCTGGGAAGTCTTGGAGACTGCCCTGGGAGACTGGAATGTCAGTGTCTCCAGAGCCCTTTTGATCATCAAGGTTACTTACCTAACTGCCCCTCCCCAAAAAGCTGTAGGCAGGGAGTTGCTAATTAATGGCCCCTGGGTCCCTACCTGATATCTGTATGGCCCTTCTCCCTGCCATTTGCATCTCGCCTATTCTCGGTGTCACCAGGACCTAGTCACATAGGCAGGAAGGACAGATAAGGGTCAGAGGAAAGACCCTAACCTATAAAAGATGTAGGGTGCGCTCACTTCTGGGGATTCTAGAACATCAGCCATGGCCCCCAAGTTGTATTACTACTTTCAAATAAAACCTGCTTAATATGCTTGCCTTGGCTTGCTTCTCTGGTGTTACACTTCAACACCTGAGGAAGCAGAACTCATCACCGGTAAATGGCGGTATCAATAACAGTCAATTATTACTATTTTCAATAAGAACATTGCATTCTTCTTTCAGAGAGGTCTTAAAATGAATCGTTTCAACATGTAAAAGTAGATTAGTTGGACTGTGAGTCCCTTGGGCTGGAGCTATGTTAGGTTCCTCTGCATCAGGTCTAGTACAGTGCATGACACAAGGGAAAAGGAAAGAAATATTTATTATCTAAGTAATGGGTTTTTTTTTAACCATTTTTTAAACGAATGAAATATGTTGATAGATCATTGGATTTCATGATTTCTATCACTTTACATGTTATTTTAATGATCGACAGTTTTCATATGAACACTTCAATGTTAGATAAATTTCCTGTGCATTTTAAAGTATAATCATTGGCTAGGTACATAAATTCAATGCTTGATGTAAAGTATCACTTTTGAGAACAAACTGAGATCTCTTTCTTTACAAAGGAATGTTACATCTTCATAGTCTAAAATTCAAATGTTGCTAGAGAGTTCATTGTTTAAGGGGGAAAAATGTTATTCTGGGGCAATAGGTGTATTTTCTGTTTGATTTTATACACAGAATTCCTAGCACATAGTAAAAAAAATCAATCAATAATGAGTTGAATCCATGGAGAATGAATTCGAGGTTTATTAAAATACATTATTAAGATAATAAATGTGATTGTAATATTTCTTGGCTAATAAAGTGTTCATCAGAAAAGTTCACAGAAGAATAACAACCCATGTAGTGTCATTCACACTCCCCTGGGGTTTTTCAAACATAGAATTGACTTCTAGTGACCTACCTAAATATATTGAACTTTTTTCCTACTTTCATCATGAAGTTTTATTACACATATGTTAGCATGTTCAGTTTTGCTGTTTTATTTACTGCTCTGGGCAGTTATGCAGTCTGTGGAGGAACTGAGCTTCCTGCAGTTATTCCTGACAAGAATTTTGTTGAAGGGCTGCTTATTGGTAAGTGGACGCCTACCCGGGACTTCGTTTTAGGACGAGTCCCTCAATGCTCATTGGCCCCCATTCACCCACAGAGACGCAGGCGTTGGCTGCGCATATGAAGATATACTGCTGGGAAGATCATGTATTGTGCAATTAATTGCCTTTTATTTCAGACTTAACTTGTTTTTGTCTTTGCCTACTTCCATTTATGCTTATATAGGTTTTATAAGAGAACAAGTGAGAATAGTCTCTAACTGTAATGCAATTCAGATTTTTCCGTGTTCTTTCACATACCCCCATTATACAGCCAGACTGAAAATAAAGCAGGCAGATCTGTTTCCAACTAGGACTATTAGTAGGGTCCCAACAGAGAAAAGAAACCATTCTGGATATTTTGAATAGAGAGGGATTTAATTTAGAGATAGCTTCAGTAGTGCTGATTGGGTAGGATAAAGAAAGGGGATAGTGTTACTGTCCCTCTGTGGGGACCCAAGTTCCCTACCTTCACAAGGAAGAATGGGCACTTCAAAGATGGGGGCGGGGCCATTTTCCTCCTAATTTTGATTTGAAGGTCAATCAAAAGTGAATTCTATTTAACAAGTTACTGAGTATAAAAACTAGTTAGTTTAAAAAATATCCCCTGCTATAACAGTATGATGGCCCCACTAGATTTTGAATTTCTAGAGAGAGGGTCTCTATCTTTAATCACTGTTTTATGCTGAACTGAATTATGGAATTTCTGTTTTATAACTTCAAAAACTTTCAGTGTAAATTTTAGGTGGACTAACATTTTCAGAGCCTTGATAATTTTAGAAAGCTAATTATGGTCTTTCTTACCTATTTTTAAGAAATTGGCAAAGTTGGTGAGATTAGGAGGTATCTGCTTCTCCACATTTAAATGCATATTACAGTACTAAGCATAACGCTGTCTTGTGAAATTTGTGTTCTTCTTTTCTATTAAATATCAGAAAGTGGAGGTATAGTCATTCAAAAAATTTTCTTTCCAAGACTTGGTATTTGTGGGATGAAAAATTTTAAAATATCAAATTATTTTCATGTAATGAAGGATTTCAAGTACACAGAAAAATGTAGAGATAATACGGAAGAGCATCTATGTGTCTACTACCCAATTTGCTTCAGAATTTGGAAAAAAAATTTAAACATAACAATAAAGCAAGAAAAGCAACTGTTTTTAGTGTACAATTATATATTTCCATTAAATCCTTATCAATTTGAGTTGATTCTTTAAGGTTATCTCTAGGAATTAAAAGTCCTATTTTAATGGGATATTCTACTAATGGTACACATTAGTTCTTTTAAATTTTCATAGATGCATTAAATATTGTCAGTTCAGTCTCATTGACTTGATTTTATATTAAAAGTAGTTTGTCATCCCATTTTTGGAAAATTATCTTGTTATACTCTCAAGTTTGTAGTAAATGGCACATGAAAAACTATAAAAATGACAGATGAAAATTAAAAGGTGAGTCCTTGTGCACATATTTCTCCAGAAATATCAGGCATGTTTTTGAGCATGTGGCATCATTAAGCATGTTCATGTGTCACAGGATGGTTTAGTTGGAATAAAATTATAAATCTATTATTCAAATGAGGTAAAGGATTATATGGTTCTTTACGCAGAAAATATCTCTCGTTTCTCTTCCTTTGTTATCTCATTCAGTTTTAGATGAAGGATGTCAGATGGTATAATGAGGAAACCAGTTCTCATTTTCACCAAGACTGCCCACATTTAATACATGTGCTTCAAGCTTCAGTATCTTTCCAAGTAATAAGCTGCTATGTGTCTTACTTTCTTGTTTGTCAAAAGTGGCAAGGGCATTGGGAAGCTTATAATTTTGCTCTGCTCATCTGCCTGCAACAATATTAATTGAAATGACTGTAGTTTACAATGATTATTAAAAGTTGTAATTTTCTACAATTTATAATCTGCTTTTTAAAGAATTTTCAGTTTTTGGAATTATTTGAGGCACTATCCAAAGATGCTTCCATAAAGTATTTCTAACAAATTTGTGAATTATTTATTCATAATCAAGAAATAAACACCATAATGAGATATGTCTAGGTTAGGCTTATAAGGGACTTTTTTCCTCCAACAAAATCAGTTCAAAGTAAATCATGTAATCTCATATTCTAAATCTTTTTGTAGTGTATTCTGCATCTATGTGGAATTAATTCAAGTAAAAAAAGGATAACTTGAGGCTAAGGCAGAATTATATTTTATTTATCCCCTTTCCAAACAGCATACACCCACAGATCACTTGAGCTAAGCTATACTTATATAGAAAGAAATGGAGCAATAGAGCTGAAGTAAACAGGAAAAATAAAAATAAAAATAAAAGGGTTAATTTTATCTGACTTCTGGAAATGAAAGTAGTAGGATTTTAAGTCATTCCGAGGGGCAGTAGAACAGCAATTTCTTTATTTAATAACATGTTAAGATGAATGTTTAAAATTTGTACTTACTAAAGAGAACAGTGTGATTTTATTCTCCATGTTTAATAAATAAAGCCACCATGTACCTGGCAAAGCATGCAGGAAACAAAAAATTAGCTTGAGATTGAATCAATCAAATAGGATTTCTTAATTGGTTGCTGCCATATTAGGCACTCAGAAACGCAAAAGAAGATGAATAATTTAATCGCGAAGGCAAGGAATTAAATAAATTACAACATGATGTGTACTTAGGGACCATGGGACAAATGTAATTTGAAAGCATTGGCATTTACTTGAAGGATAAGCCTACTAGGCTAGGTAGCAGGTAGGGAGTTCCAGAAGGGGCAAGTCAAAGAAAAGTCAGGGGTGGAAATGAGAATTTGGTGTGTATATAAGACATAGGGAAAAGGTCTGGTGATACCCAAGCCCTGAGCACTGCTTTTGACCTGATCTATTAGAAAAGTTATGCCCCATAGATAGAGGTTGAAAAAAATGAGGGAGAGAGGCCGTCCTCTAGGAAACTGATCATGCAAAATTATCAGAACGCTGGGACTGCTCAGGCAAGGAGAGGATGCTGAAAATGTAATTGACATCTATAAAAATGTGTTCATGCAAGTTTTTATAAAGATTCTTTTTTAATGACTAGTCTGTAAGGAATAAAAAACCCTGGTGAAAAACATGAAAAGATAGATTCAAATTTGCAAAGATAGAGAAGACATTTCTTGCCATTTTGTCGTTGTTTGACAGAAAATCTGCAGTTATTGGACCTGCTCCTCACTGGAAGAGCTGCAAGATTTCCCATCATTCTCTTTTTGTGAGTCTTCTGCCAGGAACCCAGACATCCTTAAACATAAATGCAAAGGAAGAGTTTCTCTATAGCTAAACCCAGTTCTTTGATTTTCTATGATACATCTTAACATGATAGTAATGTAATGAGTTTTGGTCTTTTATATCTTACATATTTTTGACCCTTTTCTTTTGAAATCTCCTTTTATTTAGTCCTTTTATTTTCTTTCTTTCAAAGCTATCTGATGCAAAACAAAAAGGAAAAAAAAAAAAAAAAAAAAAAAAAAGAAAATCCCAGTGGTCCCAAGGTGGAAGTTGGAGGGATAGGGTAAAATACTTGAAATCAACAGGAAACCTCCTTCTTGCTGTCCCCATATTAATGTTCACCTATGTTAAATAGTTGAATATATCCTGGGAAGTCACTTGAACTCAGTGGTCATTAATGTCTTCATTTAAGATGACAATAACTTTGGTTGACTAAAAATTACAGGAGGTCATTATTTTGGACTAACCTCCTGTACTGGGCCCCAAGAGTAGGCTAAAACTCAAAGTGGGGTCACCATGCTGAAGTTCCATTCACCACACTGACATTAATCTATTTATCAGACCTGAGAAATTAGCCATATTTTCTAAACAGGCCAGTTTCAACTGGCATGGTAATGAAGTTCTTTCTGTCTCAATCCTTTAACAGCAGCAACAACAAAAACCTGAAATAACCTGATGTTAAAGAATCCATTATGTTTCTGTTGTTCTGCCTCCTGTCCCCACCTTTGTAATGACTGATCTGCTTGTTGGTTTTTGATTCTGTTTTCTTCAGTCTTTCTGGTCTGTAAAACCAAACTCCTCTGCTCAGCTGATTGGAACACTTACTCTTTTATAGAATGAAGTGTTGCATGATTCTAGAGTGAAAAATAAAGCAATTCAGATTGTTAACTAAATTGTTATAGTTTTGTCTAACTATATTGTTATAAACTAAATTGTTATAGTTTTGTCTTTTGACACGTTAAAATTACTTTACATTGCAATTACCATATCAGGACATAAAATATTTTATTTAAAGGCCAAGATGAATTTTTGTCAGTGTCTGCACATACTGACTAATACTTGGCATAGTACTCTGCAAGTAGTAAGTACTCACTGTGTAATAAATGGATGCGATAGATATTTCTGGTATCACGGGTTACAGAAGGAGTGTCATACAATACCTGTCGCCACCTCTCAAACACTAATAGCACTTCAGTTCATACCTGATATATTTTCATAATATTTCCAAATTCAATTTATTTTCTTCCTCAAATTATCAACACTTAATTATATTACCATGCCAAGGCATTTGAAATAAAATGAGAAAAGAAAATAAAAATTTCACTTTGAGTCTGTTAATATGTTACAATAGTAGATCTAACAAGTAAAACTAATACAGCTTATTTCACCATACCTCTCGAATATTTATCCAGTTATAACTAGAAAGGTAAAGTGTAAAAAACAGCGGAGGTTGTTGAAAGGAACTATGTGCTAGTGAAAACAGGGAAGTTTAATAGAAACCATTTTGCAAACTTTACTCTGGTGATTGTCATAATTGGAGAGGCTGAATTGAAAATGTGACCGAAATGTTTAACAATAGCCTATTGATCCCTCTCAGAATGAAAATACCCAGGTACTTTGTAATTTCAGCTCTTTTGAATGTTCACTCTTTTTTGTTCGTTCTTGATCTCACTTACTTCTTTGCACCCACTGTAGACAAAAATATGATTTGAAAATCTTATACTTTAAAATTTACTTAAACAGAGAGCTATTTAGAAACTATTCGCTTACGAATATTGAGAATATTAAACAATGAATATTTGAATAATCAAATAGCTTTGCATTTTCGTTAATCAAGAAGGTACTGCAAGCAACAGAGCAAAATGACATGGCCACCATTGCCAAATGTGAGTAGTATCTCTACTTAAAAAGTTTTAAATATTTTGTTAAAATGTTCATAAATGTTTTTCCAAGAAGAAAGCCCCATAGCCTCTTAAGTAATTCCTTGAATGTTAGTCCCACTCTTCCTTCTTTAGAAATGTACATTTACAAAACAAAAAAACTAGAGATACTGGGCAAAATTTTATGGACAAAGAGTTTCACCAGAAAATTGTTTTAAGGTGTAGCTAGGTATCTATATGTACTTAAAGATAATCAAATATTCAATGATAGGAATAATCAATTATGCTAAAAACTAAAAGCTATGAAACTAGTCATTTTTGCACATTATTTTACATGTTGAAACATATTAGGTATGATATAAAATGGAAAAAGCATAATAGAGGAGTAAATATGTAGCATGACCTATTTAACATATAGCTAGGATTGAAGAATTGAAATAGAAACAAATTTTAGTGCTTTGTTCCCAGGGATACTACTTAAAGTGATTTTAACATTATCCCTGATATCTTACATATTTTCTATAACAAAAATATTACCTTGATTTTACTCCTCTGTTTTTTTTTTTGTTGTGTTTTTTTTTTTTTTTTTTCAGTGCTGGGGATCGAACCAGGGCCTTATGCTTGCGGGGCAGGCACTCTACCAACTGAGCTATATCCGCAGCCCACCTCTGTTTTTCTAGTAATATATTTGTATATAGCATTTTTTGGGCTTACAGAAAAATTAGGTGGAAATTTCAGAGAGTTCCCACAAGCTCCTTCTTTCCACTGCAGTTTTCCCTACTATTAGCATTTTGCATTAGAGGGTTTTTGTCAAAATTGATGAACTAATACTCATCAAATATCCTTAAAGTTTACTCTTTGTTGTAGAATTCAGTGTTTTGATAAATGTATAATATCATGTACTTGCCATTACAGTATCATACAGAGAAGTTTAATCTCATTGAAAAACCCTTGGCTCTGCCTACAATCCCAGCAGCTCAGGAGGCTGAGGCTGGAGGATCACAAGTTCAAAGCCAGCCTCAGAGACTTAGCAATGACTTAAACAACTTAGTGAGACCCTGTCTCAAAATAAAAAATAAAAAGTGCTGGAGATATGGCTCAGTAGTCAAGCACGCCTACCTTCAATGCTGGTACCAAAATAAAAAAACAAAAAAAAACGGTATATGTCTTATCTCACTTAGCAATGCATGTTTGAGATTTCTCCTAGTCTGTTTATGGTCTGAGAATTTCTTTTTATTGCTTAATAATATTCTATTTCATGGATGTACCATAATTAATCCATTCACTTGATAAAGAAAATCTTGATAATTCACAATTTTTGACAGTTATGAATGAAGCTACTAGAGACATTTGTGTAAGGGTTTTTGTGTGTATTTAAGTTTTTAATTCATTTGAGTAAATACCTAGGAGTCTGACTTCTAGACTGTATTTAATTTTAATCAAGTTCAACTTAATTTTTTTCTCCATGAACTATTTGTTATCCTATCTATAAAGTCATTGTCAAACCTGAAATCACCTAGATTTTCTAGTATTTTCTGGGCATTTTATAGTTTTGCATTTTACATTTTGGTCTGTGTTACAATTTGAATTAGTACTTGTGCGGATATATTTTTGTGTATGCGAATGTTCACTTGTTCTAGCACCAGTGTTTGGTAAGAATACTCTTTCTCCTTTGAATTGTTTTTGCTCCTTTGTCAAAGCTTAGTTGACTTTATTTGGGTGGGTCTATTTTTGATATTTTCTGTTCCATTGATCCATTCATCTATTTTTCTGTTTCTCTTTCTTTCTTCTTCCTCTTTTTTTTTTTCTTTTTCTTTTTCTTTTTTGGTCTGTCCCATACTGTCTCCATCGCCACACCTTCCTCATAGGTTGACATCATGTTTGACAGTTCTCCAGGTTGGCTCTCCTTCACTATTGTGTTTCTATTTATGCTCTCGGCATATTAATGCTATTTAATTCTCTGCCTGATAATTACAAAATCTGTGCCCTGTATCCCTGTTTCTGGTGCTTATTTTATTTTGTCTATGTTTTCAGCATTCCTTGTAATATTTTGTCCAAAGGTGGATGTGGTATGCTGGGTAAAAGAAACTGATGTAAATAGATGGTTAGTTGAACTTTGACATTTAGGTTGTGTCTACTGTTGGCAGTTGGTGTAAGTCCCAGGGACAAGAATTTTTTCTGGTTTCCTGTTATTGCCTCTCATATTGTTTTTGAGTTTCTCTAAAAATGTCTTCATAGGGACTGAGTTTTCCTGTTCTTTAAGTGCAATCCTCTGTTCTTATTCAGGAAGCTGGATGATGTGAGGGTAAGGGTATTTCTCTTGGGTATTTCTCTTCTATGCTTTGAAGGATAGAATGGGCTGGATTTGGTTAATCTCTGGTAAAAAGAAACTTTGGTTACAGTCTAGTAAAGTGGTCTTCACTGATTCCAGGCCTTTGCTAAGGGAACAGAACTCTGGGAATTTATCAAAGTAATTACTTTTTATCTCCCTCTGCTGGAGGTATGTGGGGATGCTTCCCCCATCTTACCATGAAAACCTAGTGGATCTCCAGGAAGTAAAGTCATGAAACTACTGGTCTCCTCAGGAATTTTTCTTTCTCCATCTTTTCCATTCTTAGTTTTTGGAAGTTACTTAATTTTTCTTGAAAATTTCCTACCACTTCCTGGACCCAGAGATGATCTGTGTTCCAGGTACGCTATGATTTTCTGTGTTTATCTGTTGCTCCAGTTTTGGGGACAGTCATTGTGTGACCTCAACTGAGGGTTCTTAATGATTAGAACTAAAGTTAATATTTGAAATATCTTAGAAGGTCTTTCAAAACATTGTTTCCAGTTTATTTTAAAATATTGCCTTCTCAGTATTTTACAGACGGGCTGTTGAATGCATACTGTGAGTTCTTCACAAAAACAATGTGTATGGTGTGTTTGTTAGAGTTATATCAGATCTAAATGGAAGAAAACAAAACTCTCAGTGTTCACAGAAGCACAGGTAGCTTAGTAATTTGAAACATGGTTGGGATAGCCATATGCTGTCATAAATTTGTTTAATACAGTTGCTGCCCCAGCTCCCATTTTTCGGCCTCTGTCATAAATTGTTTGAAGCCCTGTTGTAATCCCATGACCCTTGGCCTCATCAAGACGACACTTCCCTTGTGGTTATCTGCAGTGTAGCCCCGCCCAGTTGTTCCTCATTCCACTGCCCCAAAGCCCAACACACCTCAGGGCTGCTGATCATGCTATCACCTATTGGTCAACACCAGAGTCAAGCAAATAAGTCCCCGTTCACATGTGTTTCATTTTAAATCAGTCAATCCACAGCCCCTCTGGAAACCTCAAGGGAAGCTACCTGTTATGATCTAGATACGAGGTCTCCCCCTGAAGCTCATTGTGAGCAAGAATGTTCAGAGTGGAATGATCAGGTTATGAGACCTTAACCTAATCAGTGCATTAATCACCTACTAGGGATTAACCTCGTGGTAACTGTAGGCAGGTAGGAGGTGGGTCCCCACTGGAGAAGTTGGGTTGCTGAGGGCATGCCTTTGGGGTATATATTTTGCACCTGGTGAGTGGAACTCTTTCTCTGCTTCCTTGGTACCATGTCCTAAGCTGCTTCCCTCTGCCACACCCTTGTGTTATGAAGTTCTGCCTCAATGTGGGCCCAGAGCAAAGGAGCTGACTGAAAATGTGAGCCCCCAAATAAATTCTTCCTCCTCTAAGATCGTTTGGTGGCAGAGGAAAAAGCTGACTAAAACAATTTCCATGACCTTGAGGAAGGTAGAGCACCCTACTGTGTTCTCTTTTCCCTCCTCAGATGTTGGAGCTCACTGTCACCACCAGGCTTCCCTTTGGAACCCCTAGCCTCTCTGGAACCTCTAAGTAAAATACTTCTTCTGTTTCATGCCCTTTGGTTTCACCTTCTCGTATCCCACCTGGCTTATGGTCACTATTAACAGGGAGACCATGAAACCAAATACAAATCTCAACACGTGCATTTCACCTACCAAGATCTTGTAAAGTGGCACATGGCGTCCACTCTGCTTGGAAGTGTTACTTCCCAAGCATGTATTGACTATCTGCCATCCATGTTTGAAGCTGCACGTACAGCAGCGAACACCAGGTTGTTTACCTTCGTGGAAGCTGCCTTGCAGTGGAGTCTAGCTTTGACTGTCTGCTCTGCATCCTCATTAAGTCCTCCCTCCAGGAAGCACTGAAGCAAAATTGGAAACAGGGTATTTTCACTAAATTCTTCCAGCTTCCTCTCTTCATTCTTTTTCTCCTTACTATACCACAATATTCAAAGATTTAAAGGAAAAGAAAATAAAACCATATATAATATTAAATTCTTAAAAATGAGTAAAATTCTTATTCCCCTTCTAAACTTTGCCAAAACTTCTGGCAAAAGCCCCAATCCCAAATGAACCCAATTATCTACCTTCCCCCCTAGGCTTGTGGTCTAAGCGATGAGTTTTGCTGAATAAAATCAAATAGACTTAGATCACAAATCCCTTCCTTACGGATTAATTTGAGAAGCAATTTTCAACCCTCAATTTACTTGCCGTCTCAGCAGAATGTTATATAGCTAGCCACCGCAACATTGTTGAAACCATCTTTTCCCCTTGGTTCTTTTGAGACCCACACTTTACTTTTCTAGCCAGTCCTTCTCAGTTTTCTTTATTGGTCTCTCCTTTTCCCTGACTGTTAAAGAAATTCAGCAAAGTTCCATCCTGTGGACCTTTTACCTGCTCTTCATTTACTATATTCACAGTCACAGTTTCTAGATTTTCCTCCATTCCTTGATCTTTCCTCTGAGTTCTAGATCAACATATCCAATTGCTTAAATTACTTCTCATGTGGCAGATAAACATTGCTATATAGTCATATGTCATGTTTATATATTGACATGGGTCATGGGTCATGTCATCAGAAATGCCTTCTGAGAAATGCACCCTTAGGTAATTTTATCATCAAGTGATGTCATAGAGTGTGCTTATACAGACTAAGATGGCTATGATGTCACTAGGCAACATAATCTTATGGGACCACCATTGTATATGTAGTCACCCATTGACTGGAACATTGTTATGCAATGCATGACTATAGGCAAAAATGAACTTGAAATTTTTACTTACCTTCCCTCTCCCTGCTCCTCATTTTCTGCTTACCCATTCAGTGTTGATAGCAGCATCTATGCACTTGTTTGTGCCAGAAGCTTGAGCATTATCCTGATAATCACTTTCCCTCTGCTGTATACAGATAGAACCAATACCTTCTAAGTGTGGCACATATGTGTAAAGGGAAGGCACTCTGTGGTCATTTTGGGATTCCATGCAAGGAACTTTGGAGGGATAAAGGGAACACATTAGTTATCAATGACCAGCAGAGAAATGATCTCTCTTTTTTTATTTTTTGGGTTTTTTTGCTCTTATTTCAAGTGAGCTGCAGACAAAATCACATGTGTACTTATAAGCAGGTTTCCCAGGAAGAAGAGCCATTTGTTAACATTATTAGATCAGAGGACTGATGAGATTAAGTCTAGACATAGTTTAAAACTTTGTCCACTTCTGTTTAAAAAATTGTTTTCATCGCCCCAGAATTACATCCCAAACCTATTATTATATATTCACTCCCTCTCCTCCCTTTCCTCTGTCTCTGGTGGGCACCACTCTGCTTTCTCTCTATATAGGCTTTTCTGTTCTGGATAGTTTATGTAATAGGAGTTGTATGATGTTCATCAGTTTTAGATGGTGCCTTTTACTTAAAATTTTTTTGAGGTCCATCCAAGTTTTAGCGTGTATCAGCACTGAATCCCTTCTTATGATTGAATGATATTCCATTGTAGGTGTAGAACACAATTTGTTTTTCTATGAGACTGAAGTAAAAGGCAAAAATATTTACTTATTTCACATGAAGTCATAATAATATGCCCTTATACTGGTAATTTGGAGCTATCCAGACTAAAAAGTCATTAAGTTTACCTGTTGATTGAGAAAAATAGATGAAATCATTGAATCTCATGTATCATTGTTTCTTCTTGTAGAAATATTCTGTTCAATTAATTTAAACTTCAAATATCAAATTTAGATTGATTTGATGAATTTTGCATTATTGTAATACACTAGGACAGGCATGGCCGTGGGTCAAGTCTGGCCCACCATCTGTTTTTATAAGTAAAGTTTTATTGGAACACTGCTACATCCATTTATTTCCATGTCATCTAAGACTATTTTAATAGTATAACAGCAGAACTGAATAGCTTTGGCAGAGACTATGTGGCCCACAAAGCATAAATCACTTTCTTTCTGACTCCTATTCTAGAATAATGAAATCCATGTGGAATTACTTTTCTGCCATGAATCTCATTGATTTGGGTATCTTCAAAGGAAAAAGTCAACTTTATTGAATTCGGAAATTTTTCCATTACTGAATCCTAGAATATAAAATATATTTTGTTTTGTCTGATGGTGGGAGTTATCAATTAATAAATGGAAAAAAACTGAAAATTTTAATCTGGAGAAAACATCCAAAATGTGATGATAAAATAATCTTTTGGGACATGTTGAAGATATAGGAAACTAGAAGAATCAGTGGTTTGCCAGAGCAGTTTCTCAAATGAAGTATTTTTTTTTCCTGGAAATGAAATAATCAACCACCATATTAAAAATTCAATGGAAAGCATAACCAATAGATTGGACCACTTTGAAGATTGATTTTTTTTTTGGACCTTGAAGACAAAATATATAATCTTGAAAATAAAGTTTGTCATAAAGAAATTATGATAAAAGACTATGACCAGAATATTCAAGAATTCTGAGATAATATCAAGAGGTCAAATTTAAGAATTATTGGGGTAGATGAAAGCTCTGAAATACAAGCTAAAAGCATACAAAATTTTTCAATGAAATAATAACAGAAAAATTTCCAATCCTTAAGAATGAGATGGAAATTCAACTACAAGAGGCATATCGGACTCCAAATATGCCAAATCACAATAGAGCCACTCCAAGACATTATAATGGAAATGCCTAACATACAGAATAAGGATAGACTATTAAAAGCTGAAAGAGAAAAATGGCAGGTCACATTTAGAGGCAAATCAATACGGATTTCAACAAAGAAAATGGATGCTAACCAAGATTACTATACCCAGCCAAATTAAGGTTCAGAATTAAAGATGAAATAAAAACCTTCCACAATACACAAAAGCTAGAATAATTCATAATCAGAATGCCTACACTACAAAACATACTCAATAAAATATTTCATGGAGAAGAAATGAAAAATATAAATGAAAACCAGCATAAGGATGAATTACACTAGAAGAACAGTTAATTAAAGGAGAATCAAGTCAGAGTCAAACATTAGAAAGAAATCAAATTGACAGGAAATAAAAATCCACTCTCTATAATAATACTGAATGTAAATCATCTAAGCTCTTTAATCAAAGACATGGGTTGGCAGATTGGGTTAATAAACAAGACTGAACAATGTGCTTTTTACAAAAGACTAGCTTCACAAAGATAATCACAGCCTGAAGTTGAGAGGATGGGGAAAGACATACTATTCAAAAGGCACTTGTAAACAAGGAGGCTTAGCTATTCTCATATCAGACAAAGTGGACTTCAAGTCAAAATTAATCAGAAGAGACAAAGAAGGTCATGTCATTCTGTTTAAGGGAATCAAACTAAAGCAAGATATAATAATTGTAAATATTTCTGCGCCAAGTCATGATGCATCTATGTACATAAAACAAACCCTTCTCAATATTAAGAATCAAATGTACCACAATACAATGATGTTCTGTGACTTTAACATACTTCTCTCACCATTGGATAGATCATCCAGGCCTAAACTAAGTAAAGATTCTATGGCACTAAAAATATGGTTAATAATAAGACGTAACAGGTATCAATAAAATATTTAAGCCATGAATGACTGAGCTCACTTTCTTCTCAGCACCACATGGGACATTTTCTAAAAGAGACCCTATTTTAGGTCACAACGTAAATCTTATAGCAAATACAAAACAATAGAGCTAATACTGAACATTCTATCACATGGGAATGGAATGAAATTAGAAAGCAACGATAGGATAAAAAGCAGAAACCAAGCCGGGTGTGGTGGCGCATGCCTGCAATCCCAGGCACTTGGGAGGCTGAGGCAGGAGGATCTCGAGTTCAAACCAGCCTCAGCAACTTAGCAAGGCCCTAAGCAACTCAGTGAGACCCTGTCTCTAAATAAAATACAAAATAGGGCTGGGGATGTGGCTCAGTGCCCCTGGGTTCAATCCCCAGTACCAAAAAAAAAAAAAAAAA
>JAJEJO010004820.1:294054-426546 GCA_020662805.1 Glaucomys volans
CAAAAAAAAAAAAAAAAAAGGCAGAAACCAGTATAACACCTGGAGGTTAAATAGTACACTTTTGAGTGATGAATAAATAGTGTAAGAAATCATCAGAGAAATAAAAAAAATTAAAAGTAAATGAGAATAATGATATAATGTATCAAAATCTCTGGAATAGTATGAAGGCAGTTCTAAGAGGAAAGTTTATAGTATTGAGTTCTTACATTCAAAGAATAGAAAGACACCACTAACACCACCACCAACAACAACAGCTAACCTTACACCTCAAGGCTCTAGAAAAAGAGGAACCAATCAGCACCAAAGTTGGTAGAATACAGGAAATAATTAAAATAAATTGAAATCAATGAAATTGAGAATAAAAAAATCAGTGAAACGGAGCTGGTTTTTTGACAGGATAAACAAGCTTGATAAACCTTTGCAAAGAAACCAAAAGAAATAGAGAAAACACTGAAATTAACACAATTTGAGATGAAAAAGAATTGTCACCACAGATACTACTGAAATCCAGAGGATCATCAGGAACTATTTTGACATTTTACACTTCAGTAAGCTAGAAAATCTTGAAGGTATTGACAAATTTCTAGAGACATATGACCCACCAAAATTGATCCAGAAGGATATAGAAAAACAGATCAATATCAAGACATGAAATTGAAGCAGCTATCTACTGCCTTCCAACAAAGAAAAGTCCAGGCCTGGACGGATTCTCAGGTAAGTTCTACCAGACCTTTAAAAAAGAATAAATATCAATCCTCCTCAAATTATTCCATGAAATACGAAAGGAGGCAACACTGTCAAATTCATCCTATGAAGCCAGTACCATCCTGATATTAAAACCAGACAAGACATAACAAGGAAAGAAAAATTCAGGCCAATATTCTTGATGAACATAGGTGCAAAAATTCTTAATCAAATATTGGTAAACTACATACAAAAACACATTAGAAAGATAGTGCACCATGATCAGGTGGGGCTCATCCCAGGGATGCAGGTTGGTTCAACATATAGAAATCAATAAATATAATTCACCATATAAATAAAGGACAAGAATCACATGATCATCTCAATAGATGAGGAAAAAGCATTGAACAAAGTATAGCACCCATTCATATTTAAAACACTAGAAAGACTATGGATAGAAGGAACTTACCTCAACATTGTAAAGGCTACATATGACAAACCCAAGGCCACCATTATCCTGATTGGAGAAAAACTGAAAGCAGTTTCTCTAAAAACAGAAACAAAGCAAGAATGTCCACTTTTATCACTCCTATTCAGTATAGTCCTTGAAAGCTCAGCCAAAGCAATTAGGCAAGAGAAGGAAATTAAAAAGATACAGATAGGAAAAGAAATTATCTCTATTTTCTGATCCATGATCATATCTTTAGAAGACACAAAACTCTACCAGAAGGCTTCTAGAGCTCAGAAATGAATTCAGCAAAGTAGCAGGATATAAGATCCACACTCACAAATCAATTGCATTCCTATACACCAATGATGAAACTGTTGAAAAAGAAATTAGGAAAACTATCCCTTTCACAATGACCTCAAAAATTAAAATAAAATCCTTGGGATTTAATCTAACAAAAGAAGTGAAGGGCCTGTACCTTTTATCAAACACCAAAGAAAGAAATTGGGGAAGATCTTGACTGATGAGAAGACCTCCTATGTTTTTGGATAGTCAAAATTAATATTGTCAAAATGGCTATACTACCAAAAGTGCTATACAGATTCAACACAATCTCCATCAAAATTCCCATGACATTCTTCACAAAACTAGAAAAAACAATTCTGAAATTCATTTGGAAAAATAAGAGAACCAGAATAGCCAATGCAATCCCTAATGATAAAAGTGAAGCAGGATGCATCCCAATTTCAGACCTCAAATTATACTACAGAGCTATAGAAGCAAAAACAATGATACTGGCACCAACACCAGGCATGAAGACCACTGGAATAGAAGAGAAAGCACAAAGACAAACCCATTTAAATACAATTATCTGATACAAGACAAAAGTTGAAAAAAAAGTATGTTTAAGTAAAAACAGCCTTTTAAACAAATGGTGCCAGGAAAACTGGAAATGTAAATGTGGAAGAATGAAATTTAATCTTGAACAAAAGTCAATTCAAAGTGGATCAAAGACCTGGGAATTAGACCAGAAACCCTGATAGAAGTAATTGTAGGTCCAACTCTAACATGTCAGCATAGAAACTGACTCTATTAACAAGACTCCTAAAATGTTATGAAATAAAATTTTTTAAAAAATCAATAAGTGGGATGGCATCAAATTACAAAGCTTCTTCATAGCAAAGGAAACAATCAAGAGTGTGAATAAAGAGTCAGCGGAATGGGAATAGATCTTTTCTACCTTCTCCTCAGATAAAGCATTAATATAGGGAATATACGAAGAACTCAAAAAGCTTAACACCCAAAAATAACTCTATCAGTAAATGGGCAAAAGAAGTAAGCAGACACTTCTCAAAAGAAGAAATAGAAGTGATCAACAAGTATAAGAAAATATGTTCAACATCTCTAGCAGTTATGGAAATGCAAACAAAGATATACTGAGATTTCATTTCACTCCAGTCAGAATGGCATTCATCAAGAATACAAATAATAAATGTTGGTGAGGATGTGGGTAAAAAGTACACTCATACATTGTTTGTGGGACTACAAATCAGTGCAAACTCTCTGGAAAGCAGTATGGTGATTCCTCAAAAAATACCAATGGGACAGGCATGGTGGTGCATGCCTATAATCACAGTGTCTTGGGAGGCTGAGGTAAAAGGATCACAAGTTCAAAGCCAGCTTCAGCAACTTAGCAAGACCCTAAGCAACTTAGCAAACCCTGTGTCACAATAAAACATGAAAAGATTTGGGGATGTGGCTCAGTATTTAAGCATCCTGAGTTCAATTACTGGTACAGAGAATCCCACAATACACACACAAACAAACATACAAACAAAAAACACTGCAAATGGAAACACCATATGACCCAGCTATTTCATTACTGGGCATATACCAAAAAGATTTAAAATCATCATACTATAGTGATGCAGCCTCTTCAGTGTTTATATTTGCACAATGCACAATAGCTAAGCTATGGATCCAACCTCGGTGCCCTTCAACAGATGGATGGATAAAGAAAATTTGTTATATATACATTATGGAGTATTTATCACTCAGCCATAAAGAAGAATGACATTATGGCAATTGCCAGTAAATGGATGGAACCGGCATCTACCTTATTAAGTGAAATGAGCCAGTGCCAAAAAGTCAAAGGTTGAATGTGTATTACTCTTTTCAAGGAAACTTCCATATTAGTAGGAGATAATGCTATATTGTAGCAGTTACAGGATTTTTTGAATAATTAATTTTTCTGTTTTTTTCTTTATTCAAAAATGACCACTACTTTAAAGGCGACTTTCACTTTGCAGAAGATGATTAAATAGTTTGTGAATTTTTTCATGTTCCTCCCAAGTTGTTGTTCCTCTCTGACATGTTTCTTGGTCCCTCTAGTAAAAGTTGATTGTCAAAAATAGGGAAAATTAAATCACATTAATTTCTACCTTCCTTTTAAAATCTTGCAATAAAGAAAAGATTTGAAAGGTTACTGTGATTGTGCTACTGTAAACGTGAAAGTCACCAAGAATTGTAAGATTTTTATAGGTACCTAAAGAGCGACTACTTTTCCTTACCATTGATTCAACCTTATGTTAGTAATTTTTATAAAATTTATAGGACAATCTGAAAACTTCCAAAAATTTTGAAAAGCAAAATGATATTGATGTTAGATCTTTGAAAATGAATCTGTTTCAAATATCCTTTAAGTGTACAGTGGTGGAGAAATGATTGATCTGTAATGCATTTCTGCTGTATTCTCTCACAGTCAATTTATGTTTCTTCGGGCCCCAATTGATTTCTGATTGTTGCTTCGTCTTCATCCTGTAATCCATGATTTGAGTCACTTCTTTCTAGTTCCATAGGGATTACTCTTTTTTATAAGCTTCTCCAACCTCTATAGTCACTCTAGATTCTTTAACCAAAAACATACTTTGCTTATGATGGGGATGTGAGATTTTATGACTAATTGATGTTTCCTTTTGGTGAATCATGACTTTTGGTCATCAGTATTAGAGTTCATAGATTTATGTATGTTCAAGTGCTGTTTTGAATAGGACTGTTTCAATTGTAGATAATGAGTGCAACTTGATGAATCTAAAATAATTTCATTATTTTTATGCATAATTTTATTTGTGCATTATGGTTGTACCTAATGGGATCTGTGGTTACATATAGACACAATACAACAACATAATTTTGTCAATATAATAATAATTATTAATAATATTATCAATTATATTAATAATATAACATTATTAATAATGTGACAATTATATTATTATATTAATAATAATTAATAAGATAATAATAATAATAATATAATTCTCCAGTATTTCCTCTTTTCCTCCCTTTTCTTTCTCCACCTTGGTTCCTTTCCTAATCTCCCTTAGATTTTTCTGAGACCACCACTCACCTTTCTTTTTCTTTTTCCTCTCTACTTTCTATTTATGAATGAAAATATATGATACTTAATCTTTTAGTTTGACCTATTTTGCTTAACATAATGGTTTTAAGTTTCATCCATTTTCCTGAATTATTTCATTTCATTTTTTTATGACTGAATAAAATCCATGTCAATCCATTCATCACTTGATGGACACCTAGGCTGATTCCATAGCTTTGACTATTGTAAATTGTGGTACCATGAAGTAGGGAATGCAGGACTACTATAATATGATGACTTCAATTCTTTAGGAGGAGAGGTATAGCTAGGTCATGTGGTGTTTCTATTCCTAGTCTTTTCAGGAAACTCCATACTGATTTCCACAGTGGTTGTATTAATTTACAATTCCACCAACAGTGCAATATTGTTCCTTTTTCTCAACACCTTCTCCAGCATATATTATTGTTTGTATTCTTGATGACTGCCATTCTGATTGGAGTGAGATGAATAGTTTTAATTTGCATTTCCCTAACTGCTAATGATATGAAACTTTTAAAACATATTTGTTGGCCATTTGTATTTCCTCTTTTGCAAAGTGTCTATTTAGTTCTTTGTCCATTTATTAACTGGGATATTAGTTTTTTTTGGTAGTAAGTTTTTTGAGGTTTTATATGCTGGATATTGATTGTCAGAAACTAACAAGATTTTCTCCCATTCTTTCTAATTTGTTAACTCTTGGCATTATTTCCTTAGTTTTAGGGGTCCTTATTGGAGAGTTGTTTCCTGTACCTAGATGTTGGAGTGCTGACCCTATATTTTCTTCCAGGAGTTACATAGTTTTTGGTCTGTTCCTAGATCTACTCCATTTTGAACTGACTTTTGTTTAAGGTGAGAGATAAGGTCTAGTCTAATTTTTCTAAAGGTGGAAAACCAGTATTCCCTTCATCTGGGGAAATACTGACTTAATAGAATGAATTTGGATGTATTCTCTCACCTTCTATTTCATGGAATAATTTGAGGAGCATTGGTGCTAGTTATTCTTTAAAGGTCTGGTAGAATTAATCTGAAAATCCATCTGGTCCTAGGTTCTTTGTTTGTTGGAAGTCTTTTTATTTCTGCTTCTATCTCTTTACAAGTTAGTGGCCTGTTTAGGTTTTCTATGTTCTCTTTAATCAATTTTGACAGGGCATCTATGTCTAGCAATGTATCATTTTCTTCTATGCTTTCCAATTTATTGGAAAGTTTTCAAAATAGTCCCTAATGACTGCTGAATATCCGTGATGTCTGTGGTGATTTCTCCTTTTTCATCTCTAATTTTATTAATTTGTATTTTCTGTCTTTATTTTGGTTAGTTCGGTTTCTTTTTTCTAAGAACCAAGTATTCATTTCATTGATCCTTTATATTTAAAAATTCTCAATTTCATTGATTTTGGCTTTGTTCTTAATTATTTCCTACTTGTACTGGTTTTGGAATTGGTTTGTTTTTCTTTTTCAAGGGCTTTGAGATACATCATTAGGTTGTTCATATGTGATCATTCTATTTTTCTTATTCAGACACTCGTAGCTCTAAACTTTCCTTAGAACTGACTTCATAGTGTCCCAGAGGTTTGGGTATATTCTAGCACTATTCTTATTTGATTCTAAGAATTCTTTAATTTCTTCCCTATTTTCTTCTATTATCTGATTTCTCCTATTATTCATCATTCAGAAGTGCATTGTTAAATCTCCATGTGTTTATTTAGTATCTGTTAAATTTTTCTGGTGTCAATTTCTAATTTTATTTCTTTATGATCTTTCTTTAAGATTCAAGAAATTATATAATATTTTTATATTTGCTAAGAGTTGCTTCTGGCCTAAAATATGGACTATCTTGAACAAGATTATATGAGCTGCTGAGAAGAAAGTGTATTTGGCTATTATTGGATAAATTATTTCATAGATGTTTGTTAAATTCACCTGATTTAGTATATTTTTTCATGTTCAAAGAGACTTTAATGAATTTATGTCTGGATGACCTATCTATTGGTGAGAGAGGTGTGTTCATATCACCCAATACTATTGTACTGAGGTCTATCTGAGGCTTTGGTTGGAGTAGTGTCTCTTTTAAATGTTTGGGACATAAATATTTACTAGCATTACATCTTTTTGTTGGATTTTCCCTTTACTAGTATGAAGTGACATTCTTTGTTGCTTCTGATGAATTTTGGTTTGAATTCTGTTTTGGTGTATATGAGAGTAACTACTCTTATTTGGGGGCTTTATTCACATGGCATATCAATTTTCATTCTTTCATTTTGGACCTGTGGCTGTCTTGGTTTATAAATGAATCTCTAATAAGCAATATATAGTTGGGTCTTATTTTTTAATCCATTCTGCCAGCCAATATCTTTTAACTGGAGAGTTTAGACCATTTACATTTACTGTTATTATAGAGAGATGCTTATTAATTCCTTCCATTTTGATTGATTTCTAGTGTTTAATTTGGTCCTATTTCTCATTTGCTTAGCTATTCTTCAAAAGTGATTTGTTCATTTGTGAGCTCTGGGACTTGTCTTTGATTTCTTCTGTGTAGAGAATTTCTTTAAGTATTTTGGGTAGTGCTGGTTTAGTCGCCATGAATTCTTTTAGTTTCTGCTTGTCTTGTCAGGTTTTTATTTCTTCAATTTTGAAGGATGACTTTTGCTGAATATAGCAATCTTGGTTGACAATTATTTTCTTTCAGTATTTGGAACACATCATTCCAAATCCTCCTGGCTTTTAGAGTTTGTGCTGAGAAATCAGAAGTATTTCTGATTGACTTCACTCTAAATGTGACTTGACATTTTTCCATTGAGCCTTTTAAAATTCTTTCCCTGTTCTGTGTTTTAGGCATTTTAATCATAACATATTGTAGCCAGAATCTTTTATGATCTTGTCTATCTGAGACTGAGAATGCATCCTAGAGTCTGGAAGATTCCTATCTTTGTTGGGAAGCCAAATCTCAGGAGCCTCCCAAGATATCTCCTTGCGAGGCCAGGAAGCCAGGTCCTCTGCACACTCTGCTGCCCATGAACACAGCTTCCCTAGGCTTAGTCCCTGAATGTATTCACATCTGCCTGTTCAGTTTCCTGACCCTCTTCATTTGGTCATGTGAGCCACCAGACTCACAGAGAAAACCAGCTGGACTGTCCTTCAATTTTCTGGCTTGAATCCCTTTGGGTACCATCTCCTCATGTCTGTTTTGCTCATGTTCTTCAAGGTACATTCTAGGCCACACATAATTTGCATGCTCGGGCACCTTGGCAATGTTTGCTATGATCTCCTGGGTTCATGCAGCAGTAGGTGGCCTCCTCAAGCTTTCCATTTGCCAGTTGAGGAATACAGAGCACTTATTGAACACCAGTTCACAGTGCAGTTTTTGTATCAGCTAAGTTCAGGCTGCTTTTCTATTCTACAGATTTTTCTATGCCAAATCTGTCCATGTGTTTCTCTCCCTGTGTTCTCTCTCCTTGATTTGATGACCTGGTAGTGCTGCTCAGCTGTTGCTGCAACTGACATGGCTCCAATGTAGTCTTTCTTGTTCTTTGTTCAGTGCACTAAGATATTTGAGTCTTCAAGACAATCTGACTATCCAATAGTAAATTTTATTGAAATCCTTCTTTGACCCACCTTGCTGAGAGGCAATACTCTCACTGCTTGAACCCTGCGCCATGGAGCAACTAGGAATGCACCCTTCCTCTAATCTGTCATCTTGAATTTCTCTTTTCTTTTTATTTTTTTTCTTAAGTAGAGATATTGTACTATTGTTCTTTCTCCAAGATATAAAATAAATAATTCTATGTATTACTATAGTTGTTTCTCAGCATCTACTTTATCCTTTTCCTTTAGTATGCAGGTAACTTCAAAGGGAGGGTACTTATTAACCTATGGCTGGTAAAGCAATGTGCTCATTCCTGTCACTGTGATAAGTTCAGGATGGGAAACTTCAGCTGGTTAGTTCATGACACTCTCTTGGCCAGGGGTTAATTAGTGTGCTCTAAAGTGAAATAACAAGCCTCAAAGACATTTGCTAGAGCCTTCTGGGATGGATCATTGCTCTTTCTGTCTGTTCTGGGATTCATAAGTGAGGCCAGTCTGCTGTCTCTCAGCTTGAGGTTGGAAGCTGACATAATGCTCAGGGTCCTTGAAGCAGGGCTAGTGGGAACTACCCCTGATGGGCCACTCCTGGGTTCTGCCCACCTGTGCTCGTTCTCATGACCTGAGAAAATAAATGACTTTAATGGCTTATGGCCAAATGAGTTGGGTGTTTTCTGTTCTTGTTTTTTTTTTTTTTTTTTTTTTTTTCCTATCTGTCTAAGGCTTTGCAATATGATCTCCCCCTTTATAGTGGATCTTTCCCCCACATCCCAAACTCCCATTATCAAAGAAAAAATATCAGATAAGGAAAAAAGCACAACCATAATTAAGAAATTCTTATCTATTTTTAGATAATAATTTAAAAATTTTAGAATAATCTGCTTTAGTCTAGTGTATTGACCAAGATGACTTATCTATGTTCCCCCAAAACAATGCAACTATTTTGTTAATTATTCAGAACCCTTAGAAGTTTGTATTTTCGTTCTCTCTAAAGAAATTCTCTTAACATTTTTTTGCGAGTCAGATCTACTGGCAATAAATTCCTTCTGTTTTGCCTGTTGGATAAAGACTTTTATTCTCTTTTACATTTGAAAGAGAATTTCATAGGCTACAGAACTCTAGGTTGGTGGGGCTTTTCTGTCAGTGTTTTAAATATTTTCTTTTACTCTCTTGCTACTTTCTTGGCTTCCAAGGAAAAGTCGAATGCAATTCTTATTTTTGCTTTCTATCAATAATAGGTTTGTGTCCATTGATGTCTTGAAGGATTTATTTATGAAATATTAATATTACTTAAGTATGGAAGTTTTTAAAATTAACTTTTAAAAACAAAATTAAGTGGGCCATTTGGCCATCTTGAAATCATTTGGAAGGGTCCCATGGACGTCTAGGTACCCATCAAAACATATTTATCTTACTGGTCCTGTTGGTTAATTCATTGAAGTGGGGGAGTTTGGGGGAGGATAAAACATCCCTTGAAGGGATGATTCTTAAATATATTTGCATGAAAAATCTTAGTCGCTAATTTAAAACTTCACAAACTAGGATTCCTTATAGCATTTAGAATAAGGAATTGAATCATTTTAGTTAGACACCAAAAATGGGGGGCTGTCCTTAAAAGATACGTATTCTTGGAGAAATATTTCATTATGTGTATATACAATGCAGATAGAAAAGAATATATTTGTATCATTAAAATTTTATGTATCTTACTGGTTTTTAAATATATTTTTCTATTTTACTAGTATATTCTTAGCAAAAATGTGTTCAGTTAGATTATATTATTTGCCAATATAAATATATCTGGAAAGTATATACTTGTGGTTCAAGGAAAATTATAGGACAGTGAACATTCATCTGCTACCTTTGCTTACATTAATTAGAAAAAGATATGCATTCACTCAAAGCTGCTGCTTTGGCATAAACAACCCTAAACTCCAATTTCAACTCAGAGCCCACAATTTAATATTTTACCCTTTCATGGGCTTTTTCCTTTCCATTTTCTGTTAATCTTTTTTGCAGTTTTCAGATTGTTGATTCAGATTCAGATAAGACCCATTATTATCCCTTTAATATTAATTCTTTAAAAAGTCTACGAGGTAGACACTAGTATTAGCATTTAACTAGCACTGCGAATCACTGTGATGTCTTTGTTTTTCTGCTGACACTGGTTCTACTAAATATTCAGATACATTATAGACAGTAACAGGTTTTTAGAGAAGACTTTGGGTGCAGCAGTGAATGCACTTTTCCCACCATATCTTTTGGGAAAGATATGGATCGGATCATACTGTGAACTCATTAAAGTCATTGAGAACAGGTCAGAAACAAAGAACATGCAGATAAAGTAGTTTTAAGTAATCATACTAGGAAGGAATCTGATTGGTCTCACTCTTGGAGAAAAATAAATATGTAAAAATTAGCATTGACACGGTACGTGTGAATTTCAATAATACAAATTGAACAGTATTGCATTTATTTCTCTGCTCTTGGGTGCACAGTGAAGCCCGTCTTGTGGGAAAGCACCACAGGTCATATTCATCTTTTGAAACTCACTCATCTAGTAAAGGGCCTCATGTATGGTAGGTCTGAATACATGCCTAAATTAATAAAGAGTGAAGTTATGTGAAAAATTCAAATAAAACCTTGTTTCGTGAGTCAGAATTATGTGATTAAATATTGGGTATGAAAACATGAAAGGGGTATTTCACTTTAAGAGAAAGTTGACTGTAGTGGATCTGATTGTGAAGCTGTGTATTTCTTGCTAGCAAAGCAAAGTTGCCTAAGCCAACAATAGATAGAGTCTTTTTATATCCCCAATTAAATAATTTAGGCCCACTATAATTGTCATAATTTTTTAAAAAAGTTGTCACAATTTTTAACTCAATTTACATGCATAAACCCAGATCCATTTGTTCGTTAAGTTACTTTGGCCTACTTAGATATTTGTCACAATTTCCTACTACTACTAGCAGACATTTATTGTGCTCCTACTGTGTACAAAGCAGTTACGGATTCTGTGCGATGCAGAAAATATGTCTCACTTAGAAGTTTACCTTGCTGACATAATTTAGAGAAAAATAAAAACCGTTTGTGTGGACTAGCTCTTTGAAGATTAGTTTGTAATATAAAAGTTTGGTGAAAGTAAGTTATGGACAAAGAGAAATGGCATATAAATTCTAAATCACTTTGATGGATATTCGAAGACACTATAGCATGTAGCATCATAATTGTATTTGAGCTATCAGTATAGTAATAAATCTATGTGAATATGGAGGAGAATGTTCGAAGGGAGAAAAATACCTATAGAGTTAGTTTGGTGAACTAAGGGTAGTTGTTATTTATTCTTAATTGCTTTAATGTTGAAATAGTTTCATGAGTTTAAAAATGAAAGGTATGCTCTGTTGAGCTATGGCCTTAATTCTCTAGGAACTTGGCTTATAGTTTAATTGCAGGAAGAGAGTACACTCATGAATGAATAATAACTGATGCTTTAGGCTTTGTATGGTAAGAGCAGAGTGAATATCATGGACAATAAAGATTTTAGTTCTAACATGCCCCCTCTATGCTGCTATTTCTATCTCATGAGATACTGACAAGGTGATCAGTTCAGATTGCATCAGACACAAGAAACGTGGTAGGTGAAGAATAGCATTCCTAGTGCATTACTCCTTCATTTCTAGTTCATTTAGTTTCCATCTACAAACCCATTTGGTGCTTCCATTACACAGTGAATGATTTCCCAATTTAACTATATTCATTCATATTTTACATAGTTTTGTTTTGTTCTAAAAAGAAATATTCTTTAGGGTAAGACTTAATGATCATAGCTAATTAAAATTGTTACACAAAAATTCCACTTAATTCTTTTGAAGTTTACATTGGCATAGGGAATTGGGTATACTGTATTTTGGTAATATTCTTGAGGAAATATGATTGTAATCACTTTTGGGTGGGTTAATTTTCAAGTATGTCCTTAGTATAAAAATTTGTATCTAATGATTTTGTATAGTTAGGCCAGAAGGTTAATGGATCAAGATCTTTGACTGTTTTTATGCATCTAAGTTGGGTTTGTGTGCTCTGGGGGCCTTATTAATGTGACATGCCGAATTGTTTCCCCTTAAAATTCATATGTTGAAGACCTGACATCCAATATTTGGAAATAGGACATCCTGACATCCAATATTTGGGAGATAATTAGGTTTAGATGAGGTCATAGGACCGGCCCTCACAATAGGATTACTGTCCTTATAAGAAGAATCACAGAGAGCTTGCTTCTCTCTCCCAGCCACAATACAGCACAGAGGGAATGAGGCTGTTGTGTATGTGGTCAGCTTCCTGTGTTCAGTCCATCTTGTGTGAGTATTCTGCGGTGCATGGCTACCGAACTGATGGCCAAAAGGCTGCTTTTCTGATACTGCTCTTTTTTCTACCTCCGCCAAGCTCTCTAGATATTCTCACCCACTCAGGTGGGACAACTGACCCAGCACTTTAATGTAGGAATGTTAAAGCCAACTTTAAAATCAGTTGAATGACTGAACCCACTCAAAGAAACAAGTTTCATTTATTTTTACTTACAAATTACCTTACTGTTACCGATTACATAATTGACGTGAATAATATATATGAATTTGTATAACTTCACACACAGTCATATAGAAAACAAATACATAATGCATTTAAAATCAGTGGGTGACTCAATATTGTCTTTGTTCTGGTCCTGCTTTTGTGGTATTGATCCTGTGTCTTTCCACCTCTGATCCTCTTCTTTGTATCCTATTGTCCCCTATTTTTTTTTTTTTGTCAAATCTTAATATATGCATAGGAAAACTCAGCTCTAGCTTAATCTTCTCAGCTATGGGGTCTGCATGTCTAGGCAGCTGCATCTGCACAGTGTTGTCCCATCAGGGCTGATCTAAGCATGGGGCCTCTGTGAGTTACTAAAGAGTCACCTAGTCGCTCAGCAAAGATACTACATAAGAAGATTCTCTGTCCTTCATTAAAGTTCCTGAGATGTACCTGCAGCCTATTATCCTAGGAATGATTTTCCATCCACTATAAATTTCTTTTTGAATTTCTGCTCTGTGATCTCTCTGATCTATGCTGTGCCAGTAGGAAGAATTTATAGGATTTGGGGAAGAAAAGAGCAAATTCTGGGGCTGACAATAACTTGAAATAGTCTTTTTTTTTTTTTTTTGGTGTGCAGAATTTATGACACTTCTTTTGTTTTGATAAAAAATATTTCTCTTGATGTAGTGACCTCTCAGTTTTCTCTCTTCAATGACATCAAGTCCACAGTGTGTATGCTGTATTTTCAAATGCACCATTGTATTTCATTTCTCCAACATTCATACAACTTAGGATGCTGGAAATTGTACATTTTTATATTTACAGATGAGGAGGACATTGGAGTGTTGGCTATATTTAGCCTCAACAAAATAAATGTCTAAGTTAATTCTAGCACCAGCAGCAACAACTTAAATGCAGTGTAGGAGTGAGGCTGTCTTGAGTTTCCTGGTATAAATGCAGACTCCTGCAGCTATAGTCCAATATAGCTAATGCTTATGAAAAAGGATGCTCATAGATTAAGATTGTGGAAATGATTGGCCATTTGTAAAATGTGATTTTAACGATGATGCTGGTAATTATGCATCTGCTTCATTCCTAGTCAGATGCTTCTGGCTTTCTTCATTTCTGTGTTTTCTTGCTTCTTCAGGTATTTCTTTTTTCTTGCTGTCGTTTTTCATGTTTGCCTGAGGCAAAATCTTGTACCTACAGCACTTTGTTATTTGGCTTACTAGAAAGTCGTCTGGAAACCACTATTCTCTTCCTGCCTTGTGCTTTGCTTCCTCACTCGGTGCACAAAAGACAGCTGGAGTGCATGGGCAAGAACACAGGATGACTTCTGGTGGTAATAACTGTGCCTCATTCCATTTTGAGCCCCTCACGTAACCAGCATGTTGGTATATGGACAAATGATAAGGCTTTCTGACTGAATGTCCAAAGAAGGGAAGAACAAGACTAGTAAATAGGGTTTAAACCTTTACACCAAAACCAAAACCAGAGGAAAATCAAGGAAGAGAAAACACAGAAGTAATAATCTTAAGATGATAGAAAAATCTTCACACAAATCTGTTTCTTTATCTTTATTACATTGTGCATAAAAGATTTGAGTTGTCAAAAGAAGTTTAGATGGAAATGAAAACATATATTAAGGTATGCTCTATGTGGTGAAATAAGTACAATTTTTACATACTTATTTGATTGATTCATTAAAAGATGAACTATCTACTATGTAAAGTCATTTTGATGCATGATAGGGCTATAACTGAATAAAACAGATTCAACTTCTGTTTTCAAAGTTTATGGGCTATAAAGAGATTGGATAATAGCAGTATGATAACTGTGATTCTTCTGATTGTGCTCTAGTTTGGTTCTGGAATGTGTCCCAAGGATTCATGCTTTGAAGACTTGGTCAATAATCTTTGGCACTATTGGGATGTGGTGAATCTTTAAGAGGTGGGCCTAATGAAAGGAGTTACATTATTGGGGGCATGCCCTTAAAGGAGATGTTGGGCTCCTCACCCTTCCTTTCTCTTTTTGTGTCCTGCCATTAAGTTCCCACCATGATGTGCTGCCTCACCACAGGCTCAAAGCTATGGTAACAAGTGACCATGGACTGAGATTCAGAAACTGTAAACCAATGTAAACCATTACTACTTATACGTTTATTTCCTCAGGTATTTTGTCATAGTAGCAGGGCATTGACTAACACAACTGTCTGTGATGGTAGAAGGACAGATGTGAGGGAAGCTAAAAGATGAACAAAGTGATTTCATTAGATATTCTATCCCTGTGGTAATATAAACCACAATTTTGAGGTTCTTTAAAGTAAATAATCTAGATCAGTATCCATTCTTATTTCAAATTTATATGACCTTTTTACCTATATTGTTAAAATCTAAAATGATAATTTATATAGTAATTCCCAAGACTGAATCATTAGCAGTAAAGAGATAGTTTCCCCAAAGAATGGATTATATAAAAAACAGAAAATCTTGGTTTAATAACCAGTCAACCGCCACTTTTGATAAGAACCACCTACAGAGGACAACTATAAAATGAAAGTCACCATCAACATGTTTTTTGATTCTTTTACAACACTAATTTAACTCTTATCCCTGAAGCGATCTTCCCCTGTGGTTATAGTTCATGTGGTGGATTATTAGGGCAAAGTTCAGACACAAGGAACAGATAAAGCAACATATCTTTGAACTTTGATGAGCTGTTGCTTCTCCGTGATAGAAATTTAAGTTCACTAAGTGGAGATGAAATGACACCAGGCAAAGAAACCATGTGTCTAAGGGAGGGAGAGGGGGTAAAAGAAACTGTTAAACAATCAGGAGCTGGGTAGAAAATTCAAGAAGGTCTATTAACATCATTTCAGTCAAAGAAACCTCTTTTCACATTCCTTAATGCCAATACTTCAAGGGAATAAACTGGACTATACACAAAGTAATTATTTTGATTCCTATAAATAAAAAGATTGGTATGTAGAAACAGTAGAGTGCTTGAAATTCTAGTTTATCTTTTCCTAAAAAGGTTGTAAATATTTTTCTCCTTTTTTTTCTATATAGCTAATTAGGCCAGGCAGTTGGAAAAGATTTTTTGCCGCTGTTAAAATAGATTCTGAGACCTAATTTAAAGACTCTGATAGGTTAGTGGTCTTCCTAGTCTGCAGTTAAGAAAAAAAACATGTCTTCAATATAAGGAGAATTAAAATACTTCCAAGTTGGTACATGGGCTCATCTTTCTAATCTCAGGAATTTGTTGATTCCATCTTCCTCCTGGACTTAGAAGGCAGAAACAGCAATACAGAGGCTGCTCACAAATAACCTTTAAATTCCAGCTTAGCTTCTGACTTTGAAACGTGAGATCATGCAAATCTCCTTTTGGCGTTAGGCATCAGGGAGCTGCCTCTTTAGAGAAGCCTAAAAATTTCAACTAATCAATGTACAATTTGCAGCTTGGAAATGGGCTATGATTACAAAGCTGAAGCAAATGGCATCTAAAAAGAAAAAACAGAGACAAAATGACAAGTATTGACAAATATGATTATATGCATTTTTTCTAATGTCTCTAAGATGGACTTGGAGCATGAAACAATGAAAACACTTTGTTCAAACCTTAAAAAGAATAGCAGAAGGGAATAATTGGAAGTTGACTATGAAAGTTTTGAAAGAAATGGATATGGAACAAATAAAACATTGGCTTATATAGTGGATAGCACAATAAAGACATGATAAAATGTTAAGAATTTTTAGGAAGTCATAGAAGATACAGTCCACTGTCATTATTTATGGATACCATATTAGCAATTTTGTCAACTTCATAAAATTTATGTGTAACCTCCAAATCAATCTGCACGATACTTTGTGTATGCATCTGTATGAATGATATATATGATGTAATATATATAAAGTAATATATATATAATATATGTAATGTAAAAGCTATTGAAATCTGCTTCTTTGTATAGAGATCAGACAACAAAATACAGGTGTTATTTGCTGTCCAAATTATCATTGGTTAAATGAATATTAGAGTTTATTTGCTGTACTAAAAATTGTTTCTAGGCTTTAATTACTGCATAATCTTATAAGAAACTTGACCATGTTTCATTATAAAAATTAGGTTATTATTTGCAATTATTGATCTGGGTGTAGCTCAGTAATAGAGCACTCACTTTTATGAATGAAGTCCTGGGTTTCATCCCCAACACTGCAAAGAAAAAAAGACAAAACAAAAACCATTACTACTACCAACCAAAAGTAAAACCAAAATGGGAATGCTTGTAATTATTTCTTTAAATAAAATTGGAGAACATAGGGATGTAATATACAGTACATTGAAACTTTGATAAATTAAAAAGTCAACTTCTTTTTAAAGTAGAAATATGCTTTGAAACTGGTATGTTATTAGTGTTTTATTTAAAAAGCAATGCATCTTCTAAAGCTGAGATACTATAACATTTAATTCCTCATTAAAGAATTAGATCTTCAAAATGTCAATCTGTTCCAGAAATTCTAACTAATTAGAATATACCACATTACTGTTAGATCATTGCCATAATAAGGAATTGCATTTATGCATTTTAAGATTGCGTTAGCATGAACTGGAGTGGCAAATAGAAATTATGTTTTAGGTGAAACTGTGAATCACAATGATGATTAGCTCTCTCAGGCACAGAACTGGAAAACAGAAGTCTAACAGTGAACAAAATTTTTTCTTGACTTGTGGAACAAACTGGGAGTTAAAATTTAGGGACAAATGAATAAAAGAGCAGATGGGCCCATAATTGATGACTTTTGGTTTTGCCACGCAGTATCCATTTATTTTTCTCTAGCATTCTTGTGAAGAACCACAGTGTCCTCTCATTCTCCATCCGTGTGCTGAGGCGATAGACCTCAAGCTCAGCCTTGGCTTCTCCAAACTGTGCATTTGACTGACCACAGTAAAATGGCCACAGTAAGATGGATTAGCTTTATGATGGACTTGAAACCACACAAAGCCAAGGGCACATCTGCTGGGACTGCTGGGGAGGCAAGCATCTGTTTCCATTGTCCATTGGATCCCCTGCTTCCAAGAAGGATGCAGAACTGGCAGTGTTCAGAATCACTGATAACGAGGCCAACACAGGGTGGTGCAGCTGGGAGACAGACATGGAGTCCTGTGACTAACTAGCATGTGACTTCTCAGCTGCATACACAATAACTTCCTCTTGTATTTTATGCATTTTTAAGTGCCAATTTGATTGAGGGTTTTTACTTTTACCACCAAAGATATAGTTGCCCAATTATTATGTCCTGAATTTCAGAACCAAAGATTGTTTTAGCATCAAATCTCATGTATTACCTTTCTAAGTGTGATAGAGAAGCAAGGGAGTAATGGTTTATTTTTAAGGAAGGAATTTATTAGGAGTTCCTCCTGATCTAGTAGAGGACTAAACCTTGGCACATAGAGTCTCAATAAGCAGAACATACCAAGGAGATACTTAGCTACGACTACAATATTAGCTTTAATACATCTTCTGGCTGCTTATATTTTTGCTTAAGATTGACAATATTCATAATAAAATATAGTCTTCCTCATGATGTCAGAATATTTTGACTATAAATATACATTGGCTGCATTTCCAATTGTTTTTAGACTTCTTTTCTACTTTAGAGGAAAAAATAGTGTAGTCATTAGGTTAAAATTAGTTGATTGATTCAATTATGAAATACATGTGCAAAATTTGAATGATCATCTCTAGAATATTGCCTAATTGTTCAAATTGGAAGGTTTAGATATAATTGCTTTCTAAGAAGCTTTTCATAAAAAAGTTGAAGCTCACATACTCTAAAGATTTTATGTACAACTATGCCAAATTAGTCCTGCCTTTTTAAGCTTTAGTATCTGTTAGGAGAATGTAAGATAGCATTAGATAAACTTCCTGGTAGGGCATATCCTATATAGGTGGGTTGCCAATCAAAACGATCAAATCAATACATCTAGATCTTACTTGATAATGTTGGTAAGCAAACATGTGCCTTCGATTTTGTAAATTTGACCTTTAATATGAGAAAGGAAATTATGTTTCTTTGATTTTGGAATTTACCTTATCCTAAACCAGGCATGACTTCCTGTACTATATAATAATTTTTAGTACAAAATTCATTTCAAAAATATAACTAATGAATTAAAGAATATATATATATTCTTATATTCATATATATATTCCAGGAAGCTATTACTTTCTTAGAGGATCATTCTGTTATGAACATTCTATTATGAACATCTTTTAAAGGTATACTGCCTTTTAAAAGCTGGGATGCGGAGATGAAGAGTAGCTATACTCCACTAGCTCTAATCAAGGATGAGGCCTAGATGTGAGGTAAGAATTTACACATTCAAAGACAGTGCTGAGTCTCAAAACAGAAAAGTCCATAAACCATTGGAATACAGAACAAACAACCCTGAGCAGCCTAGCGCATGTCCTTCCACCTGAATCCTGGTCTGCAGGTTGCTGATTGACTGAAAAAGCAACAGAGCTACAAGCTAACCACAAGGCCCCTGGAGGAAACATCCTTAAGGAAATATACACATTAAAGACTGGTGACCAAGGAATATTCTGATTTCATTATAATAGTAAGAAGCATACCCCTGGGAAAAGATTTAAGACACTAAAGAAACTCACAGTATAGGAATTAGCATGATTAGAAGGGCACAGCACCAGCTCAAGGATACCTGGTGTGAAATTGAATAACCCCAAATGGACTCAGCACCCTAGCTACTGTCCCTATGGGTCAAAACTCCAGACCAAGACAGAAAGTGCACACTCCCTGAGATTGCCTGCACCCCATTATCCTGTGGACCACTTTCCCTTTGTTATAATTCTCTTTGTTTGATACCCATACCTGACATGTCCTTAAATTCTTTCCTGTGACATGGTCAAGAACCTGGAAAGTTCTAGCACAGGTCTCCTCAACTCTGTGGAACCTCCTGGGACCCCCCCTGCAGTGACAGATGGATCTTGAAAACAACCTATTAATTCAGTAAAGGTGATGTCTGGGAAGCAACTCCAAAAGTAAATTCAGTGATCACATTTCTTTGTAAAGAAGAATCTGTAGATTCAAAAGTCTTTTTTAACATGGAATGAAATAAATCACATCGATGGATGCATAGATTCATAGAGTAAATAACATAAGTGAGAACATAGGAAACTGGATCAGTTTTTCATTTCAGAGACAGGAAATTAAGCTCATTTGAAATAAAATAAGACAATTGGAAAGAATTTTAAGAATTTTTTTTGAATTTAAATTTAAATTTTTTTTATTAAAAAACACAGCTCTAGGGCTGGGGATATAGCTCAGTTGGTAGAGTGCTTGCCTCACAAGTACAAGGCCCTGGGTTCATTCCCCAGCACCGCAAAACAAACAAACAAACAAAAAACAAAACAAAACAAAACAAAAACCAAGAAACCAAAAAACAACTCTACAGTACTTAAAAAGTCAACTATCATATCACCATAGGGATGATAACTGTAAAAAGCAGTTCCTTGACCCAACTCTCTGATATATTGTTAATATAATATTAATAATATGTGCAGGCAGATCTTCAAAAGGGAGGAGAGAACCTGGAAAAAGATCAGTAGGTAGATGGAAAAACGGTGTGAAAGCATCTTAATTCCAACTTATTCAGCCAACCAGCCCAGCACCCACCGGGATCCCAGAGACAACGCGGGAGCCCTTTGGGACCTGACATCAGCCTGGTCCACTACTTCACCAAGCACCTGATCCTGCCTGTTTGGCAACTGACAGGACCCTTCAGCTCCTCAATTTCCAGTCTCCCAACCATCCTTTGGTTACCAACTGGCCCAGTGCCTTCAGCGACATGACTGGCACACAGCTTTCAACACCTGGTCCTAATTTGCCAATACAGAACAACTTTCTGAGATAGGCACACAGGTCCTGGCACTCGGCCATCAGGACCTCCAGGCAAAGAGGTTCCTGACTGGGAAGTTGAAAGGACAGGGGCAGGAGAGATACAATTTAGAGACTAGATTAGAGACCAGGAATTGTGGGGTCCACAAGTGAGGGAAGGGGCTAAGACTAGGGTCATGTGTCACAGGAGTGGACCCCAAAGGAGAGTCCTGGGTGCAGTCTTTCAGAGAGACTGGCAATTGCTATACCCTGCCTCCAGGAGTCCCGCCTCTAAGTCTAATCCTCCCACTCATTAACTGTCATCATCCTGAGGGTGGAGTTACCAGCAAACTCCACACAACCCCGACTATGAGAAGAGAAGGGAAGCAGAGAAGATAGTGAACTCCAACAGAAAAAATTGTTCACTTTTCCTGCAAGACTCTTTTTTCTTTTTCTTTTCTCCATTTTTTTTCTTTTTTCTATTTTCATTTCCCGCTATCACATCCCCATCATCTTTGAAATCAAGCACCTTTCATGTATCAGGCAACTGAAGACTGGGAAATTTGAATAGCATATTACAGTTTTGTTGTAGATTTTTTTAAAAAATTTATTTTTTGATTTTTCTCACTCTATTTTCCTCTTATTTATCTGTTTCCTCAGAGTCTCTTTCTCCTTTTCTCATGCTAACAACTAACTTCTTTTGATTCTGCTTTCACTCTTCCTATGAGCTAGTATCTCTACATTCTCCCTTCTTACCTCATTAACATTACATCCTAAACCCCTCTCCCATCCTCTTTGTCCATAATTAGAAATTGTGGACCTTATTGCAAACCTATTGCTTATGCTGTAGATAATAATAATCAAACTCATCATCTCTGTTTATCATGGCAATACTGTTAACATCTTAATAGGGGCTATTTGGTTTAAGGTTGCATATTGTTTGTATTAGGTGCTGTTAATATTGATCTCCCCCTTAAAGGTGAGGTATTGGAAACCTACAGGGACACTATAAACCTATAGGGGAGAAAATGTAATACCTCGGACCCACACTGCTAGAAAGACATATGAACAACATGAAAAAAAAAGGGAAGAAAGCGCCCCAAACAAACCAAGATCATTGACAGCACAGTAGAAGAAATGTTAGAAAAGGAGTTCAAAATGTACATAACATGTACATGTTTTTGGCTATTGAATTATATTTTACTCTATTTTAATATTTGCTTTGATATACAATTTGTTTCTCTTTGAAGATACTTGCCTTCCTTTTCTCCCTCCTTTTGCATGGTTTCCTCTAACTGAATTGCAGAACTCCTTGGGGATGGAGAAAAGGAAAGATAGATTGAAACCAAGACAACAGCCCATGAACCATTGAAATGCAGGAAACACCCATGAATCCCTGAAATGTACCAAATGCCCATGAACCCTTGCAACACCTGAGCGATTCAACTCTAGTCTTTGACCCATGCTCTTGACCCACACCCCTGTCTGTACAAAGTAACATGAGGGCAATACACAGGGAAAACCGATGTGAAATGGGTACCTCTGCCCTGACTCCATCTCTAATCCATCCCAAGCAACTGTCCCTTTATAAATGTTGATGGAAGGGTTGCTCTCTCCTTGTGGAGATGGCCTGTATTCTCCCTTGAGTGAGGGTTCCTTTACTCCCCAAACTTCTCACTCTCAAAATGGCTCACATTCTCCCTTGAATGCACCTCTTTCTTAAATAAACCTTTGTCTGTGTCTCCCACTGGTGCTGCTGAAGTTCTTTTCCATCACGTCAGCCAAGAACCCCACTTAAGTCTACTTTATGGGAACTCCTTGGATGTCTGGTGACACATTCATCCCCAACTTCTCCCTGGGAATGTGACTCCTGAGATTAGACCAGAGATCTGATGAAATGATTTTGGGGACTTCCCTTCTGGTGCACACTGCTGTTCTCCAGGTCTGCTCTGCACTTATTTATGATCTTGGAATTTTGCTTTTCCTGGGTAGAGGCTACTTTCTGGATCCCATATTTTTCCTCTCTTGCATTCTGTAAAGTGAATCATCCATTTGCTTCTTGAGAAGAGTTGCTTTGAAAGTAAGGGTTTTGTGACCTTGACTGTCTAAAAATATCATTATTCTCCCTGAAAACTTTGCTTAATGTTGCAGAAGATTCAAGGTTAAAAATTATTCTCAGTTCATAATTCTAAAGCACTGACACAATTATTTTTAGTTTCTGAACTGCTGTTCAGAAGTTCCATGCATATCTGGCTCCTAATCTTTTGTATGGATGTTGTTTTTCATCTGAGAAATTTTAGGATCTTTTTATGTCATGGTATTCGGAAATTTCTGGTGTTATATCAAGTATAAAATTTTATCATTCATTTTGAGGGCACATAGTTATTTTTTATTTTGAAAACTCGTGTTGTTTAATATTGAACATTTTATGACATTGTTTCCTTGAAATTTATTCTACTTCCTATCTATGATATAATTCATCTCTGGAAAAATCTATGTAGTTTTTGTTTCAAATCTTCTATTAAAGTGTTAATTTATGCTATGAAATTTTTAAATACAACATTCCCTTTAAAATTCTATGAATATTCCTTTAAAATAGCATTCACTTCTTATTTCATGATAAAATTTATTTTCTTATTGTATACAAATATACATATACTTTAAAAAGTATTTTCATTGTTTTCTGAATTTTTTCTGTTGAAGTTTTTCTTTATTTTGATCTCTACTTTCCTGTTTATCATTTTTTTAAAGTACTCAATACTGATCTTTTTTTTTTTCATTTTTAAATCAATGAAACTCTACCAATCTGGCTGGATATTCTGTGTGCATGGGTATTGCTAATCAAACTGAGGCCTTAGTATGGTGTTCTGATCATTCACTGAAGCAGCCTCTTCATGATGATGTGATGGTCAGCTTGATATGTGACCTTGGCTAAGTTTCAGTTCCAAGATATTCAATCAACAGTAATTTAAATGTTGCTATAAATGAATTTCATTGCTGTAATTAAAGTCCACAGTTGTCTTTAAATCAGGAAGAATATCCTAAAATGATCTGGGTGCACCTGATTCAATAAGTTAAGAGGACTTAAGAGCAGAACTTAAGACTTCCTTGAAGGAGGAGCTATAAGTAGCAGCTTCAGCTTATGTTCAAGAATTCCAGCCCACCCTCTATAATGGCCTGCCCTACAGATTTTTGGAGTTGCCTACTTAGGCACCATAATCATGTAAACTGACTTTGATTTTAGTTTTAAAGTATGGCATTTTAAAATTTAAATATCCTTACCTTCAGTTATTAATCAGTTATTCCTGATTTTCTGAGTCCTGAGAGCCTGTGGCTCAACATCCCTAAGGAGTAGTTTTTCTTTCCTTTGGTTTTGGGTTTGGAGTAGTCATCTGTCTGCATCAGCAGGGAGTCTGAACTGTTCCTTTAACAGGTCTCCTGATTTACACCCACCCAATTTCAGCTTTCAGGCACATGTTGTCTGCTCTGAGTTGTGATGGAGGTTGTTTCCTTCCTAGGGGGCTCTCTACTAAGCCCTGAGGTTTCAGCATTCTACTGCTTTCTGAGTGAGTTACCGTCTGTCTGTCTACCTCTTCCCATCTCTAGTATTCTGCCGACATTTCTCCTGTTAAAATTTCTTCTTCTGTTCTTTCTGTATTTATGAGTTTTCTTTTAAAAAGCCTTTTAACCTTCATATTAACATGGATTTTGATGTAGGGCAGAGATTAATCCTCCAATCTTTGTTTAACTGAGAGTTTTCTTTTCTCTCCTTATTGAAAGATTTTGTAAATTTGTGTTCTTTGCATACAGTTCTTGAAAAATATGAAACCCACCATGTCCTTAGGAAGCAATTTTGGTCTCTCAAATCCATCACCAAATGGTTATGGACTGAATTTATAACTAGTAGGGATGGCATGGGTAACACAGAATGAGTTCTTTAAGCTGTGCACAGTGCTGTGAGTTCCATTATTCATCATGATGTTAAAAATGAGTGCACAAGGCACATCTTTAATCCCTGAGTTCAATTCCTGGTACTCAAAAAAAAAAAAGTGCATAAACTTTTGGTTGGGGGTCTTCTTAGTTCAAGCCTAGAGAGGAATCTAGGCAGGAAAAAATTAGCTTTTCCCTGTTTAATCTATAAACAAAAGACTTAAAAATAACAGAGTTAAACACATGTACCCCAAATAAAGAATCTAGAATATTCTCTATGCTGCCATATTTTAAGTATGTAGTAATTCTATTCAGAATTTTATAACTATGCATCCTATGGATGGTATATTCAAAGTAGACCAAATATATTTACTGTAAAATCATTTCTGATTCAAACGTAACTATTGGTAACAGGTTTTTCTTTTTCTTTTCCTTTTTTTTTTTTTTTTTGTGGAGATGGTACCAGGGATTAAACTCAGGGGCACCCGACCACTGAGTCATATCTCCAGCCCTATTTTGTATTTTATTTAGAGACAGGGGCTCACTGAATTGCTTAATGCCTCGCTTTTGCCTGAGATTGGCTTTGAACTCGTGATCCTCCTGCCTCACTCTCCTGAGCTGCTGGGATTACAGGCATGTGTCACCACATCAGGTTTGTTTTTCTTGAACTGATAATAAAATTGATTTCAAAAGTGTTTCGACTTTATTCTTTTAGTTTTCATCTTCAACTACATGTTTAAACAACATTCATTCTCTCTGCTCCCAAGTGAAATAAAGGATGGTGTAGTGATGATCCCTTCATTTCTTTCACACTAAGAAATTAAGATATAGAGAGGGAAATGGACTTTTAATAGTTACCTTTACAGTGGAGGGTGAATTATCATTGGACCAGACTCCAAATTTCTCAGTCTCTCCTATATATCTCATAATGCTTTCAGTGAAACTTACCAGCAAATGTCAACCATTGAGAATCCATTGTAAATGTCCACTTCTTTCATTAGCAGTCTAACAGGGTCAATATAGTAAACTTAGTTGGCAAAGTTATCTCCAGAAAAAAGAGAGCTCTCTGTCACTGAAATGATAGTTACTACTGAGGGTAAACACAATATTCTCCTTTGCATTTAGAACTTGATTGCTATCTTTTGTTAACTTGTGATTGCTTCAAGGCTGAACTTTTTATATATTGGTAGAATAATTTAAAGTACAGATGACTTGAAATGAACCAGTTATCCAGCCAGGTAGCAGAATATTAAGTTTTAAATAAAAGGTTCAGATTTGTTTTTCGTTAGGGGAGACTGAAATTCATAAGTGAACAATACCTTGAATGCTGTTGTAAAAGCAAACTCATGCATTGAGTGACAGCAAAGTAAAACTAATCTACACTGAAGTATATGCCTGCATGTTTCAGTTATTTTTGCTGCATAACTTACTCAAAGCACCAGCCCTTTTATTGTATCTCATGCATTCTGTACATCAGAACATCATTTAGAGTTCTCATAGCTAATTCTTCTTCAATTTATATAGTCTCTAAGTATAATTAGCTGGTAGATGGAATGGTCTAGAGTATCCAAGTTGACTTCACTCATATGTCTGGGGCCTTGGTAGGAATAGCTGAAAAGATGGGTTCTGGTGGGGAAGTCATCTTGTCCCTACACATGACTTCCCTAGCAGAAAGATTTCAGGGTATTACAAATTCTTACAAGGTAGCTGATTTCCCACTGAGTATTCTAAAAGAACCATGTAGTAGCCTCATCACCTGGTCTCGCTTAGATTCAGAAGGCACAGGGCATTATGTTTGCTACCCATAAAACTATTATGTTTTAATAGTTTAAAAAATGACCTTTTTAAGTCACAATGGACATATTAAAAGCTGTGCACCTTTGATATATATAAATTGATGATTTGGGAGGTAAGTATACACCATGAAACCATCACTTCAATTTATGACATAAACATATCCAGCACTTCCAAGCTTTCCCCCTATCTTTCACTACTTTTTGGGTATCACAGAGTGTACATGATAAGAACACTTAGGATCTAGCAATTTTTTTTAGTATTGTTAACTATAGGCACCAAACTATATAGTAGACCTCTAGGATAGATTCATCTTGCATGATTGAAACTTTTACCCCTTTACCAATACCTCTCCATTTACCCCAAACCACCTCTGTTAACCTTTGCTTCCTGATATGAGGATGATCATGTCGTTTTTGTCTATTGAAAAGAATTGAAATCAGACTCTGGAAGAAGCGATGTCATCACTTCCATGTTCATTGCATTATTCATAATAGTTAAGACATAGAAGCAGCCTAAATGTTCATTGACAAATGAATGAAGAAAATATGGTATATATGCATACTGAATTATTTAACCTTGAAAAAGGAAAATTATTCCATCTATGGCAAATGGATAAACCTGGAGGACATTATGCTAAATAAAATAAACCAGATGGATATTTCATTAGGGAAAAAAATTCTAGTTTGCCATTCAAGTCTTTCAGCAGTTGAAAAGTGTCATTTCATTTTCTTCTTGTTTTTTCATGTTATTTTTAAACTGTATGTTTATGTCACATATGTCTTCTGTAAAGAAAATTTAAAAAATATAAGGGCATTTGGTAGGGCACGTGATATCATCTCTCATCGTTCTCAGTTATTCACATGCCTTTCTTCGGTTCATGCTACATCATACTTGCCTGCCTGACTTACTTTGGCCTATGGTCAGTGTAATTTCCCCCTCGGCACTTCTATATAAAAACTTCAGGAGCAGTTGTATGATTCCTTTATTTTTGTTACAATAACATGTGTTTAGAATGAAGGCAACATAAGAAAGACCCAAATGAACATGTAACACAAGTGAGAAATAACCTTGTACTATTCTAAGTTGAGGAAATTTTGAGTAATTTCGATGACTTACAATAACATCATGCAGCTTAATAAAAACAAAGTGATACAGGGGTCTTCTTATTTTACTGTCTGGATTTAGTTTAGATGTACTGAATCTTTTATTTTTCATAAATTTTAGTTCCCTTGTGAAGGGAGAAGTTGAATAAATATTTTGGATTAAAGTTAGTACGGCATTTTGAATGAGTGTGATTCCAGGTAAAAGAAAACCACCTATAATTGGCCTAAACAATAAGGAGGACTCATTGGCCCCCATCCCCTTTTAGAAAGTGTAAAGGTGGAAAGAGTCTTTGGAGCCTGATTTGCAATAGTGGTTCATTCAGTTAATCAAGGATTGAATTTATGTCTCTGATCTGTCTTTGACAGTGTCAGTTTTATTCTTATTTTGTGTCATTAAATAACGATGTTGCCAAATATTCCCAGGGCTACTTGTTTCCTTGTGACTACTAGAAAGGCAGAAGGGTCATTCTAGAAGCACTTTAGAATAGTGGGTAGACATCTTTCTTAGACTTCACATAACCTTTTTCTTGCATCTTAATTACATAAAAGGAGTCCCTCACTCATTGCTGAACAAATAAGTGTAACTAATTAACCTATACCTCAGACATGGAGCCAGGGAAGATTATGTCACCCCTAAAGGACCTGGAGAAGTGAGTTTGCTTAGGGATATAGCAGTGAATGCTGAGCAAAATTGCAATGAACACTATACATTGACACAGGTTTTTTTAAAAAAATAAATCAATCCCTGTATATGAATATGTGACACATTCATATGTGTCAGGTGATAAACATGACACTGAATAAACATGAGTATTTAACATAACCCAAGAGAAGTAATAATCCAATTATGATCTGGCTAGCATCCACCCCATTACACATGGCCATTGGATTCATCCAACCATTTTATGAACTATCATCTGAACAGTATTTACCAACATGTACCATGGCCACCGATGCCAAGTATTTGCAGTGTTTCATAACTTCATGTTCTCATTCTCCAATCCATCCATCCATCCATCCAAATATCTCTCTCCTTCTACACCCACACCCTCCACACACCTGGAAAGGGAGGAAGAAGGGAGAGGAGGAGGGACAGGGAAGTGGGGAAGAAATATTTAAAAGAGTTCAGTCCTTAAAATGTATTGAACTTCGTATGCTTCCTTCCTTTTTTCCTCCCAATAAGCACTAAATTCTGTTGTTTTACCTGAAAATATCTTCAGGCTTCTCAAGATTAATTTCATAGCACATTAGATTCCTGGAAAGGTAGTTGGTCTAACATATGATCTCAAAATAAATAATTTTCATAATTTTAATAGATGATGCCTGATTTTATTTTTTAAAATATAGCAAAATTAATATAAATTCCTAGGATTGTTTTAGTATTATTTTCTAGAAACTATTAATATGCATTTGAAGCACAGTACCAATTTGATCATGAAAAATCCATTTAAAGTCTTGATTTTTCTTCTTCCTTATTTATTTAACTCTCAGATAAAGATGATTTAAAGATTTTACTGAAACTCCATTTCATTTTGAATAATTTATGATCAATGTGGTTTTTCTGGTTGTGTGAGGTGATTGATCATTTATTACTTATCTGAGTATTTTATATTTCAAAATAAAATTTTAATTGGCATTAAATCAATTAGACTTCATTTGACAATCATTGTAGATTAATAGTGTGTGGAGATCTAAACTTTTATTTTGACAAATGTGCACTGATAAATACAGCACTGAGAACAGCTGAGAAACTTGCTAGAATGAGGGAAAATGTTATAATGAAAACCTTCCTATTCTGTTATATGGAGTAGTTTCTTTAGTGGATCTTAGATTTGAAAAGTTCCTCTTGGTAAGTGCATGAAGGGCTATGACCTAGCAGTTCCTTAGTATAAACACCTGTGCAATATTTAAAGTAAGCTAATCTGTAATTATTATTTTCATTTTAAAAGAGAATGGGCGAAAGTAGTTTCAATTTAAAATTTTTCTTATCACAATACTATATACTTCTTCTGTTGGTTGTTTTTCTCTTTTCAATCTTTAGTCAGTTCACAGTATATCCATCAGAAATGCCCAGGGGAAATTAACAATGGTGAAACTCAGCCACAGAGTCCAGTAGTGAAGAGATAGAGGAAAGATAGCAGTTAAAGTGCTTGGCTAAAAATGAAGTTTTTGAGTGATGCAGTCATATATTTTTCAGTATTAACAGGGACCAAAGTGAGGGTGGCCACAAGAGACATTTGTCAATGTCATGGGAATTGTGAGGTTGCCCTGTTGCCTGAAATTCCCAAAGTTTTATTCCAGGCATAGGGAAAGGGGTGAAGTATATATATCCTAAACATGTAATGGGAAGAGTAACTGCTTTTGATTGGGCAGAACTAAATTTTAAGCCCAATTGCCCCTCTTTGTATTTCCATAATCTGTGGGTGATTATCTCACCAATTTGATTCAACTTCATCATTGGAACAAGTATCTCCTATTCTGGGAAGAGCAGAGAATGACATTAAATGAAATAATATGTTCAAAGATTTTCAGGCACCATAGCTACCATATGGTAGGAACTCCTCCAGTGCTTGAGTCCTGCTTTCCTTCTGCATCCACTCTCTCTCTACCTCTCCACTACCCACCACCAAAAAAAAAAAAAAAAAAAAGGTGGGAGGGTCCTGGAGATTAGTGTAACCACATGTGGTTTAGTTGAGTACTGACCCCTGACCCCACAATAGAAGTCTAAATTTACAATGAAACATGAAAGATGTTTTATTTCTTACACATTGGGATATAGGCTTCTCCTATAATAGTTTTAAGAACTATGTAAATTATTGAACACAAAGTCCTGTGGTGCTATGCAAGGAAGAAACACTTTGGACTCAGAGACATCTGAGCTTCAACTGTTCAACTGTTCTCAAGTGGTGGGGAAACCCTTTCCCTTCTCTGAGCTCTGATGTCCTCTTCTTGAGGTCCTGTGAAGTGAGGTTTGTAAATTCATGTGGCATAGACCTTTGGCACTTAGTGCATGCTCAGTGGAGTCTGTATTTTGGGATTCCATTATAACACATAAAGGAGAGCTGGTTGAACTATGCCAAATTTTAATCCAGTAACTGTCAGCTGAGAGAATTAAGGGAGTCGTCTGTGCAGGTCCTGCTTGGCATCACCCTGACTACAACTGTCACTGATAATTGCGTAACAGCTCAGTTAGCACAGTGGTAAGTTGTTGCTTTCAGACAACTTGTGTATTTGGGAAGAGACTTCAAATCATTTCAGGGAATGCACTTGCATTCCAATTAATTCTAAAAGGTGTCTCAAGCACTTTGGTGACCTTGGGTTTAAATTTTTATTCAAAATATTTCACATAACCTGCCTCTCTCTTTGGAAAAGTTTTATATGGGTTATAATGAATCATTTTGACAGTCAAAAAACACAGTGGCAATGATAATACATGTCCCATCAGTCAGGAAAGCAATAAGAGTTTATTGCTGAACTTAAAAAATCTAATGCTGGACATAACCATTGAATTACTTTCACATGTTTTAAATTCAGAATGTTATGGAATATGATTGGCCATGCTTAAAAAACTTACCTGCTGCCAGCAAGTGATATATAAATTTATCAGTGGAAACCAAATTTGGGAATCACAGGTGAAATAGTTAAAACATGAATATAGACAGGGCATTAGCCATGGCTGTGAAATTAGCTTTGGCCATGACATGGAGCGTTGAGGGACAGGACCGTTCTCAAGTCTATAGCAGGGTTTAAAAGTGTCCTCTCTTCCCAATGGCTAAATTTTCATTCTCTCTCTCATGAGTAATTATTCTTAGGAGGATAAAACCATGGCAAAGACCACACAGACACTTCAAGTTTTTTATCATTATGTCCATAGATTCGCTGTTTGAAGTTTCTGAGATGTTAGCAGAGATCTTTCAAATTGAAGTAGATTTTCAGATAGAACCTACTTTGGGGGAACATAGTGTGGGGGGATCAAATATGGATTTTCTTATCCATCTGCTCCCACTCATTAAGGTACAGACCAGTGATTCTCCAACCTTAGGCAAGTCAGCATCAACCTGAGACTGGGGAGGAGGCCAGGATTTCTGTATTTCTGTAAAGTTTTCTGATGAGGCTTATGCTGCTACTACAAGGATGGTGCTTTGGGAACCACAGGTGCAGAGGAAATGCTTTCAGGTGAGATGCTTTAGGCTGCAAGTAATGGAAAACCTGACTCAAGTGATGAAAACAACAGAAATGGTCTCTTCCGAATAAGAAGAAACCCAGAATTGAAGTCCCAGAGTTAGTTCAGTGGCAAAATGGGTCATTGAGGCCCAAGCTCTTTCTTTTTTTTTTTTTTTTTTTTTTTTTAGAGTGGAAAATAAAGTTTTATTAAAGAAAAGTAAAAGCAGACTTCTCCCGAGTGGAAGAAGGGGACCCAAAGGCGGAATCCCTGTGGCGAGTAAATCCTGTCCTTTTATAAGTTTTACTCTCTTGTTCCCTTCCCCCTCATTCTTCCTCTCTGTCTAGGCCCACTTTTGCATGTGAGTGGTAAAAGCAGAAAAGCAGACGGCAGGGCAGGGGAAGGGCTGAAGCGATAACAGGTAATGTCCCAGCAGGTGTTAATTAGCAATTCCTTGCCTACAGTTCTTGATAAGGACAGGTAGATCTGGTTATCAATGGGTTCTGGAAATCTTTGACATTCCATTCCCCAAGGCAGCCTCCAACTTCCAGATGTAGGTGTTTAAAATCGAATGGCTTTAGATGTCCTCACTGCCGCCCAAGGTGGCACTTGTGCCATTATCAAAACTGAATGTTGTGTTTACATCCCTGACAACTCGGGCAATGTGACTGACATCCTTAAAGATTTGCACTCTCAAATAAAGGCCATGTCCTCCCCAGACTTATCATGGGGACAAATTCTTAGTTCCTGGTTTTCTGGTACCTCCTGGTGGAAAACATTATTAGCCTCTATTGTCACCATGATACTCATGGGTATGTTCCTATGCTGTGGAATTTATTGTTGCATTAATCTTATCCCGGTACTCATGACTTCTTGTTTCTCTTATAGAGCGCCCATTTCTCAGATGGCCCTCCAGCCTATTTCTTCTCAACCAGACTTTTACCATGGACCCCTCGATCGACCCGATTTCTAAACAGAAAAAGGAACTTCAAACTGCTTGCCCCCAACTGTCTTTCTTTCATTTTGTAGCATCTTCATGGCATTGGCTGTCTTCCTCATGTCACAGGATGGCTGCAGCAGCTCTAAACATCAAGTTCCGACAAAGTAGCATTCAGACACAGAAAAAATAGAAGACTTTTCTTGGGGAGAGAAGGGGAGCCCTACTGTGAGAACACTCAGCCAAAAAAGGAAGAAGGGAAAGGACTGGAATGATGTTGATGAGAAACCATCAACCATCAGAGGTAAACTTGGAAGTCATGTTAAGAAAAGATGTCTGGCTTTTATTTTCTGCATGGTATTTGAAGTGACATAAAACATTGATTGCTTATGTGATCCTGAACTCTCCCTCCTCTCTACTCATCTCTCCCTTCCTTTCTCATACCCTGCTTCCCATTCCTCTGACTTCTCCCCATAATGTGTTCTTTTTTCTTCCACCTCCTAATAATAATTGTTTTCATCTTGCTTCCTTCTTCCCACCAATTCTGACTGTAATCTTTTATGCTGGAAATTATCTTTAGCAAAACTTGGCAGCTTTGACTTTGTGCTGCATATCTGACCATTTTCACACTTTTCGGAGCTACAGCCCTAGTCCAAACCAACATCTTTTTATCTGGATTCTCTTTTATCTGAATGTTCTCCCTGATCTCACCTTGGCCTTCTAAAATTTATTCTCAGCACAAGAACCAGAACGATTCTATTAAAATGTAAATAAGATCAAGCTACTACTCTGTTTGGAATCCTTCTGTGGTTTCACATCATATTATAATTAAGAGTCAGAGGTGTGACACTGGCCTGCAAGGTGTAAATGACCTCCTCTCCACATTGCTGCTCCTTGGGCATGCCAGGGGGTGCTGTGACCTCAGGGCCTTTGCTGTCACTTCCACCCAACCCCATGGTCTGTCCTGTACTTTCTTTAGGCTCTGACTCACATGTCTCCTTCTCAGTCAGCCCTTTATCACTCTATTTAAAATTGCACCTCCTGTCCCTGTCCCTGGCTCTGCTGCCTCCCCCTGTTTTTTCCTTTAGAACATTTATGACCTTCTGCTATTGATGTTTTACTTATCCACTTATTTATTTACTAGTGTGTTTATTATTTGTCTTCCTCCTGTGGTCACGTTTCTTGCATTGATTGCTGTTATCATCAGAGCTGAGAAGTGTACTGAGAAGAGTACAAAGAGCTATTTATTGGACAAAGGAGTCAGTACACAGTAATTTAGAATTCATATCATGAGGAATATCAGACAAATGCAAAGTAGAGGTATGATGAATCCCTTATGCCAATCATTGAGCTCAACAATGTCCATCATTCTACCATTCTTACATCATCCAGTTGATGCATTTCTTACTCAATAATAACTGAGTGGTACTCAATTATTATTTTTTCAGGCAAAATCACATATATCGCAATGCATAAAGCTTATCTGTAGTTTTTGACAAATGTATATACCTAAGTAAACCATAACTCTGTCATGGTTATAAACATTTCCATTTTCCTAGAAAGTTCACGCATGTCCCTTCCATGAGAGTCATCACCACTTCAAGCCAGGTAATGACTCTTCTGATTTTTTTCAACCTAATCTGGTTTAATAGGGAGTTGTCACTTCTTTCTGCTGGCTTCCACTAAGAATGATGTCTGTGACATTCATTCCTACTTTTGTTTGTATTAGTAGCTAGTTCCTTTTCATTGCTGAACAGTATTTGATTGAGTTTAAAGCAATCTGTCATTCCATTTCTCATAATATGACATTCGCTGTTGTTTTATGGCCCAACATGGTCTATCTAGCTGAGATTTTTGTATGCAATTGAAATACTATATTTCTAGCCACCATTCAAAAGATGCTGTATACATTTTTGTACAATTCTCTTGAGGGGGCATATGTTTTCACTTTTCTTGAATAAATACTTAGGAGTAGAATTGTTGGGCCCAATTACAGGTGCATGTTTAATTGTATATAACAAATGCCAAATATATCTACAATTAGTTGTAGTATTTCCATTTTCATTAGCAATGTTTTATGGTATTAATTTGCAAATGATATTGAAGTTTTGTTTTCTTTTCATTTGTCAAGTATCCATTGTAAAAGTACCTTAAATGTGTTGGATATAAGACCTTGGTCAGTCACGTTTTGTGAATGAATATTTTCTCCTGGTCAGTGACTTTTCTAAATGATGTCTCTCTTTTTAAAAAATTTTAAAATTTGTTCTTTTTAGTTAAACATGACAGAGTGTATTTTGACATATCATACATACATGGAGTATAACTTCCCATTCTTGTGGTTGTACATAATGTGGAGTTACAGTGGTCATGTATTCACATATGAACATAGGAAAGTTATGTCCAATTCATTCTATTGTTTTTCCTATTCCCACCCCTCTTCCTTCCCCTAACTAAATGATCTCTTGATGAACATTTTTTAGTTTTGAGCAAGTGTAGCATATTATTTTTTCTCTTTTTAGTTCTGCTTTCTATCTAAGAAATGTTTGCCTAACCTCAGTCTATAAAGACACTTTTCTGTGTGTCATTTTTAAGTGTTATGATTGTATCCTTTACATTTAGGGTTCTGATTGACTTCAGCGTAGTTTTCATAAATGGTATGAAATAATGTGGGAAGTTATTTGCTTTTTAAAAAAGTTTGGATATCCAGTTGTTCTAGGTTGTTTCCTTTCAATTATTTTGGCACCTTTGTTAAATATGCATTAACTTTGCAAGTCTGAGTCTATTTTTGGCTCCATTATGTTCCAAAAATTTATCTATGAATCCAGATGGATCTCTTGATCTTTATAGTAAATTTGGGTGTCAGATGATATGTGTTTTTCAACTGTGTTTTTTGTTTGCCGGATAGTTTTAGTTATCCTATATATATATTTTAGAAATACCTGATTAAATCCTATAAAAATTTCTTGCTGTAATTATGATTGATTTTGTTTTATGACTCAACATATGGTCAATTTAGCTGAATGTAGACATGCACTTGAAAAGAAATATATTCTGCTGTTTGAGAATATACTGCCTATACATTTTAATAAGTTCAAGGCAACTGATAATTTAATAGCTCCATCAGTTACCTAGGAGGGGTTCAAAATCTCCAGTTAGTTCTGATGCTGTCTTTCTCTTCAAAACTTTCTTTACTTTTTTTTTTTTTTACTTTTAGTATCCCTTGTAAATTTTTTGTGGAAGATCAAACATAATGTATTGGTTAAAAGGAACTGCAGAACTGCAGTAGATAGGCATTTTGTAAGGTATTGATAAGGAGGGGAATTATTCTTTTTTCTCATGATTCGGTCTCAGTCTTATTGAGCCTAAGTCTCCAGAGGCTTCTTGGTTTTCCTTTTTATACCCTCCTTGAGTGGCACAGGGTTCCTGGAAGGGATTGTAATTGGGCATTTCCCTTTATCTGAGTGGGTTAGGCTCTGGTCAATCCAGTTATTTAGGTTGTTTGTTAAAATAGCTTCTCTTGAGGGCAGACCTTGTTTCAAACTGAATGCTCAGACATATTTAAAACTGGTTACTTATGTTTTGCCTACTAGAAGCTCAAGTAGATCCCCCACCCCATCTCACTATGAGAGCTTAATAGAGCCCCCGGAGATAAAATTGACAGAAGTATGAGCTCCCTTCCCCTAAGCCTGGGTCCCCTGGAAGTTTATTTCTCAGGCTTGTCCATGTAAGCCTCTAGTAATTCAGCAATCACAGTTCAGGTTTTCCTATTTGGGGATGGATCCACTGTATTTCTGCTTTGGTAAGTTGGGGATATGTTAGCCTGTTTTTCGTCTCCATTTTGAGGGGCAGTTTACCCTGTAACCTCCATTTTTTGATGGAGCTAAGAAGAGCTCTCGATTCTTCAGTTTAATCAGGGTTTTAGTTGTTGTTAGGTTGAAGGGATACCATCTAAGCACCTCACATGCTAGACCAGAGGCTCAAGTCGACCAGAAATTGGAAGTCTGTCATTAACTTTTTAATTTTACTTTTTATCCCATTGTCTTTCCTAGCCTTCTGGGACTTCAAATACAATACATTACATCACTATTATGCATATATCTCTTAATTCTATGTCCATCTCTTTTCTTCTCATTTTCATTTCTTTTATGTAAACTGGATAATCATTATTGATCCATTCTCAAGTTTACTGAGTCTTCAGCTGTCTCTGATGTGTTTAGCCTACCTAGTGAATTTTTTTATGTGTGTCTGGTGCTGGGGATCGAACCCAGGGCCTTGTGCTTGCGAGGCAAGCACTCTACCAACTGAGCTATATCTCCAGCCCTATCAAGTGAATTTTTTATGCCATCTATTACATTTTGTGGTTTTAGAAATTTTAATTGGTTGCTCCTTGTTCACATGGGTGTGTGTGTGTGTGTTCATGTGCATGTTTTTACAGTACTGGGATGCTCTACTACTGGGATACATCTCCAGCCCCCTTTTAAAAATTTATTAATTTGACAGAGGGTTTCATTAAGTTGTTGAAGTGTGATCCTCCTTCCTCAGCCTCCTGCATCGCTGGTATTACGGGCATGTGTTTTATGGTTTCATTTTCTTTGGTGAGATGATAATGTATTCATTCATGTTGAACACTTCTTCCTTGAACATATGTAAGACAGTTGCTTTAACGGCCTTTGCTAATTGCAAAATCTTATCCATCTTGGGGTGGTTTCCATTGCTTACTTTTTTTCCTTGAGTATTGGTACATTTTTCTGTTTCTTTGCATGCAAAGTGATTTTTTTATATTGGACTTAACATTATGAAGGATACAGTAAGTCACCTGCATTTTATTATTTTTCTCTTGAAGCATTTTATTCTTTCTTTCCAGAAGTCATTCACTTGGGCTCAACTCTCTATTATGTCTTTTTTGTAGTGAAAAGCAGATGCCACCTAAGTTCTACTTTTTCTGCTCCCAGAAGCTGCTTTTTGTTTCTCCCAAGTCTGCTGGGTCCTCCTTACCATCTACTCAAGCACAGATAGCTTAGAAGTTAGCCAAGTGTTATGGTTTGGATGTGAGGTTTCCCCCCTAAGCTTATGTGTGAGACAAGGCAAGAAGGTTTAGAGGTGAAATGATTGTTATGAGGGAATAGCCAAGTGATAACTGAAGGCAGGTAGGGTGTGCCTGGAAGAGGTGGGTCATTGAGGGTGTAGCTTTGGGTGAAGATATATATATATATATATATATATATATATTATATCTAGCAAGTGAGGTCTCTTTGTTCCTGCTTCCTGGGTGAATGTCTTGAGCTACTTCCCTCCATGAGGGGCACACATCCTCCATGAGGGGCAGCCTCACCTCAAACCTGAGGAATGCAGCTGGCTATTTATGGCCTGAGACCTCTGAAATCATGAGACCTAAAATAAACTTTTTCTCCTCTAAAATTGCTCTTGTCAGGTCTTTTGGTCACAGCAGCAAAAGAGTTGGCTAAAGTACCAAGGAGTAGAATGAATTTTATATTTAGATTTGGCAGCTCAGCACCTAATGGCTCCCTCCTCCTCTTTTTCTTCAGAATTCCACTCCCAGCCCGACCTCAGGGTTGCTCTGCCATACAACATACAAGAAGACTCTATGCCCTAAGTCTAGCCTTTGACATTCCAAGCCAGAAGATTGTGGCAAACCTGAGTAGTGTACACTCTGAATCATGTGCTCAGGACAGATGGTAAAATCACCAACCCCACCCTTACTGTTCAGCTTTCAGAGTAGATTCTCTCCCAGTTTCTGTCCAATTTCTTGTGTATTCCTTCACTGCAGGCATAATTAATTAAGATGAATTCATGCCAGAGAAGGTAGGTGAATCCTTAATTCAATTTGAAAGAAATTCAATCCAAGAACCTCCTATAGTTTCCACCAATTCTCAACAATGCCATCAAATTATTCATTCATCGATGGATCACCCATTGATACCATCAGAGCCCTCATGACCCAAATATTTCTCAAGAGCTCCCATTGCTGCATTGAGGACCAAGTCTTCAATATGAGCCTTTGGGAGACATTTCAGATCCAAACCATAATAGTCTCTAACAAAAGGCGGTGAGTGCCTCTACCAGCATAATATGCAATATTATAAGCTATCTCTGGAAAATTGTCTCTCAATGTCTTTAATGCTAGGACCAAGTCCCATCTATGCTACATCACTCATGTCCTTAGCCCTATCAATAAAATAGGTATTGAGTAAATGAAATACCTAATTAAATCACCCCTTCCTACTATCTACATCTGCACAAGTCCTATTAACATAGATTAATACCAACCTAGTACATTTATTTTAAAACATTTTAAAAATTGTAAGTACTATATTCCTGTCAGTTTAACTACTTTTGAAACTATAGATTGTGTGAAAAATTGATTTGTCAGTCACTAAAATGTTGCAGACATAAAAGCAAAGGATTTACAACTGGAAAATTTATCTAAATCAAATGTGAAGACTTCTAGGAAGAGATAAAATTCATGAATCCTTTCTTGACTAAGGAGAAACACAGGAGTAGAAGGAATAGGACTCCTCAGCCAGGCAGCAAGCAAGTATAGGGATTCAAAACGGGAAGCCCACATCCTCAGCTTCCCCAGCCTTAGCAACCAAGGAAGCTGTGAAGATTAGCTCTGCAGTGTCTCTGCTGTAAAGGGAATTTTGCTCAGGAAAATTCTTCAATATGAGGGATTTCCCCCATGCCTTGCAGGGCATCCGGCATCTCTCATTCTCAGGCCTATGTACCAGGAAAACTCTCTAGGTACTATTCATTATATATATTTGTCAAAAAATACCCTACAGCCAAAACAAAACACAAAGAAACGAAACAATATGCCCTGAGGGGGAACTGTTGTTCCTGGTCAGAAACTACCGGGTGAAATGAAGAGGTCTCAAGCTGATGGACTGTATGATAAGTCTGAGATAAATCCTGTGCTAGGTGAGTGCATCTGCCAAATTTGTGGGGCACTGACTTTCTGGATAGAATATTATTCTCCTTGAGGTGAACCTTACAATTACTATTAAGATTCCACATAGATGAGCAGGGCATGGTGACATTTGCCTATAATTCCAGCATCTCAGGAGGCTAACCTGCACAATTAGGCAGACCCTGTCTCAAAACATAAATAAAATAAAATAAAATAAAATAAAATAAAATAAAATAAAATAAAATAAAATAAAATACCTGGGGACACAACTCAGTGGTAAAGCACCCCTGGGTTTAATCCCTAGTATTACACACAAGTACTAAAAAAATTGCACACAGATTCCATTTCCCTATGATATCATTGAATTCTCTACATCTGATTTATAGTTTCTCAATCTAATAACATTTATTCATTAATTTGTTTAAAATGTTTGTTGAAATGATACTTTGTGCCAGATATCCTTTCTGGGTATTGGGATAGGTTACTGAATAAGAAATGCCTTGGGTTTTGTAGCATTCACACTTTATTAGAAGGATACAGACGATAAAGTTATGCAATTAAAATGGTTAACTTCATGCAGTGTCAAGTCCTTTCAGAAGTCAGGGTACAGGGCTGGAGAAGTAGGTTAGTGGTAGAGTACTTGCCAGGCATACATGAGGTCCTTGGGTTTGATCCCCAGAAATGAAAAAAGGAAAAAAAATAAATAAAAGAATAAGGACCTTAGGCAATCCTTAGGCAAATGCCATAGGGTAAGGGGAAGGAGAGGGCTCTTTAGACTCAGGGAAGATCTGGAAGGCTCCTCACAGGAAGTGATCATTAAGTGGAGGTCAGCTAAAAGATGAGGAGAGGGTGGACCTGGAGGAACTGGTAGTTTGTTCCAAAATGATAGAAGAACAAAGATGCTACCAAGAAAGATGAGTGTATGCTTTTCTTTGTCAACTAATAATCAATGGGATATGGTGCTGTGATGTCTTTCATTATTGGGGCAGTGATGGCTATCCTGCCTTGAGTCTCGTACAGGGACTCCATTCATTATCTCATTCCATTCTCACAGCAACTCTGAGGTAAGTATGGTTACCAATTGAGAGATATTGACACTGTCTTGGAGAGTTTAGTCACTGGAAGAATTTGGAACCCAAATCAATATGTTTTGATTGTAGCTGCTGCTCTTCACTGGGTCCAATTCTGCTTGTTTTTTCACTTATTAATATGTTTTGTGATTCTATATTGCCTTCTAGGTAGATTTTTGAGCTTTATAGAAGATGATATATGAGGCACCTATAACAAAATACCATTACTGGGTAGTTTGAACCATAGAAATTTATTTCCCACAGTTCTGGAGCCTGGGAGTCTGAGATCTCGAGGTGCTGCCCCATTCTGTTCTGGTTCCTGGTGACCCTCTTTGTGGCTTTCAGAAGAGCACTTTCTCTTTATATCTTCACATTGTAAGAAGACAAGGAGAGCCTTGATCTCTTCCTCCTTTTATAAGGAAACTAATCCCACTGTTATGGTTTGGATATGAATTGTCCCCCCAGAGCTTTTGGTAACATAGACTTATCTAGCTGTGATATGATTATTCCTGTAACCTGATCAGTCTATCCTAGTTTGAATGGACTGATGGCAGTTAGCTCTATGCAGGTAGGGCATGGCTGAAGGAGGTGTGCCCCAGGGCACACTGGGGATGTGCCCTGAAAGGGTGCATTTTTCCTATGATCCCTTCCCCACTCCCTCTCTCTCAGCTTCCTGACCCTGCCACAAGCCCAGCAGCTTTTCTAGGCTGGCCCTTTGGCATGATATGCTGCCTCACCTTGAAGGATCCAGATCAATGGGGTTGGCCATTCATGGACTGAGACCTCAGAAACTTTGAGCCCCCAAATAAGCTTTCCTTCCTCTAAGTTGTTCTTGTTAGGTATTTGTCACAGTGATGAAAAGCTAACTAACACACCCTCCACGAAGGTACCACCCTCATGACCTCATCTAAGCTTGTTTACCTCTGGAAAATCCCACCTCCCAAATACTATCATATAGGGGGTTAGGGCCTCAGTGAATTTTGGGAGGTCATAAACCTTAGGTCCGTAACACATAGGAGACACGCGTTGCATACTTAAATTCTTATCAATAATTACTAAAACAGTACTACTTGGATGAAATAATGATTCCAGATTCAAATGATTTTGGTCCTGGTTTTAAATGTATTGCATTTTATCTTTTGGAGCATCCTTAAAATAACTCATTTTGCCTAATTGCTACTCCTCCTCTTTCAGGTTTCACTTAATCTACCAGCTTTCCAGGAAATACTTCCTCTGGGTCAGTCGCCCTTTCCAGGTGTTTCCATAGCACATGGAATATCCATTTCTTACCCCTTTTCTCATTTGTTTTTCTAACTTTGTAAGCTTCTTGAAAACCATTGCCTTCATATTCCTAGTTTATAATGGTATACAGCAATTGCTTGATAGTTGTTCATTCAAATCAATGTATAATCCCTGGCAAGTCAGAGTCTTTCTGAACTTTTAGTTTCCTCATCCGAAATGTGTGGATGACCCATTTTGCTCAGTTAAGAAAATTCAGTGATGGATGTACTGTTGTTTCTCTCCCCAACCCCATGCCTTATTGTCCACCATTTATTTATTCTCTTTTAAAGTTCTGTACCTTACTTGCAACACACTTTATGATTTAGCTATTTGAAAAGGTTAAGCAAACTGCAGCAGGTGATTTCAAAATAGATCCATATTTCTAGGATGGTAGGTGTAATTCTTTAAATGCCAAGGTAAAACAGCACAATGATTGTTTTGTTTGAAGGTGACCTTTTATCACACTGAAGATATATGCAATAGATTTTTCTGTATCTTATGTGAAAGTTCACAGTACAGCATAGCGCTACATTCTTTGATATGCCTAAGTTAAATTAAGATGTATTAAAGATTCATTATTAAATATGTTTAGATAACAATAAATTTCCATCAGATAATCAGGTTGTGCTGTCTGACAAGTAGAAGCAAACATAAGAATAATGGGATATAATATTTGATGATTGCTATTCTGGAAAATCTATGGTGGCATAATTGGATGAGGATGAATCTAGATGATTTCAAAGTACATCATGATTTCCATCCCCCAGGTTATTTGTCTCATAAAGTTCCTTGAAGATGATGAAATATATTTATAGATATAGATACAAATATAGGCATTAGTACATTTTACCATTAAATGAGAAGATTTATATGGAATACTTAAATTTACATTTAAGTGAATTTTTATTAAAGTAACATAAGCACTAAATATTAAAACACCAAAGTTACTCTAGATAATGGGTCTACCCTCTTTAGCCCACTTCAGCTTGTTCTTTGTTCTGGTATTATATCCATATTATTAAACAGCATGCAAATGTTACTTCTTGATTATTAGTCCTGTTAGACTTTGTGTCTTGTTATGATATGTTGATGATATGTCTCTCTTCAATCACTTTACTCACTTATCAATCCCCCTCCATTGTCTTGATATAATTGTATTTCGGTTTTCGTTTGACCAATTGTTTGTGTTCATCTTATTCTTTTATGCATACTGTTGGTAAGTTTGTTTGCTTTATGTTATAACATTCTTTTTTTCTTTCTGGAATTGATGACTGGGGTATTTAAGTGATTGCCCCCCCACCACCACCACCTCTCTCTCTCTCTCTCTTTACATTGCCTATCAATGAACCTCCTGTTTCCTCTCTTTTCCCTGGAAGCCTCCTGCTGTAGCCCTTACCTCTGCTCCTTCCTGGACTGATTGCTGCAGACCTGCTGGACCTTCTGCTATCCCATCCCAGTGTGAGAAATCCTGTCTTCAGCCCCAGGTCTTCCTCCCTTGGTTTTCTACCTCATTTTGCTATACATATTCTCATGTAGCTTTCTAAGGAAGACAGCATCAGTGTTTAATATTTTCAAAAATTTTAGTCCTTAACATGTTTCAAATGTCTTTATTTTACACTTGAAACTTGATTGACAGTTTGACTGGGTTTAAAATTCTAGGTTTTAGAATTCTAGGTTGAAAATTATGTTTCTGTAAAATTTTGACATTATCAATTCATTGCTTTCAAACTCACCTTTCTGCTGTTGAGAAGTCCCGTGCCATTTGATCTGTTGCATAAAACGTTTTTCATACTTGAATATAACATGTAGCGTTTTTCATACTTGAATATATATATCTAAATAAATTTTTACCTATGGTATTTAGGTGTGTATGCATATCATATATACATAAACTTTTCGTATTGAAATAATTATGAACTCATGAAAAAGTTGAAAAAGTAATACAAATAATTCTTTATTCTTCATCCAGATTCTCTCTTACCAATTTTTAATATTTGCAATTTATATTCTATCAATTTCTCTCCATATTGACCTATGCAACATTATTTATTTTGAACCATTTGGGAATAAGTTGCAGACATGGTGTCCCTTTTCCCTTAAATGTTTCAGTTCGTATTTTCTAAAACAAGAATATTCTTTTACCACAGTACCATTTTATTGATGAGGAAATGAATTTTGATTTAATACTATTATTGAATCTACAGACTCTTTCTTTTATAGCAAATGAAAAAAATAATTCCTAACCCAGGCCACATCCAGGATCATAACTTGCATTAGTTTCTCAGTACATTGCACTTAGTGTCAGTTTCCTTCAATCTTGTTGGTTTCCTCTGGAGAAGTTCCCATTTCATGATGATGTACCAGGCAATCTGTGGATCTTTTTTGGACTAGAGATTTGGGCTTTTCAAACCTAAAAAAAAAGAAAAGAAAAAAAAAAGAAAAAGAAATAAAAAGAAAAAGTCTTCTTTTTCTTCTTAAACTTCTTAAATTATTTACTTCCTGCACCCAGCTTTGTCTTTCTGGAACAATCTGGATGTCCTGGACTGATGCTCAAATACCTTTATCTTTTCTGTTTCATTTTTCTGTTTGGGTCATTGTGTTTGACTTTCTGTTTGATTCTCTTTCCTCTATCTATCTTCTGTCATCTCTATTATGTTTTTATTTCAATTAATTTAAATTTTAACTCCAAAAAGAGTTGTCTCTGATCGTTTTTGTTCTCTAGCCTTCTGTTCTGGCTGAAGTTTATCAGAGGTAACATCATCGTATCTGCTCTTATTTCTATGATATTATTTTTATATCATCTGTTCTTGTTACTATTTTCAAAAGTCTCTGTTTGTGTCTGTTTGTTTTGATCTGTCTCTTTTGCCTCTTTGGAGTCAGAGACTGAATCAGGCTCCTGGAAGGTTCCAGTAGTCTCACACTCAGGCAGGAGAATGAAAAGGCTTCTTTGAAAGGTTTGTTTCCAGGGTTAAGAGAGAATAAAGAGGGCTGGTGAAAAAGCAGGGCTCACTTCACTGGGGAGCTGTTACTGTCCCCAGGCCTAGAGGAGAAGAGAGATTAATGGAACTTGGAGGGAACACTAGCTATAGTTGCTACCAAAGGAGAGGGTGGCCTGAAAGTGGCTAAAGTCTGTTTCCTTTTTCAATTATGTTTATATTGTTTAATAAAGGAAGGTAGGTCCTGCCAACCTGTGGCCCAGCAGAGAGAGAGACCGAGAGAGAGAGAGAGAGAGAGAGAGAGAGAGAGAGAGAGAGAGAGAAAGAGAGAGAGAGAGAGAGAGAGAGAGAGAGAGAAAGGGAGAGAGAGAGAGGGAGAGAGAGAGTGTCTCTGTCCCCCTGGCAAACTGTGACTGTTACCTCCAGTTCACCTAATCCACCTGGGAGCCAAGACTCAAGGAAGCCTGGCTCATTCATTTTGTAGGGCTCAGGCTCTTGGTTCACACTGCAGGGTGGAGAAGGAAGGCAGGTGTCTTGAGAGAGTCAAATGGAGAATATCCTGCATTGAGCCTTCTTAAAGTTTAAGTGATCTTTGGTTATCCATTCATTTATGAATGTTGCAATTGAAATCAAATTGGAGAGTTAGTTAACATTTCGTGGAGATCAGTCTTTGTTCCCCACCCACCCCGCCACACATTGTTTTATTAGTGCACTTTACTTGTACATAATAGTGGGATTTCTTTTCTCTCCCCTCCTCACCTTCCCTTCCCCTTCCCTTTGCTTTTCCTACCAGGGATTGAACCCAGGGGCACTTAACCACTGAGCAACATTCCCAGTCCTTTTTTGTTGTATTTTATTTAGAGACAGGGTCTCACTGAGTTGCTTAGGACCTCACTAAGTTGCTGAGGCTGGCTTTGAACTCTCAGTCCTCCTGCCTTAGCCTCCTGAGTCACTAGGATTACTGGTGTGCGCCACTGCACGCAGCAATGGTGGGATTTCTTATTACATATTTGTACATGCACACAATGTAACAATAAACTTTGGCCACTATCATTCCATAGTGTAGACTTTGCTCTTTTGTAGGGAGGATAGAGGACTTGGTTGAATAAATGACAGTGGCCTGGCTGTGCTGGGTTATTAAAGATTTGAGAATCTACTATTTGTATAATATTTAATAAGTCCTAATTTTTATTCCTATTACTCAATTCTGCTTCCCTTGGTACTAAATGTTGGTGAGATTCCCAGAATTTTTGTGAGAAAAATACTTTTTATCCTCCACTTCTCTGTAAGTGATTTGTAATTCTCCGTCTACTTTCCATCATTCAAAGACTTTATTGAGATCTGAGTTTTTGCTGTTATCTTCTTTCTTAATCTCTTTGTACATTTGCATTTTTTGTCTTTAGTTTCATGTTAATTGACAGGAATCAAAGAGAATATCTGCTATGTGTCACTAAATTTCTTTGCTGTTTTTACAAAGTGGCTAAGACTATATGTTGACTCAGAGAGAATTAAATAAATTAAGAAAGTGATGAAAACAATTTCATCTACTACACATGTTCTTAAGTCTAAGAATTCATTAATCAGAAAACTACATGGTATTATGAAAAATCCTATTCTGTGGTTACATTATATAGTGTTTTGGTCATTATTTGTTTGTTTGTTTTTTTAAAAAAACAAGTCCAAACAATGCGTGTTTTTTAAGCATTGAAGTCACACAGGTGTCTTGAATAAATGTATGTTTGTTACTTCTTATTTTGTTCATTCTCAGGCAAAAGTGCTAATATGCTGAAATTGCAAACCATGAGGGAGGAAGCAACAAAGGAACTGAATTATTCACCCTGAAATAATTGAGAATTGGCTGCACCAGACACCACCAAAAAATAAAAATCTGCCCAATATCCATTTTAATCAAACATATTTATAACTCGGTCCTTACATTTGTAATTGAACAATTGAATTAGTTCCATTTAACTGGCAGCAGATGGTGTGTGATTATTGCCTTCTTAATACAAAAAATGCCTGTCAATACTTGTTAAATATGGATTAAGCCAAGGGTTACTGCAACTGCTTGGGTTTTCATTAATATAGTTCATTCAATTCGAATTTGGCAATTAAAATGTGTAGAAAGCCCACAAATTACACATGCATTATGCATCTTGGCACCTCAACTTCAAAATGAAGTAGTTCGGTAGTGAATTCTTCTGGAAATAGAATTTAGTTTTGCTTCTTTAAATTAAAAAATAAAATTGTGCCTGTGTAAACATAGGCAGAAGTTTGCATATTTTTAAATTGATTATGTCTGTGAAATGCTACCCTGAAGCAGGGAGCCCAGGAGACTCCGCAGCCTGCACACAGGCTCTGGTGTTCTCTCTGTTTAAAAGACTGGTAGCCCAGGGATCCAGCAAACATCGGCTCCCTAGCAATTCAAATAGCAGATTAAATTTAAATGATATTTTCACTCTTCAGAAACCATAGCCACATTTTTAAAGGTAAATTATTATCCAGCAAGTGTATAAGTCTGTTCAGAAGAGTTTAGGTTCATTTTTAATTGACTCCTTTGATAGAATCTGGAGTAACTGCAATGTGTGATACCATTTTGAAGTTTTCAGGATGGAAGGAATGTTTGATTGAGTGGAACTCACTGCATTATGTATTGCAAGAGAAACAACGCAAGTCATTTTGTCTTAGATTTGAGGGTTTTTTCTTTTAATGAGAGTTGACAATTTTTGAAGGGTTTGTTTATTTATTGTCAGGCCTTTGCCTCTCCTGAGATCCATTGTTCACCCTGCAGTTCATTGCTCATTTTTTCAGGGAAATCTCTGTTTCAGACTGGGGCCTGGGGGTGGTCCCTGCTGAGGCTCCCTGCACTCCCTCCAGGGCTTAATTGATCTTTCTGAGCAGTGGATCCATCACTTTCCTCTCGGTTTCTGACAGTTCATTGCTCATTCTTCTCCGAACTAACTTAGATGCCTCTTTCTTCAATTTAGAAAAATACTCTCTGCCAGGGATTTTTTTTTTTTTTTAGAAGAAAGTTTTTAGAAGGTGTGTGTGTGTGTGTGTGTGTGTGTGTATCGGAGTGTCATGAAGTTCTAGGAAGAAAATTGAAATAAATACAGAACAAGACATGGAAAGGCTGCAAAGGCAGTTGAGTCCTGCATTTAAAGAAACTTGCTTGGAAAGCACTATTTACATCATCCTAGAGAGGACAAGGGTCCCTCAATAAGTGTTGTCCTGGTAGAAATTAAGGGACCTCATGAATTGACTGTGCATAATTTTTATAGAAACCCAGCAATTGAATATCAGCAATTTTGCATGATTCAACTTGATATTTAAATATTTTTTTTCCTTAAAATTAACAGGAATATGAAACTTATTTACTAGGTGGGAGAAAAGAGGAGCTAAGTGACATTGATACATGTTGATCTTCGGTGTTTGTCTTGAATTTAACTCCATGGTTACTAATGGTAATGTAAATTATAGCTGTTATATGTAAAACTTTGAGGCTCAATTCTACATATGATATATAGGTGGGTATGTATAGATATGAGGAATAATAAAATTATATGTAATATACATGGATAATAATATATGATTAATATATTGGCATTCTCTAATCTTCTATTCAAGGCAGAATGCCCTACTACATGAGCAGGGATGGAAGGACGACTCCCTTGTGTAGGTCACGTGGCTGAATGCTGTGGAAGTGGACTTCTTAATCAGGCTCTCCATCCCACTGTTCTGTGCGACCATTATCATTCTGCTGTGGACTCTTCTATCCTGCTACCGTGGTTGTCCCTAGTAGATTTACACTCTCCTTCTCTCCTGTAGGACTATTTTGTACCTCTTCTTTCACATCAAAAAAATGGAAGAACAACTGAAAAAAAAATGGGTGGGTTTATGGAACTGCTTCTTCTAAGAGTAAAGAAATTATAGAACATTTGTATGTTTTTGAGAATAACCCAGAAGCCAGGAAACAGCTCTCCAGGGCTCTTCTCCAACACTCATGCTCAGCTTACCAATTTGCTTTTTATGACTCTAAGAAAGCTGAAGCAATGCAGAGGCAATTTCCTTAGCCTCCACCAGTGCTGCCTACCCTCTGCTCATGGGTGTCCCTGTACTCGACCTCATCTCCAGAGATGGTGGGCAGTCTGGTCCTGCATCTCCTCTCCCTGGCACTGGAGTGTATTCCTTTTCATCTGCTCAGGGATAATCCTTTGGCAGTTTTCTTCTTTTGCATTCTTCATTTCCCCCTGTCTCCTGGCTTATCCTCATAAATACATAAACATACTATCGTTTCTTTATTCTTAAAAATAGCAGCATCATAGACCCACAGCTTTCCTTCACCTACTCTAATTTTTTTCTCCCACTTATGAAACTATTATAGTTACCCATAACAATTTCCCCTAATTTCTCTCTTCCTATTCATTTTGAACTCCAACTAGGGTCTTCCTGTTGGTCTCAACAAAGCCACCATAACCGTCTCATTGTGGTTACATGCAATGGCCAGTTCTTTTCTTAGTTGATCTTTTGGTCACATGTGACATAATTGTTTCCCCCTTGAATTTCTTTCTTAATTTCATTTTTGAATCCCATCCTCTCTTGGCTTTCACCCTAACTCCCCAATTGTTATAGCTCCAGTACTTTTGTTGCTTATTTTTCTGCCCTTTATACACAGGAGTGACCCAGAATCCATTTTCTGTCTCCTCTTCCTACCTTGGTGCTCAGTTTCCATCATGGTTTTCAATACTGTTTGCATCAGCTTGTCTGGTATGTTTTAGACCCTCAGTCAGTCTCTCTCTCTCTCTCTCTCTTTCTCTCTTTTCTTTTTGATACTGGGGATTGAACCCAGGGTGCTTAGCCACTGAGCCACATCCCCAACCTTTTAAAATATTTTATTAGAGATGGATCTCACTGAGTAGCTAAATGCCTTACTAAGTTGCTGAGGCTGGCTTTGAACTCATGATCCTTCTGCTTCAGCCTCCCAAACTGCTGGGATTACAGGCATGTGCCACTGTGCCAGATCCCTAACGTCTCTTGATACATTTCTGCTTGCCTTTTAAATATACTAAGTATATTGTCCTTCCTTTTTTTTTTTTTTAGTGGGCTAGTTGTTTCTTATCTCTGTATCACTGGGAGGCCTTCCTTCCTACATGTGCTATTCACACATATTAGTGCAACTCAAGGGCAAAACTAACACTAACTGGAAGTAAGAGCCAGTGGATGAATCCTTGCTTTCTCACTTATTGCCTCTTCCATCTCAGGCAGTCTAACTACTATATCCCTCTGGAGTGTTAGTTTTCTTTCTGCACAATTCTTCTAAGAATATCATTCACATTTTTGTATAACTGATCTAAACATATCCTTGATAAAAATACTATATATCTCATCAGTAGAATTGTCCACAAAGATCTTATTCTATAACCATGTTTCTTATTGACTGTTCTATATTTACCTCCTGTGTTAAATTACACCAACTATATACCTTCAGATTGTTTCAGAAGCATTTCTTTATGTTTTTCCATTATTTTCACATAAAACAAATGGTAGCATTTTTTCTCCTTTTCTATTTCTATTTTCTATTAAACTATTACAGATATGTGGCCTTCAATACAAGTGCGATTCCAACTTCTTCTTGGTGATTTGATCTTATCTTGTTTCTCTTCTCATTCTGCTTGCTTTTGTGGATGATCTGCCTTAAACTTAACTTTTGGTTTCTTGCTGGCAGTGTCTCTGACCCATGCCATCTCACCTCAAACCAATGGCATACACAACAAATATTCTCTACTCTGATTTTATTTAACTGTAATTCTATGCGCTCCTAATTAATCCAGACCTTTAAAAGGTTGAGGCGAAAGTAGTTCAGGGGAGAATAAGATGGTGAATAGAACAAGCACAAGAAAGACCAGACATGGCTTTGTTAGCATTGAATTCATCCTTTATTATTCACTCGGGCACCTTCTGTCCTCTTTCAAGCTTTTGAAACTCAATTCTATGAAGTTTCATAATAATGACAAGCAGCTCATCCAGTGGCTCTCTTCCCCTCACTTCCACCTCTGCTCTCTTGCCAGAGGGGAAAAAGGGTAAAGAGCAGGTACAAAGGCAAATATCAAGCATTGTGTATCACCAAAATTCAATCACAGCATTCGGCATATTCCACATCCGACTCATTTGTTCAGATTCTCTCTTTAAGCCTTCAATGCCAGGTCACCCATATGTCATGGGGAGGATGGACGTTTTAGTCATTTGTTACATAATGAAAGTTGTAGCATTCTAGTTCTACTCTTTTCTAAACACACACATCTATGGATACACAATTCATTTCCTATATTTCCTGAACTCATCACATTAGAGTCCATCTTTCTTGTGATGTCACCAAGAAAGGTGAGGCATGTGAAGTCATGCCTTTCTATGTTCGTTATTTTTCTCATTAATCAATTCCTAATTTTTTTTATCTCGGGAGTCTTTATTATTTGACGTGGCTTTTCTCTAGATACTTTCATTAAAATCTGACTTTCTAAACACTAATGATGAGAGAAAACTGAGTGTATTGCTTACCTTGAAAAAGGAGAACAGTAATTAAAGAATCCTTGGCAGTGCACCAGAAAGAGGAAAGAGAAGGTCAAATATATTGAGAATTGCACCTTGGGTCATAGCATATCTTTGAATGCAAAGATTTGAGCAGCACTGGGTAAGAATCACGATGGAACAATTCAGGATTCATGGAAACAACAAGGTGAAGATTTTGAGACAGAGATTCAAATTATTTTAGGGTATAACCCCAAGGATAGTCCTGGAAGAATAAATGCTAATAAAGACTGTAATCTATAGTTTTGGTTTGAATATGTAGGCTGAGTGTTGGGGTTGACAATTTTGGCTCTTCTACTGTTGTCGCTGTTTGGCAAGGTCTCGACCTGGGGGGTCTTTTCCCTTCTGAAGGGGGTAAGGCCAACAGATGCCACAACTCTGGGAGAGCAGTTTCTAGACACAGTCTCAGATTTATTAAAGAAGTACAGCACTTTTATAGACGAGGGGAGTCTGAGAACAAAGAGCCAGTAGTGTAACGTGATAGTCTGTAAGGATGGTCCAATTAGGAGTCACACAGTTTACCAAAGGGAGGAGGGAGAGAAAAGGATGAGGGAAACTCACCTGGGGCAATGACCATGGGCAGGTCAGGTCACTTGGGAGTTTTCTCCCCAAGCATGAATAATCCTGAGTGTGCAGTCAAGGATTTTACCTTTCTGCAGCCTACGGAGCATATACCTCAGTGGCTTCTTTCTACATCTCCACATTCTACCTTATCTATATACTTGAAAAATTAAAATAGCTAAAAATGAATGTGATTTTCTGAATCCTCTTTAGGAACAGAGAGGTTTGATCATTTTCTACCCACTGGTAGGTATTTGCTAGGATAGTCTGTGGTTGACTTTTTGTATTGACAAGATGTATGTAGTATGTGGAACAATTTTACCCTTTAGCCTATGGCTGTTTTTACAATGTAATTGGTGACTGCCATCCAAAAGAGAACATCCAATCCCAATCCCCTTTAAGAAGTGTCCCAGATTTTTGTTGTTGTTGTTCTTTAGGGAAGTGACGGAACACTTTTTGTGCTACAGGTGTTAAGAAAAGACCTTTTCAGATACATAAAGGTGATAGTTACCTCCTCATGACTTACAGCTAATAGTTCTATTTTTATTCATTGGGACCACAGGAAACAAGACTTGGCCCTCCCTTATAAATGACCTTCAAGCATTGGGGATACTGGTGATTTCACCCGATTTATCTCTTCTGAGAAATTTTAAACTTATTTTAGGATAAACATTTTGGTCATTTTGCCATACAGATTTGTTTTCTTGTTCTCTTTCTTTGAAATGCTTTATTGTCAGTATTTCTTCCCAAGTGAATACTCAGAACTGAATATAATTGTCAGCGTTTTTGGACATTATACATTGAGAGCCGAACTGTAACTTCATTAGTCCTGCATATTATTTGTGAAACAGAATATTGAATTGCTTTTCTCTAAATGCTATATCTCAAATTAAATTTTATAAATCATAGTATCCAAAAGACCCAGGAGTTTTCCACAAGTGTTGCTTGGGAAAGTGAGGCCACACATGATTCTTATGTGGCAATATAGCCTAGTGGTTAAGCACATAGTATTAGGATTAAGATCTGAACCTCACTTTGTCAATTACTAGTTATGCAAACATAGACAGCTAATTAATTCACTGACAATTTTGACATTTAAAAATTGGATTTTAAAATTGCCTATTTCTGTTCTGACAATTCATGTGAGCAAATGAATGCCAAGTCCTGAGACCAGTGCCTGGCATGTAATAAAAACCTAATAAAAGTATTATCACTTACTATATATTATGAAAGTCTATTTTTCAAAAAGAAAATAGCCTTTGATTGTAAAAATGAGATAAGTACATTACTTTAAGAAACAATCTATAATGAGAAGAATGAAGAATAAAGTGCAATTTCATCCCCTGAAGAATACCACTATCAGAATTGTGCTCATTATCTTCTGGACATTTCCATTTATACATACATGCATTTGCAACATTTTATGAGATTGAATACTGCATAAGCTATCTTGTATGCTATTCATTGCATAAACATCTTTCCATGTCAATGTGTACTGATCTGTGAGTTGAGTAAACTTTTTCTGTAATAGTCTAGATAGGAAAAAATTTATTTGGACTTGTGAGCACTAGCCAGTCTCTAATGTGTAGTTTTTGTGTGTGTGTTATTTTGTTATTATTGTTTGTCTTATAATACTTTAAATGTGTAGAAAATATTTCTTAGCTTGCAGGCTATACAAAAATAGGCCCTAGGACAACTTTGGCTTGTATCCAATCCCTGATCATTATCTTGATTTTTTTTTCACTTGCTGTTTATAAATGGATCATTTTAATGTAACATTTTAACTATTCTTGCTTTCCCCTTTTAAGAAGTACTGGGATGAAAATCATATATAATTTTTTTCAGTAATTTTCTTCTCTCAGAAAAAGTTTAGAAGTACAGTTGTTGGGTTAAATTTTTAAGATACACATTGATGATGTTTGTTAAGGCAAATATAATACCTAAAAGTAGAAGCCTGGTTTGTTCACACAAATCATCAGTTATTCTCCTTGACTTCTGTTATTGGGGAATGCTTTTGGAAGTTCCTCATCTAATCTTCTGGTGAGGATAGAGCAGATTGCAGTAACATGCAATTGCTTATCCACTTTTATTTTAACATCATGCATTTTAGAATTTCTTGGAACATCTTAAATAAACAGTCTGTTCTAAATAACTCTAATTTTATCAAACACATTTCCCCATTAAATCCCAATAATATGAGAGGTCATCAAAAGACCTGCTGAAATCAGGACTATTTCTTGGGACTCTTTTAGAATATTTTCTTGGATTGCTAACAACTCTAGATTTGCAGTTTTTGGGGTACCCATTGTTAATTTGTTATGAGTACATTTTCCATGGTGTTATTGTAATGCAACATGGATACATTGATGAAGATATCATTCCCATCCTCAATTCTGGTGGGAAACAGAACCAATGGACCATGACAATGTACTCTGATAATTACTATGAAATTCATACAAGGCAAGGCTTTCCTCTGTGTGGCACCCCTATTTAAGCACCCATGAATTTAAAAACTATGCAGATGCTAGACTAGGGCCTTTTCTTCAGGTTACTTTTATATTCTGGGAGGTGTGAACTGACTTAGAGGCATGAATTGTGATACTGCCATTTCCCAATCAGTGGTTGGAAGTCTTAGACTGATAGGGATTAAACAGAAACCTTAAAATACAGACTGACCTGTTTCAGTGAAATAATCTCACAGCAATAATGGTTCTGCATTCTAAGTCCAGAGCATGAAGTTTCTGTTTAAGAGTTAAACAAATGGGATGGATAAAATACATTGGGACTTTTGATTTTAAGAGAAACGTTGAAAAGTCATAAATTTCAAGAACATTTTGAATGCATCATGACCTTAGAAAACTTGGATTCTTTTCATTCAGTTTAGTGAATTCATGGTTTCAATAGCTGGCTGCATTTTGTTACAGAGTACCATTTATGTCACTCAGTAGAGCTAAATCTTTCAAAAGTTTTTGAAAATATTGCTCTGGGCATATTGTTATAACCAAATATATCAGCTTCCATATCAAGAAGACAGAGTGAGTTCTGGACTTAAACAGATGGGTTATGTAGGGACCTTGATGGAGCTGAACTCAAACTTCCTTCCTGTGATTGATTTCAGTCTCTGAGACTCTATTTCATCACTTGAAAATAAGTCTGATGCCATAAAAGTGTCTCCCCCAAGCCAGAACTCAGGTTCTCACCACTGACTTCAGCTGTCCCATTGCTATGATAGTCATTTCTTTCTATTTGACTTTATATTTTGCTTTAAACTCTATCATGTAATTTACAATCTTACACTTATTTTTTTCTCATTTAAAAATATATTCGTTCATATTTGGTACATTCTAAAAGTTATATAAATTGAATGAAAATTATTTATAACTCCACAATTTGGGGTAAGTTTTGCAAGATAGAAATGAGGAGCTCATTTTCTGCCCCCATAGCTGCACCTGCAGAGGTGACTGCTATATGCAGTGCTGTTGGCATCCCTCTAGGTTTGCTTTGCATCTTCAGCAGAGTTTCAGATAAATTTTAAACATAAATCTACTATAGTTTGGATCTGGATTGTCCAAAGGCTCTTGTGTTAAAGTCCTTCTCCCTGCCCATGGAGCTATTGGGAGGTGAGGGAATCTTTAAGAGGTGGGGGCTAGTGCGTGGTCTTCTGGTCATTGGGGGTGTACTCTCCAAGGGAGTGTGTGACCTTGGTCTCTTGCTCTTTCTTTTTGTTTTCTAGCTGCCAAGATGTGAGAGCATACTCCATTACACATGCCCTCCCTGCCATGATATGGTGCTTTGTCCCAGGTCCAAAAACAATAGAGACAATTGATTTTGGACTGGAATCTTTAAAACTGTGACCCAAAATAAGCATTTCCTCTTTATAACTTGGTTAACTCAGGTATTTCTTATAGTCATGAAAAGTTGTTTACTATAAGTTGAATATATAAAGTGCATATTTTGTAGAATGAGTTCTTGAGGATTTACTTTCCCATGAAGTAAGGAGAGTGTCATTAATTCTTAGTGCCCAGCGACCAGAGGAGTGATAGGCAAATAGAAGATATTCAATAATTGCCATGTGGATGAATGCAGCTCTATTAGAGGTCCACATGTATGATTTAAGCACAAAAATGAGAGAAGACTGGAGTGAGATTCTTCTAAATTATTTAGAACATCTTTGTGAAGATTTTGTGAATGTACCTGCATTTATTTTTTGAGTGAGCTTTTTTTCCTTTTAAAAAATGTGTTTATAGCTGATACATAAAAACATAAAAGTTGTACATATTAATGGAGTACCATGTGATGTTTAGATTCATGCATATAATCTACAATGTTTAAATCAGATTACACATATCTGTGTCCTCATTTATCATTTCTTTATAATGAGAACTTTCAAAATATTTTCTCCTAGCTTTTTGAAATGTACAGTACATGACTGCAATCTGTGATCACACTGCTATACAGTAGCACACCAGAGTCCCTTGGGCCCTTCTAACTTTAACTTAGTACCCATTTCTCCACCCCTTCCTCCCACCACACTCCCTGGGCCTCTTGTATACACATTCTCCTGGTGAGATTCTTTTTCTAAGTTTTCAGCCATTGCCTAATTTAAGAATTTCCTAAACTACCAACTTTCATTGGTGTTGATTTTTACATGGAAATATCTAGGATTCTAAATCAGAGAGAGTTTATTCCCAGTGTACCATTTACAATTGGATATAGCTTTAAATAAGTGAAATAAATGCAGATAAGGTAACCTTGCAGATGGCTACCTTCTCCTGTTTCCTTCCTTGACAAATCCCAGCTCCTACACTGGTGTGTTGTCTTGTTTATGACCCTGGGGAATGTGGGGTATCGTCCATCTAACTTTCTTGCTGTTTTGGCATGAGATCCTGATGTTCACACTTGAACCTCATGCATGGCCCATGGGATCCATGGGTCAGTGAACACTGGTTGGTTGCTCAGCCTAAGCTATGTGTTCCTCACCCCGTTCACAAAATTTTCTTATTTATTAATTCATTTTTGGTGCCAGAGGGGCTTAACCACTGAGCCACATCCCCAGTCCTTTTTATTTTTTTGTTTGAGATGAGACAGGGTCTCATTAAGTTATTTAGCACTTTGCTAAGTTGCTGAGGCTGGTCTTGAACTTGAGATCCTCCTGCCTCAGCCTCCCAAGTCTCTGGGATTACAGATGGATGCCACCATGCCTAGATTTATTTTTTAAAGATCATTTTTATTGGTATATTTTAATCGTACATAATAGTGGATTTTGTTGTTACATAGTTGTACATGAACATCACCATGTGGTCAATTTCATTCCTCAGTACGTCCCCACTCAAAACATGAAGTAGCTTTATGTTAGAAAGTGTGAGACACCAATTTGGTTACAAGTTTTAGAAAATGACTTAAATTTAATAATATAACAAAACTTCATCATCAAAAGTAATGATAATTAGAAGAGGTTCATGCTAAAATGTTCTTTCCCCCTTATGTTTCTTAAATTCAAAAGCAGTATTTTTATCTGTTCTTAAATTCAAAATTAATATTACATAAAATAAAAGAAAAAAATCAATTTATTCATCCAAATTCTTTTACTTGGCTGGCAAAGAAATCCAATCAATCAAAAAATCAGATTATGTAAGTGAAGAATTTGGGGTCTGGATTTAGCAAACATGGCTGTATTTGGGGACTTGAGAGTAGAAACTCATTCATCATCTTCCCTTGGCTCAGGTAGCATCTGCATTTACCTCACTCTCAAGAGTGTTCCCAAGGAGGTGCAAGATGGCAGTCCCCTTCTCTCCTTCCCTTCCTCTCTCTCTCCTTTTCTCCCTGTTTGTCAATTTACCTTTGTGCCTGTAATTCTTGGAAAAGTGATTGGTTTCTCTGTGCATGGTGGCATGAACCTGTAATCCTGGCTTCTTGAGAGGCTGAGCCAGGAGGTTTGCAGGTTTGAGGCCAGCAATCATAGCACATCCCCACCTCAAAAAATAAAAAAGGGCTGGGTGTGTAGCTCAGTGGTAAGCACCCCCGGGTTCACTTCCCCCAGTACCACAAAACAAACTGATTTAACAATTCCAGCCTAATGCATATTTCCAATAAATCTTTCCCCTCACCCATTTTTGCAGGTAACTTTAATGAAACTCTTTTACTAGCAACCTAAAGAATGGAAACCAAAATATCTCTAGTGTATTTGATATCAATATTGTACACCAATTTCTCGTCTATGTCAACATCTATTGAAATTCTGTGCGTTTGGTGTCCTGTAGGCCTCTTGTAATTGATTTTCCATCTCGTTCATCATATTTGGGAAATTTTCTGATATTATTTCATTGAACAGATTGTTCATACCCTTGGTTTGTATCTCTGTGCCTTCCTCAATCCCAATAACTCTTAAATTTGGTCTTTTCATGATGTCCCATATTTCTTGGAGGGTTCGTTCATGATTCCTAACCATCTTCTCTGTTTGTTCAACTTTGTTTTCAAGATTAAATATTTTGTCTTCATTGTCTGAGGTTCTGTTTTCCAAGTGATCTATTCTGTTAATTATGCTTTCTATTGAGTTTTTAACTTGGTTGATTGTTTCCTTCATTTCCTTGTTTCCTTCAAGGATTTCTGTTTGTTTTTTTCTCAGAACTTCTATCTCTTTATTGAAATGATTTTTTGCTTCCTGCAATTGCTCTATTAGCTGGTGATTCATAGCCTGAATCTGCACTCTCGTCACCTCATTCTCTTCTCGGATCATTTGAATTATGAACATTCTGAACTCCATTTCTGTCATTCCTTCTACCATGCTGTCTTTGGGATCTCTTGATGTATCATCTAGGTTTGTTTGGGACACTTTCTTCCGTGTTTTCTCATGCTGCTCATGTATCTTCCCCTCTAGTAGTGCAAATCAGAGGGATTGCAATTTCCCTGTAAAGACTTAGGGCGTCCCCGCAGATTTCCAGTAACTCACCAGATGTTTGAGAGGTGCTTGATCAAGTGGTGACCCAAGATAGCTGCTGTCTCATAACCTCCAGGTTGGGAATGATCAATGCTTCTGGGCAGAGGCAACCAGGAGACACAGCACCGTGGCCCTGGAGCCGCAGCGCCGTGTCCCCGCGGGAAGGGCTGAGCTTAGGTCCGAGGGCTCAGACAGCTGAAGATGGAGTCTCTCCGCCAGGGAAGCTGTAGAATGGCGCCAACGGGCCCAAATTCCCTACTGGAGCTGGCAAGCAGCTCCGCTCCCGGCCAAATCTCACCCGGAGCCCCTATGTCAACATCAATTAAGTCTGGTTTTATATGTTATCTGTCCTGAAGGAAATTATCATCTCAAAATAACCAGAAATCCTTAAACTTCTAACATTAAAATTTTACACATTAAAATATATTATTTTGGGTTGGGGATATAGCTCAGTTGGTAGAGGGCTTGCCTTGCATACATAAGGTCCTGGGTTCAATCCCCAGCACCATAAAAAAAATATGTGTATATATATCATATAAATTTTTATATATATATAATTTTATTATTAAGCTTCCTTAAATAGTGAAAAATCTCTAGGAGCCAATGTTTTTCCCATTGTGAATTAATATATCAGAGATAGCAGAGGGTGCATCTCTAAAACTCTAGGAGATATCAGAAAGAGATTCAGATGGTGAGGTAAAAGGTTTCAAGAGCTGAGTGCCAAGGAGATGGAGCACTAGCTGGGGCACCACATTGACATGACACTGTGTCTGTGAGGTTGGATGGAAGAGGGGCAGGGAGAAGAGGCCACTTCTAAATTCTGAATGGAGCTCACATTGGGAAACTTATAAATATGCTCATTCTGTTTCGGGGACAATAAGAAGAGCATAAGAACTTAGAGACTGAAGGAATATTTAAGACAATACAGTTTTTGTTGGTCTCATTGTTTGCTTATGATTGGCATAGCATGCAATGATTTGCTCTTGCAATTCATCCCTATGAAATACAGATGCCCACTCCTGAGATGGTATGAGAGACAGACCTATCCCTGCTCAGACCATGCTTCTGGTTTTGCTGGGAGGAGCTCAAGTGTGGACCATTATTGAAGGATTATGGAAAATAATATTTCTCCAAGACAGCTCCCCAAGAAAAATGGAGGGACGGTGTGGCTCAGGAAGAGGGAGGAGAAATGGGTAAACATTAAACCTCTCCCATTGTACCCTTTCCCAATAACAATGGGTCCTGAGGGGATAAAGCAAACTTTCGTCCCTTCAGGTTCATCCCCAGCATCTCCACCAAAAGCAAACATTTACCCCTTCCCAACCTCAGTGCATCTTGAAGGAAGGAGGCAAATAATGAATGCTGGGCCTTGAACTTTGACTTTTCCCCATGGCAAATTAGTCCTAAATGGAGGTACAGCAAACATTGAAACTCTGGGAAACAATGGATCCCAGAGAAAGTAAAACAATGGGCAAGATTTGAGTACTTATCCCTCGGGATCTGGACTCCTATCTCCCCAGATTATAATGAGGTTCAATCTTTTTACAACTACCCTCCTAAGTTAAAGTTTTAACTGATTGTTAAAACTGCACATCTCCAATGAAACTATAAACCCAGACTCCTTCCGTTACTCCGGGGCCAGCTCCATACCCAGATAATGGGCCCTCCCATGACCAGATCCGTGGACCTTGCTGCAGAATAAAGGAAAGTTTGGTGATCTGAGGTTTGCTTCCCATCTCCTGCCTCCATCATTTGTGGGCCATGAGCTTGCAATCATGTTGGTGGAAGTTGTCTTGGTTATTGGAAAGGAAAAATGTCAAAATGTGAAATGCCCTGAGTGTGAAGAGGCTGAGAAAGTTTGTGTGCTCACAGATACTTTGAAAAGAGAAACTCTAGTGCTTATTGGAAATCTGACCTCTCTTCGCTTCTGCACAATTAACTCTCTATAGGGTTGTATTTTTTTTTTCATGGCAGAAACCAATAATAACAAACACCCACCCCACTGTGGAGAAAAGCAATAGAACCCAGCAGTTTGTGAGATCATACAATTTTGATTACTCCAGAGTCCCTGGATGGTTCTTCTTCAACTAGGAAAGTGATCATCACACTATATGCCCAAGACCTGGGGGAACAAAATTGTCAACAAAATATTTTCAAGGCTTAACAGCAAAAAATTATGTTTAGCTTGGAAAAAAATAATGGGTATCATAACACAGAGCTGTTTTCTCTAAGGTAGTTTCATTAGTTTGGAAAGAACATCTAAACAGTTAAGAGGGTGTTTCTGGAAGTTTCTGTGTTATGGTCCCATATTCTCACACTCAGTTTTTTCTCCTGCCTCACCTCTATCTCACAGGTCCTAGAAGACTCTTCCTCTTTTTATAGTGTCCAGCCCTGTGATGAATGTTCTCCATGGGGATGGTGCACTTATCATTTTTTGAACAAAATAATCACCTGAGGTATGTGGGGCACAGATGGTCCCTGGCACGAGGTAGCATCCCATTTGTACAGATTCTATCAGGAGTGTATTGAGAAACAAATGCCCAATGGGGTGTAATGTCTAGAGCATTTGAAAGTTAGGAGCAGGACATAATATTTTCAAAGACAGTAGTGTTGGCTGATTACTGCTAAGTGGTACTCGTGCCCTGCAGAGGGTTGGTGAGAGAATGAGGCCCCTCAGTAAGCAGATTATGGCTAAGAAAGGTGGAATGCAAGTTGCAAGAGTGGACCTGAATATGGCTGAGCCAGAAACAGGAGGATCAAGTGGTTACTGCTGTAGAATTCCAGAGGCATTTGAATGTCCTGACAAGGTAGGTTTGCTTTGCCAGGTTCAGGGCTCTGGCTGGGAAAACTTGAGATCCTGAAACTTGGGGAAAGTACCTGTGTATGAGAATCCAGGAGGATGGTTGCTGTGTAGAATTTCCCAAAACCTCAGATCTTATAGATCATGTGGCATCAACAAAGGGTCATAGGAGGTTCCCCTTCTGTCCTGCTCCCCTCTGCCCTGGGGTAGGGTATGTCTAGGGGGCATCCTGATTGTGGGCATGAGGTGGACTAAGGATCTACTCTTGGTGAGTGTGGTGGCTCTTCCTTCCCAGAACAGGCTGTCTCCTCTCCAAGTTGGCAGTGCTGAGGTGTTGATGAACAGGGCAGCTGGCTGCTGATCTACACTTAAATTCATCTAATCCAAGTTCATTCCTGCATTCCTGAGTTGGATGCATTCTTCCTTCAGAAGTATGAGGACAGCCAGAGTGAGGTGGGGGGCAGGGGTGCTAATCCCTTTACCAGTGTGGAGATAAACAAAGGCCATCTGGATTAGAACTAAAAGAGGCTATTTATTTAGCACTTATAAGGGAGTAGGTCATCATCAGTTGCAGAGACTCAAAGGCAAGCAAAAAAGTGTGTATTTTTGGAATGGAAAAAAGGAAGTCTTCAGGTGTGTTCATATTGGAGCCTGTTGGGCACAGGAACCTGGACGTGGGCTAGCTAACTAAGAGCGGATCCCTTCATGTAATTGGGAGAGCATATTTGACTTTTTCTGGTTGGTCCTTGTAGGGGCAACAAGAGAGAAGCTGGTGGTCAGTGAGAGAGCCCTGATCATTCTGTGCATTTGCTGCAGAAATGGTAGTTCCTAGACTGGTTGCTGCATAAGCGGTGGACCACAGCTCTATGACCCTGTATTCTCTCCATTTTCTGTGCATTCAATCTCTTACTAGGGCAGCTCCAGAGAATCCCTGTGGAGGCTGCAGCAGCCTCACCTTGTCACTACCTCCTATAGTTGGTGCCCCTTTAACTAAATGCCAACCCCCACTTTTCTGTCTTTCTGGAATCTTTCCTGTAGGGAGGGGGAAGCAATGGGGGAGGTTGAGGTTGGGAGGATCCCTACAAGAGCTGGCATGTCCCCCATGCTGCACAGAAAGTGCTTCTTCACAAATTAATGGGTGTTGTGTTCCCTCCTTTCCTAAGGCGTTATCCTCACCTCTGTTCTTTGATGCCCAGGCACATAACTAGAGTGGACTCTCAGCATAACCTGGCCATGGATGTGCTGGGCCTGATGAGGGAGGAACTAATTTATGTACTGTAGAGGTTGCAAGAATTAGCCAGCATGTACCATCCAGAGCTAAAAGAAAACCCCTGGGACTGGATTTTGAAAATAAGAAATGTAATACTGAATAGGCGATAATTCAGTTACTTGGGAGAACTTTTGGGGTACATCAGATTTAAATGCAAGAGCCTAGGAGGTTGGCAGAAGTCATTCCTGGGGTGGCTGTTATGAGCTTAGAGAAAGAAATGGCCAACAGGGAGTGGAATGGAAATGCCTGAGGTTCCCTGGCAGAGGGAGATATGTCAGAGAGTGCTGGGAGGACCCAGAGGACATGCCAAATGCCAAGACCATGAGGACAGTGCCAGTGACAGGGACAACAGCGACACCAAGTTCAGTACTGAATTCCAACTGCTGGGAACCAAAAAACTTCAATAACTCATAATGGCTCTCAAGAGCAGAGAGGCAGCTAAGGGGGCTTGACTCAAAGGGAGCTGTAAGATGACTGATAGAGCTTGGCTTCCTAAAGGGCAGAGCAGAGGGGCAGCAAATGGGAATGCTGCTTAGCATCTTGTATCATAAAAGGCAAAACGGGAGAAGCAGAAGCTTAAGGGTGAGGTGGTCCCATAGAAACCATAATCTCCTGCTCCATTCCTGGATTCACACCATTTTCTTTTTGTATTGATAGCCTTTAAAATAAAGAACAGTTTAGGTTTACAGAGAAATGTACATTAAACAGAAAGATCAAGTTTCCAATACCCCACCCCCTGTAGGCTCTCCACCACCTTAGTTCCCTGTTGTTAGCATCTTGTATTAGTGTGGGATATTTGTTACAACTAATGAACCATAATATTGCTGTATTATCATGAACTAATGTTCATAGTTTACATTAGGGTTCACTCATGGTGTTGTACTGTTCTATAGGCCTTAACAAATGCACAATATCATGTATCCACCATTACTCTATCATATAGAATGGTTTCAACATCCTAAAAAACTTCATAAATACTAGTTCATTTCAATGTTACTAAGTCCTTAAGGCTACTCATCTTTTTACAATCTCCATAATTTTCCTTTACCAGAATGTTACATTCTCAAAATCACAGGGCATGTAGCTTTTAGATTCACTTCTTTCACTTAGAATAAGCATTTAAGTTTTTTCCAAATCATTTTAGAGCTTGGTAGTTCATTTCTTTTTGTTATTAAATTATATTAGTGATATCAATGCCATCAATGGATGGATCTACCATTGTTTCTTTACCATTCACCTATTCAAGAATGATATATGAATGTACATCATGCACAACCATAGAAATGAAAATTTGTACCCCATATGTGTACAATGAATCAAAAAGAAGTCTGTAAAAATAAAAAATAAAATAAATAAATTAACTAATTTAATTTAATATGTCTCAGATTTTCTAGTTTGGGGTGATTGTGAATAAAGTGCTATAAATATTTGTGTGACAAAATTTTCAACTCTTTAAGGTAAATAACAAGGAGTACTACTGTGGGATTGTGTGGTTTAGTATATATTTAGTTTTGTAAGAAACTGCCAGTCTGTCTTCCAAAGTGTACCATTTTATATCAGGAGGAAATAGGAGTTTTTAACAACATTAGATATTGTCCATGTTCTGTATTTTAACCATTCTAATAGTCATGTCATGGGATATTATTGTTTTGATTTGCAACTTCCTGAAAGCAAGTTATGTTGAGTACCTTTTTCATTTGCTTATATTTTTAATTATGTTATTTGTGTTTTTACTGTTGAGTTTTACATTTTCTTTGTGCATTTTGGATAGAAGTTCTTTATCAGATATGTGTTTCACATAGTTTATGTCTTATTCTGTGTTTTATTCCCCTTGTAATTTTCTTAACAGTCTTTCAGAAAGCAGAACATTTTAATTTTTAGTGACATCCAATGTATGCATTTTTTAAAATTTCACTTTTTTAAAAAATTTTGAGACAGTATCTTTTTTTTAACAAATGGGGTGAAACTTTTCATTTCTATGGTTGTACACAATGTAGATTCACAGGATTCATGTAGTCTTACATATACATAGGGTAATACTGTTTGTCTCAGTCTACTATCTTTCCTTCCCCCACCTCCTCCCATCCCATTTTCTTCTACACCATCCAAAATTCCTCCTTCCTTCTCTTGCCCTCCCCCACCACCAGTCCTCCCCCCCGTTATTTATCATTATCCACATATCAGAGAAAACATTTGGTCTTTGGTTTTTTGGGCTTGGCTTATTTCACTTAGCATGATATTCTCCAACTCCACCCATTTACCAGCAAATGCCATAATTTTATTCTTCTTTATGGCTAAGTAACATTACTTTGTATGTAAGTACCACAGTTTCTTTATCCACTCACCAATTGAAGGGCATCAAGGTTGGTTCCACAGTCTAGCTATTGTAAATTGAGCACCTATGAGCATTGATGTGGCTGCATCACTGTAGTATGCTGATTTTTAGTCCTTTGGGTATAAACCAAGGAGTGAGATAGCTGGGTCAAATGGTGGGTATATTCCAAGTTTTTTGAGGAATCTCCCTACTGCTTTCCAGAGTGACTGCACCAATTTGCAACTTCACCAGCAACGTATGAGTGTGCCTTTTTCCCCACATTCATGCCAACACTTATTATTGCTTGTGTTCCTGATAATAGCCATTCTAAATGGAGTTAGATGAAATCTTAGGGTGGTTTTAATTTGCATTTCTCTAATTACTAGAGATGATGAGCACTTTTTCATATATTTGTTGATCACCTGTATATCTTCTGTGAAGTGTCTGCCCAGTTCCTTAGCCCATTTATTGATTGGATTCTGTGTGTTTTTGGTATAAAGCTTTTTAAGTTCTTTATAAATTTTAGAGATCAGTGCTCTGTCTGAAGTGTGTGTGGAAAAGATTTTCTCCCTCTCTGTAGGCTCTCTTTTCACATTATTGATTATTTCTTTTGCTGAGAAAAAACTTTTTAGTTTGAATCCATCCCATTTATTGATTCTTGCTTTTATTTCTTGCACTCTGGGTGTCTTGTTAAGGAAGTCTGGTCCTAAGCCAACATGATGAAGTTTGGGGCCTACTTTTTCTTCTATTTGGTGAAGGGTCTCAGGTGTAATTCCTAGATCCTTGATCCATTTTGAGTCGAGTTTTGTACAGGGTGAGAGATAGGGGTTTAATTTCATTTTACTGCATATGGATTTCCAGTTTTGCCAGCACCATTTGTTGAAGAGGCTATCTTTTCTCTATTGCATGTTTTTGGCACCTTTGTCTAGTATGAGATAATTGTACTTATGTGGGTTTGTCTCTGTGTCTTCTATTCTGTGCCATTGGTCTACCTGTCTATTTTGGTGCCAATACCATGCTATGTTTGTTACTATTGCTCTATAGTAGAGTTTAAGGTCTGATATTGTGATACCTCCTGCATCATTCTTCCTTCCCAGGATTGCTTTGGCTATTTTGTTCTTCCAGATAAATTTCATGATTGCTTTCTCTATTTCTATGAGGAATGTCATTGGGATTTTAATTGGAATTGTGTTAAATCTGTATAGCACCTTTGGAAGTATGGCCATTTTGATTATATTAATTCTGCCTATCCATGAACATGGGAGATCTTTCCATCTTCTAAGGTCTTCCTCAATTTCTTTCTTTAATGTTCTGTAGTTTTCATCGTACAGGTCTTTCACTTCTTTTGTTAGTTTGATTCCCAAGTATTTTTTTTTTTTTGAGGCTATTGTGAATGGAGTTGTTTTCCTCATTTCTTTTTCAGATGATTCATGGTGTATGTATATAAATGCATTAGATTTATGTGTGTTTATTTTATATCCTGCTATTTTGCTGAATTCATTAATTAGGTCTAGAAGTTTCCTGTTGGAGTTTTTGGATCCTCTAAATATAGAATCACGTCATCAGCAAATAGTGACAACTTGAGTACTTCTTTTTCTATTTGTATTCCTTTAATTTCTGTGGTCTGTCTAATTGCTCTGGCTAGTATTTCAAGCACAATGTTGAATAGAAGTGGTGATAATGGGCATCCCTGCCTTGTTCCAATTTTTAAATGGAATGCTTTCAGTGTTTCTCCATTAAGAATGATGTTGGCAGTGGGCTTAGCATAAAGAGCCTTTACAATGTTGAGGTATGTTCCTACCATCCCTAATTTTTCTAGTGTTTTGAGCATGAACAGGTGTTGTATTTTGTCAAATGCTTTCTCTGCATCTATAGAAATGATCATATGATTTTTAGCCTTAAGTCTATTGGTGTAATGCATTACATTTATTGATTTCTGGATGTTGAACCATCTTTGCATCCCTGGGATAAAGCCCACTTGATTGTGGTGCACTATCATCTTAATATGTTTTTGTAAGTGATTTACCAAAATTTTGTTAAGGATTTTGTGTCTATATTCATCAGAGGTATTGGTCTAAAGTTTTCTTTCCGAGAGGTGTCTTTGTCTGGTTTTGGTATCAGATGATATTAGCTTCATAGAATGAATTTGGAAGAGTTCCCTCGTTTTCTATTTCATTAAATACTTTCAGGAGTATTGGTATAAGTTCTTCTTTGAAGGTCTTATAGAACTCAGCTGAGAATCTGTCTTGGGCTTTTCTTGGTTGGTAAACTTTTGATGACTTCTCTTTCATTGCTTGAAATCGATCTGTTTAAATTGTGTATGTCCTCCTGTTCACTTCATATGTCTCTAGAAATTTGTCCATGTCTTTGGGATTTTCTATTTTTTGGAATATAGATTTTCAAAGTACTAATTATGTTTTGTATTTCAATTATGTCTGTCATGATATTTCCTTTTTCATCACGAATTTTAGTAATTTGAGTTTTCTCTCTCCTTCTCTTTGCTAGTGTGGCTAAGGGTTTATCTATTTTATTTACTTTTTTCAAAGAACCAACTTTTTGTTTTGTCAATTTTTTAAATTGTTTAATTTATTTCAATTTCATTGATTTCAGCTCTGATTTTAATTATTTTCTGTCTTCTACTTTTGGTGTTGTTCTATTCTTTTTCTAGGGCTTTGAGATGTAATGTTAGGTCATTTAGTTGTTGATTTTTTTTTATTTTCTTGAATGCACTCAATGCAATGAATTTTCCTCTCAGTACTGCTTTCATAGTGTCTCAGATATTTTGATATGTTGTATCCTTGTTCTTGTTGATCTCAAAGAATTATTTTACTTCCTCCCTAATGTCTTTTGTTATCCACGCATCATTCAACAGCATATTATTCAATCTCCAGGTGTTGGAGTAGTTTCAGTTTTTTATTTTATCATTGATATGTAATTTCATTCTATTATGATCTGATAGAATACATGGTAGTATCTCTATTTTTTTGCATTTACTAAGGGCTGCTTTGTGGTATAACATATGGTCTATTTTAGAGAAGGATCCATGTGCTACTGAGAAGCAGCTTGTTGATGGGTGGAATATTCTATATATGTCTGTTAAATCTAAGTTATTGATTGTGTTATTGAGTTCTATGGTTTCTTTGTTTAGTTTTTGTTTGGAAGATCTATCCAGTGGTGACAGTGGTGTGTTAAAGTCACCCAGAATTATTGTGTTGTGGTCTATTTGATACCTGTAATTGAGAAGGATTTGTTTGATGTACATGGATGAGCCCTTGTTTGGGGCATAAATATTTATAATCGTTATGTCTTCCTGATTTATGTTTCCTTTAAGCAGTGTGAAGTGACCTTTTTTATCCCTTCTGACTAACTTTGGCTTGAAGTCCACCTTATCTGATATAAGGACGGAAACTCGCTTTTTTTACTGAGCCTGTGTGTTCATGGTAGGTTTTTTCCCATATTTCACCTTTAGTCTGTGTATGTCCTTTTCTATGAGATGAGTCTCTTGAAGGCAGCATATTGTTGAATCTTTCTTTTTAATCCATCTGCCAGTCTACACCTTTTCATTGATGAGTTTAGGCCATTAATATTCAGGGTTATTATTGAGAAATGATTTGTATTCCCAGTCATTTTGACTTAGTTTTGGTTTTTAACTTGACTTGTGTTTTAACTTGATTGACTTTTCCTTTAAGGTAATTCCTCCCTTTGCTGATTTTCATTGTTGCTTTTCGTTTCTTCCTCATGGAATATTTTGCTGAGAATATTCTGTAGTGCAGACTTTCTGTGTGTAAATTCTTTTAACTTCTGTTTGTCATGGAAACTTCTGTGTGTAAATTCTTTTAACTTCTGTTTGTCTTCAAATCAGAAGGTTAGTTATGCTGGGTATAAGATTCTTGGTTGGCAACCATATTCTTTCAGAGCTTAAAATATATGGTTCTAGGCCCTTCTAGGTTTTAGGGTCTGGGCTGAGAAATCTGCTGATATCTGTATTGATTTCTCCCTATATGTAATCTGATGATTTTCTCTCACAGCCTTTAAAATCCTATCTTTATTTTGTATGTTAGGCATTTTCATTATAATGTGTCTTGGTGTGGATCTGCTGTAATTTTGTGCATTTGATGTTCTGTAAGCCTCTTGTAGTTGAATTTCCATTTCATTCTTCAGGTTTGGGAAGTTTTCTGATATTATTTCATTGAATAGTTTGTTCATTCCTTTGGTTTGTTTCTCTGTGCCTTCCTCAATCCTGGTAATTCTTAAATTTGGTCTTTTCAGGATATCCCATAGTTCTTGGAGTTTCTCTTCATGATTTCTTATCATCTTCTGTGTTTGGACAACTTTATTTTCAAGATTCAATATTTTGTCTCCATTTCTCAGGTTCTGTCTCCCAAGTGATCTAGTCTGTTGGTGATGCTTTCCATTGAAACTTTTATTTGGTTTATTGTTTCCATCATTTCAAGGATTTCTGTTTGGTTCTTTTTCAGAATCTCTCTTTTTGAGGTGATCTTTTGCTTCCTGCAGTTGCTCTTTCAACTGCTTATTGGAATGATCAATAGTTGCCTGCATTTGCTTTCTTATCTCATTCTTTGCTTCATGAATCATTTTAATCATGTATATTCTGAACTTCTTTTCTGACATTTCTTCTACCATGCTGTCATTGGTTTGTTTGAAACACTTTCTTCCCTTGTTTTTCCATGTTCTTCATGTATCTTCCCCTCTAGCAATGCAGATCTTGGGTATTGCAGTTTCCACCCTATATGCTTATAGTGACCCTGTAGGTTTCCCAAACCTCTTCTTTAAGGGGGTGATCAACATTAGCAAAACCCAGTACAGACAATATGCAGCCATAAACCAAATAGCCCCTATGAAGATGTTAACAATATTGTCATAATAACCAGAGAGGATGAGTTCAATTATTATCTACAGTATAACAAATGGATTTGCAATGAGGACTGCAATTTCTAATGGAGGACAAAGAGGATGGGGAGGGGTGTAGGATGTAACTGTTAATGGGATAAGAAAACAGAATTAAGAAGTTCTAGATCATAGGAAGAGTGAAAGTGTAGTCAAAAGAAGTTGGTTGGTAGTATGAGAAAAGGGAGAAAGAATCTGTGAAGAAACAAGTAAACAAAAGGGAAATAGCAAGAAAAATAAAGAAATAAAAAAAATTTTCACAAAGGAGGAAAAAAACTACACTATAGCAGTCATATATTATTCAAACCTCCCAGTCTTCAGTAGCCTGATGCATGAGAGGTACCTGACAATGAGCTTCCAGTCTCCAGCAGGCATCTCAGGATGGGATTTGCCCCACCTAATGACAATTTCCACCTCCAGAATAATCCAAGATGGCTGCACTGGCTTCCAAACATGTTGGCAAATGGGGAGATGCAGTGCAGGGCGTGGGTGCCAAAGTCTGTGTGTGGTGCAGTTGATCAGGCTAGGCCCCTGGAGGCAGGGTGCGGTCAGTGGGGGGGGGGGGGTGTTCCTGGAGGCTGGATGCGGTTGGTTGGGCTGTGGGATCTTTGAGGCAGGGCTATGTCAGTCAGGCTGGTCATCCTGCAGGTCCTGGCTGTTTTCCCCAAATAGCAGCAGCCACATATAACCAAACCTGTGGGTACTGTGACAGTGAACTTCCGGGCAACAGCAGGCAGTTGGTGATCCACTGACGGTCTGCGGGCAGTCTGCAGGCTACCAGTGGATGATTGGCAGGTGGACCTTGGTCAGTGGGTGATGGGTAGGTGAAAAGCAGGCGATGGGCAGGCCAGAGGCAGTCAAACAGGCAAATGGCAGATGATAGGTGGCAGTCAGTGAGCAATCTGCACTCCAAATGTAGTCCATACGCTGGCAGACTATAGGTGATGGAGGTAGACAAATGGGGTAAACAGCAGGTGATCGATGAGGAGCAAAGACTGCCTCACAAAGAAACAGATTTTCCTTTGTTTGAAACCCGAGTTATGGAGCAACAAGGAATGCAGTTTCCCTCTAGTCTGCCATCTTGGATCCTCAATATATGCATTTTTAATGAATAATGCTTTGTGTGTCAGATCTAGACTCTTAAACCCAAAGTCCCTGAAGTTGTACCCATATTACTGTATGCAAATTTATGAGTTACACTTTTTATGTTTGGGTTGGTGATCCATTTTAAATTTTATGAGAGGTCAAAAGTTTACATTTCCATTTCTCCATTCATTTTTTTTTTTTTTTTTTTTTAGCAAATGTATGTCCAATTGTTGCAGCCCCACTTGTTGGCAAGAATTTTTCTCCACTGCATTTCCTTTTTTCTTTTGTCAAAGACCAGTTGTCTTTATCTGAGTCTATTTCTAGGGTTCCTGTTCTATTCCATTGATCTGTTTGTCTTTTCTTTCACCAATACCATATTGTCCTAGCCATTATAGGTGTATACTATTTCTATAAATTAGGTAGTATTAACCTCCCAAAATTGTTCTTTTTCATTATTGTGTTAGTTACTCTGGGATTTTTGACTTTTCATATACAATTTAGAATCAGCATGTTGATATCTAAAAAATAATTTGCTGTAATTCTGATTTGGATTGCATTAAATCTATATATTGAGTTGGGAAGAACTGTAAGTGTAATAATATTTATCCCTATCAATGAACATGAACTATCTTTCCATTTATTAGGATCTCTTTTTATTTCTTTCATGCAAATTTTACAGATTTCTTCATATAGCTCTTGAACATGTCTTGGCTATATTTATATCTTAGTGTTTTATTTGTTGATAATAATAAAATAGTATATTTTAATTTCAAATTCCAAGTTTTGACTGATGGTATATAAAAAGCAATTGGCTTTGTATATTAATCTAATTTCATGAAACCTTTCTATAATCACTTATTAGTTCTAGGTTGTTGATTTTCAAATTTTTTCTACAGAGGTATCATGTCATCTGTAAACAAAGATAGTTTTGCTTCTTTCTTCCCAAATTATGCATCTTTTATTTCATTTTCTTGTCTTACCATATTTGCTAGGATTTTCAGCCTAATTTGAAATAGGAATGTTAAGAATGGGTATCCATGTTTGTTTCCAATCTTAGTGTAAAACATACAGTTTTTAACCATTAAATCTTATGTTAGTTATAAGTTGTTGGTCGATGCTCTTTATTAGGTAGAGAAAATTCTTTAGTCCTAGTTTTCTGAGAATTTTTTAGGAAAGTGGTTAAACTTTGTCAATGCTTTTTGTGCACCTATGTGGTGACCATATGATTTTCCTTTTTTTCGTCTGTTAATGTGATGGTTTGCATTAGTTAATTTGGACTGTTAAACCAGCCTTGCATACGTGAAATAAACTCCTTGGTCATTGTGTGTTTACCTTATTAAAGTAGGATTTTTTTCATCTATATTCTTTAGAAAATTAGTCTTCTTTTCTTTTATGTAATTTTCTTTATTGTAATGTAAAGAAAAGTAATTTTGTAAAGGAAGTAGTTTTCAGTTTTATTACTTTTTGTCTGGTTTGGGTATTAGGGTTTTATGTCATAAAATGTTAGGTACTAGTCCTATTGTGTAAAAGTGATTATAGAAAACTGGCATCATTTCTTCCTTAAATGTTTGGCACAATCCACCATTGTTGACATCTGGGGCTAGTGCTTCCTGTTTGGGAAGGTTGTTAAGTAGCAACTCAATTTCTTTGATATAGGTCTAACTTGCACCAATTTTTTATATCTGGAAGCCATTGGGCTGGTCACTAAAAGGAAAAATTTTGTATCACTATGAAAAATATAGACTATAATTATTCTCCAAGCCATTTCCCAAAGTTCCAATGAATATTTACTTGGTTTTACTGGGTGTGTTAGTCCAAGTCCTCTGAGAAGCAGACTCCAAAACAGAATTGTGATTTTGAACCTCTGAGCAATTCCTGGAAATGTCTCCTAAAATATACTCTTCTAGACTTTGCTTATTATTTTTAAAGGACCTAAAACTGGTAATATATTACTTTTTTCTTACCCTAATAGAATACTATCTGTTGTTGCTTTCTGACCATAAGTTGGTAATGTACTTGTTCATAGGTTGGTTTGTAATTCGGCTTTTTAAAGGAATTGGCATCTACTATAAGATATCTGAAATGATTAGGTTTAGGCAGTGAAAATACTATCAGCATTAAGGGATTTGGCACTAATATTTTATGTCAAACTAATAAAATTTCATTTGTGGTAATACGGACTGAGTGATATAATGAAGTCTGGCTTTAGCAGAACAAGTTGCTGCCATGAAAACCATTGTGGCTGAGAATGAGAAATATAAAAAAAAAAATGAAATTCAGGCTATGAAATTCTTTGGGGCAAGGCAAATACTTTCACAATTTCCTAAAATAACCCTGTTTTACTTGTAGATGCTGTTGTTGATTTTAAAGGTATTTTGAATTCATAGACTTATTAAAGTTCTAATATAAAAATTATGGCATTATTTATAATAGTGTAGGCCCCTAAGAATTAGAATGGGGATTGGAGAGGATTTAGATAGGGTAGATACCTCTGACCTCTGAAACCCTCTAAGCTTGCCTTGCTAAGAGAAGCAGCCCTTCCTCCATCTGATGAGCATGGTCTCACCTTGCCCAGAGATATGCAATCACCTCATTTGGAGAAGTCATCAGCTTCCCTCACTGTTCATTCCCACCAACCTCACTAGTTCCTGACTTCCAAGCAGACCTGTGAAGAATAGATTGAGGCACCAAAAGGACTTCAGTGTGTTGTAAAATCCTGTCAATTGGGGAGTATTTATGGGAGTAAAGACATTGGTTCAGGTAAGGAGAAACACAATTTTGAATTGAGATGAAGATTGTTAATTTTTTATCATCTACAATAGGTTCTGGTTGCTCAGTTAGACTCACTGAATCTAGACTCCAAAGAGACTGGTGTTGAGTATATTTGAAATGCCAATAATGAAGAAACAGTAGTTTAAGACTTAAAAAAGTCAGAATGGCACAATAAAATATTTGCTAGTTATCAAAAAGTAATTACCAAGAAGTATCCAATGAGATTTGTAGTGTGGTACATTCACTCACATTCTATTATTTGTGCATTGAGATGGCTTAGAAAACCCTGTGTGATAAGACATGTAGAAACTCCTTGAAGAGACTGTAAGCATTCTTGCAGAATACCATAGTGGCTAACTTATTTGGACCTCCAATGAAGTAGAAAGGATGGTATTTCAAAGTGATGCTGACAGAGTAACAAAATAACCAAATTCTCAGGGGTGAGGTTAAAATATTACCACAATATATCAGCAAAGCAAAGTCATGGCTAATCAGTCTTGAAGTCCACAGAAGTAAAATAGGTGGGTCATTCATTAAAATCCCGTGTAGTTTTGATACAACAACAAACAATTCCCCTGGGGTAGTGTCCATGGCTGTTTACTGGTAATGTCTTATTGGAAAATGGGAAATCCTCATAGTTTTCATGACTGGTTGACATTGATTCTAAGTTGACATTAATCTCTGGATATCCAGAAAGTCGCCATTGCTCATTGATCAGAAATGGTACGTGGGGAAAGTTGGATGATGAATGGACTTTAGGCCCAAGTCTACTTCTCGGTGGGCTTACTGATTACAGAAAACCACCATGGGACTATTTTTCAAGTTGCTAAATGGGTAGTTGGCAGAGATTTGCTCTGTAACTGGCATTATCTTCACACTGATTCCTGATTCAATAAATGAGTTCTATATAAGTCAGGAGGTCTCCAAGACGATCTCCAGGTTTGATGATTTGTTAGTAAATATTAAGAATTGTATGTCTGTGTTGCACCAAAATTCATTTATTGAAGCCAAATCCCCAATGTGATGGTGTTTACAGGTGGGATCTTTCAGAAGTCATTAGGCCATGAGGATGAAGCCCTCAAGATGAGATTAATGCCCTTATAAGGAGAGACATGAAAGATGATCTGTCTCTGCCATTCTGGTTCATTTCTTGTCTAAATGATGAATGACACTTGAAACACCACAGGGTAATGTTATTTATAGAATAAGGCAGCTGTTTGCAAATCAGGAAATAAGTCCTCAGTCGACACCAGATCTGCCAACACCCTCATCTTGGATTTCTCATTCTCTAGGACTGTGAGAAACAATTTTGATCTTAATTTGTTATAGCAGCCCAAAGTGACTAGGACAGAAGCGTTCACAGAACTCAGCATAGAGTCGTACTAATGGGTAAGATTTATTACAGTGGAAGGATACAGAACAAGAATAGTAGAGGGGTAAAACCTGAGGGAACCAGAGGCAAACTTCCAGAGTCCTCTATCAGTGGGATCTCACAGGACATGCTCACTTCATCCGGTAAACAGCTGGGACTGCACCTGTAAAATGTTGCCAATCAGGAATTCTCCTTACAGACTCAGTTCCCAGATGTTTATTAGGGGTTGATCATACAGGCAGACTCTGCCTGGCACATACCAAAATTTCAGAGTCCCAGAAGTAAAAACAGGAGTTTAGCATGAGATGTATTGTTTGTGCAAATAGTTCAGGCATGATGAGATACTCTGGTCAGTTAAGAAACGGTAAGAAACTCCCTGAAATGGAAGATCCCAGATGCTAGCCAATGGCCAGCCTTGTAAACAGACATTCTAAAGATGTCACTCAGATCTGCTGTTAACTCTTTTCTGCACAGTGAGGCTAAAGCATAGCCTCACTGCTGGGGAAGCAGAGAAATGAGTGCCACCATTAGCACTAACTCCTGTCACAGCTAATTTGACATGCCTTTTTGTCCTTTGCAGAAGATGAATGAGTCTTGGAAAATAGTGGAGGGTTATTGAAAATGTAATCAGATTGTGACTCTGATAACAGCTGCTTCTCCAGATGCAGTTTCTGTACTGAAACAAATAAGCAAGTTTTTGCACAGCTATCAATATGGAAAATGTATTGCTTTCTTTATCCCAACAAGCAGAGAGTTCTAGCAATATTTTTTTCCAATTAAGAAGATACCAATATGCTTTCCCTATATTACTTCAAAGCACTATCAGATCACTTGCTCTGATTCATAGAGGGGTCTGCAGTGCTTTGATTGCCTCATTATTGGACAGGGTCATGCTAAGCCACTATAGACATCACATTACTCTGACAGTATCTATAAGGGTGTATTAGCAGGTTGCCTTAAATACTTTGGTGAAACCCATATGTTACAGAGGCCAACATATAAACCCTATGGTTACATAAGATTTTGCACTTTTATGAAGTTACTGGGAGTGAAAATAGCTTAAACCGGAAGCCAGTTTGCTCCATTTTGTATCTTACATCTCTAAGGAAGAAGTAGAAAATTGGTCAGCTTATTTGAATTACTTGACAAAGTTGTATTTGAAGGAAATCTTGAATTTGTGTTGTTCCTGAAATAAGGTAATTTTTTTTAGTTTAACACTGCAGTTAAAGATCTGTGGAAGATTAATATGCTCCATGAAACTGTGTTAGATTTTGTAAGAGAATCCCATTGGGATCTAACTTTGGAACAAATTCAGAAAATAGCCTTTCTATTCTTGAGAAATAGATATTGGGTACAGATAGAGACTAAACTCCTGACCATGAGACACCAATGACCCTGACACTTGAGCTACTCAATAAATTGAATATAATATGACCCAACAAACTATAAATTTGAGTGTTCCAAGAAGCATTCTGTCTTCAGTGGAAGCAGTATATGTAACACCAGCCTTGAGAACTTCCAGAATCTCAAATTCCAGAAGCAGGTGGCTCACACTCCATTGCATCTGTCTGTTCACAGTTATATCACTTACCTGTTTTCTTTTTGTTTTTCTAAATTTCTCCTTTTATGTTTTTTTTCAATTTGTTTCTTAATTTCTTATATTTCATTACTTTTTTACTTTCATGCCATCTGAGAAAATCATCTGTGTAACACTGAGTCTTTGAAAGACATTGTTATGAACCAGCATTTTATTTCTATGTTTTTCTCTGGGGTATATAATTTAAAATATATCCATAATTTAGGGGCTTTTGGGAATATACTATCTCAGTTTTTACTTGTCCCCCAATTTCTTTATTTTTTATCTTATTCTTGAAAACAACCTTTGGGCTGCTCTTCAGTTAAAGCCTAATGGTGACTTTTTTTTTTCCTTATCTCTACGAAAGCATTATTCCACTTTTTGCTTATATCATTACTGTTGAGAAGTTGATAGTCTAAATAGTCTTCCTTTGAAAGTAACATGTTTTTTCTTTCTACTTTATTTTAAAAGCTTCTATTTTCTTTTGGAACTAATCTATTTATCTACAAAGAACCTAGCCAAATATTTCTTTTTATTTATTCTACACCCTTATTCTCAGAGCTCATGACTTTCTTCTTTTCTGGAATTTTTTTCTTTCAAATATTGATTTTCTCTTTTATCCTTCCTATAAGCTCCATTTAATCAAATGTTGGACCTTATCATTCTATGTTCCAACTTCTTTTTCGTACTCATTCCTATTTTCCTTTCTACTTTTACCATCCACTTTCTTTTCTTTTCTTTTCTTTTCTTTTCTTTTAAGATTGTTGTACCACGTGGAGTGGCTAGGACTGTGAATCTCAAGGTCCACTTTCAGTCTTCTCAATCCACTTTGTTTTTCTTTTCCATGATTATGTTTCTCATTGGCACATCTCAGTTTTGTTGTGGCATATTTGCACATACATAAAAACACAACTTTATGATTATATTTTAATAAGTCTTTTATAAACTTATGCCTATTTTCATTAGTCTTGTGTTTATTTTTAATATTTATTCTTTTAAACATTTGATACACACTTATTTTATGTTCGCTATAACATACAGTCAATAGATAAAATCCTTGGAATCTATTTTCTGCCTTTGTCTTGACTCTGTTACAGACACTTCCTTCCGTCGAAACAGTTGATTTTTACTACGAGCTTTTATTTGGATGATCATAATCTGCTGGGACTCTGTGGTGGCTTTCTAAAGGTGCTCCCAATTTTTTCCTAGTAAATTCTTCCTCTGGCTTTATGTAAGGCTATCTGTTTAATTCCCCTTCCTATGCAGATCCACATATTTTTATCACATGGCCCAGTCCATCTTTAAATATTAGGCTCTGCAAACATGGCTCCAGTCTTGACTCACCATTTCTTCTTGCATTTCACACCTTCTGTCAATCATTCTGGAATTTTCCTTAAAATATTCTTTAGAATGTTCTTTGAGTAATAAATGGTTGTGTCAATTCTACATCTTTCCCTCCTATTTTTGACTCTCAAAATTTGCTTTACACCTTCAAAGTCTAGCATTTAGTTAGACATGTAAAAATATATTGCATTTCATCCAGCATATGACTTTTTTTTTAAATTAGAGAATTGGCTTTTTTAAAAAAACTAACAGCAGTGTATATGTATTTTTTGTAAATGTCTTCACACACCCTTCCCTAAGTTGTTGATTTTTTAAAATCAGGGCCACTGCCTTGTTCTGCATTGCATCTGTCCCATCATCCTTTTACCTATTTCCAATGTTTAAATGTTTACTGTACAATCACTGCTCAGTTTTGTTTTGTGTTAAAGAGAAACACCATGTATTGGCATCAGCGGCCACCAATATTCCTCCCCCTCCCATCTTACAACCCAGCTCGCCAACCTGCGAACATCCTAGCCAGCCATTGGTCTGCTTGTCAGCCTGTGAACATCCTAGCCAGCTATTGGTCCGATGGTTGTTAAATTCCACTACTTAAGAATACCTCTCCCAGGGTTTCTCTCTCCCCCTCCCCCTCCCCCTCTCCCTCTCCCTCCTTCTCCTTTTCCCTCTCCCTCTCTCTCTCCCAGCCCTGAGAACCAACACTCTGGTCGTCTGCCTCTCTCTCATTCTCTCTCTCTCTCTCTCTCACTCTCACTCTCACTCTGCGGGCAAACACTCAAGGTGGCTGAGAAGTGGGGGTTCCCCAGCCACGACTTTCACAGTTACAGCTGGCCCCCTTAGTTGACCTTATCTGATGGGTGGGTCCCCCATCTTTATGGTGGAGATTCCCTCTTGGGGTTGAGGCTCCTCTTCTCTCTCTCACTCACTCTCAAATCCTGACATCAGGTCCTCAACTCTCTCAGCTTTTGCCCAGCACACGTGGTCACTGTGCTGCCTTCTCATCTTCAGCTAACTAGTCTGTGACCTTGGGATGCGTTGGACTCTGACTCAGCTGTATCAGTCTCCACCATGGGATCTGGGTCCTCCAATCTGGCAGATTCACCCCTGGGGTGTCTCCTATATTTGGCCACAGTGTCCTTTAGATAATCAATCCAAAATGGCCACTTAATGGCGTACAACTTCTGTGAACCAGTGGGCAGATGGAAAGGGATTGCTTATCTTCAAGCTTTCTCTTTCTTGTGCACTAAACCTGATCTTTGCTCTTCCTGCAAACCCAAACACCTTCTTTTGGTTTCTTCTCCCCCCGCTTAATCCCTCCTCCTCCTCCAACTTTGACCACCTCTCTCTCCTGCTCTCTCTCCTCAGGGCAGACACTGTTCATCTGCCTAATAAAATCTCTTGCATGAGTTCCCGAGTCCAGAGTGGTTTTCTGGGTGCTTTCGCCATGTATTTAAGACATTTATTCTGTTACTTTTGAATATTTTGCTTCTTGGAAGTCTCACTCAGTAGCTTTATAACCCATGATGAAAATCATTGGCAACAAAATTTAATTAAAACACCATGGGCATTTTATTTTTTCTGAGGTTCACATCCAAGCTCTGTCATTGAATAGTCATGGACAAGTGCTTGCTATATTTGAATAATAGTTTTTGAAGCAAGAGTAGGGAATAACACAAGAGGGTATTTTAAGTTGGATGTGATAGTGTGGATTAAATTCCCAACTGTGCTAGAGCGCTGGTTTCAATGAGGCTTTTTTCCCCCTCTCTCGTAAGGATCCCTTGCCCCTCCTGGGACCTTTAGAGAAAAACTGACAATGGTACCATGAGTTAAAATTAATTTTAACTTTTGAAGACAAAATATAAATTTGTCTTCTAAAATTCTTCCTGTTTGGGTTACTCCGATGTACCTTGACTGCCACCTTCCGGGTCCATTTCTTGTCTAAGTGATGCATGGCACTTGAAACACCATAGGGCAATGTTATTTTTAGTAGGTGGTAACAGTTAATAAAGCAGTTTACCATCTGAAACTAGGCAATAAGTGGCTATAACAGCAACAAAATACATGGTTTTCTTTTCAAAATGAAAAATAGTGAACGTATTAAAATGCTATGTGACCCAAATTTAGAATCAGAATATAAAATTGAAATGTTTCTGTCTTTTCAGGTCACCTAGCATGGCTTTTCTTTCTTTTTCTTCTTCTTTCCTCCTTAGTTTTTATGTCTTCATTTCCCTCCCTTCTTTTACCCTTCCTCCTTTCCTTTCTTTCCTAAAGAGGAAAACTAGAAATGAGATTTGACCTGATATAATCATTCACTTACTTATTATTATCAGGGAGTGTCTTGCCACCGTTATATAAAATTGAGGTTTCAAAATACAAAGGATCTTTTAAAATAACCGAAGATTTAAAAATGGAAAAGCAACACTGAGCACAATAATTGTTTATCTTTTACCTAGTGTCATTTTCAACTTTCACATTTTTCTTGCATTTATTTACATATTCCTAGCAAAGGTTGAGATGACTGTGATCCCTCATTGATTTTATTCAATAAGCAAATGAATTGGTTTGTTTGGACAACTGCTCTGTGCTGGAAACTGTGCTAGTAACTAGGGAGACTGGGGATACAACAGTTTAAAAGTCACAATCCTACTCCTTCCCCCTGTCTATTTTCTGTCATGGATATAGAATAAATTTAATAGTATAGCAATCATATATTCTAGGGGAACAAAGCAAGTTACAAAGTAAATAAGATTTTTATTTTTCTTAATCAAGTACATTTATTATAACATTTTACCATTTTACTGTCTTCTTTTAAAAATAAATTTTACTGTATATTTAAAGTATACAACATGATGTTATGGGATCCATAGAGAGTAAAAAGGTTACAAGTTGTGAAACAAGTTATTATGTCCATTTTCTCACACAGTTACCCATTTATTTTTTGTTTTTATTAAAAGGGCAGCTAAAATCTACTAATTCAGCAAGAATCCTATATATGGAACAATTTTGTTACCTATACTCCTATGTGAGAGCTCTAGATGTGTCATAGTAGCCAAAATATAGGGAAAAAAAAATCTAAGTGAACATTCATGGATGAATGGCTAAAACAATTGTGGTATATATGTATAATGGAGTATTATTCAGTCCTAAAAATTTGGTTCCTGCCATTTGCTACAGCATGGATGGGCAAACAGGACTCTATTCTAAGTGGAATAGGACAGAGACAGAAATAAAAATATTGCATGATCTCCCACTTATATATAGAATCTAAAATATATCAACTATTTTTTATATTTGATATTATATGCTTTTTATATTTGAGAGGGAATATAACAGTGATTTTCATAGGGGGAGGGGAAAATAGTGAAGCTGTAGGTCAGAGGATACAAAGTAGCAGATCTGTAGGTTGAACAAGTCTGAAGTTCTGATATACAACCTGCTTGGTTCTTACAAGCTAATAGTCATTTAAGCAAGCAGAAGGTGACAATACTAGACATATAGGTGTTAGAATCGATGAGTATTGAAGGCTGGGAAACAACCTAGGAATGAAATAACCCACTCTGGGAGAACCATCCAAGGTCCTTTAGAGAAAGTCTTCTAAACTGAAATGTAATTAGTGACTATGGACCTGGTGACTGGGTGTGGGGAAGAGATCTCAGATCTGAACTCCAGAGACGGTATTGTGACAGTGGTCTATGTCGCCTTTTGAATATAGCTCTAGGCTTATTTTTAAAAGGGATAAGTTTTCCTTTTCCTCTTCTCCCTCTCCTCCTCCCTAACCTGGGGGTGAGGAACAAGCTTACCTTGAGTTATCTGTGCTCCACAGGAAGGGGATGTCTGCCAGAGGATCTAAGAAGTAACAAATAAACAAGAGAATCCTAACCCACCATCAAAGCACCCTGGGCTCTATAATGTAGCCTTTGGAGAGCTCCTTTAAAAGTCCTGGTTCTCCTGATGGCAGAATCACAGCCTCAGGGACAGGAGTCCCCTGTGCTTCTCCTTTGCTAGCAAAGCAATAAAACAACTATTCCCTTTTCCTCAAAACCATGTCCTCAATATTAAATTGGCATTAATTGGCACTGGGGACAAGGACCAAGCTTTTGGCAACAGTATGTTTTGAAAACTGCCAGAACAGTAGTCCAGTAACATGGGGAAAGCCTAAGCCAGGAGGAAATGAGGTAAGCCGAATTTAAGCCACACTGAGGAGTGACATTTGCACTGACTTCAGAGGGAGGTTACATGTAGGAGTGGATTTGTGCTTTAGAATAATCACTCCACAGAAAACATGGAAAGTGAGTTGTAGGTAGTAGAAATATTCAGTTTGGGGTATTGTGGAGATGAGAACTGACAGAACTTTAACTGACAAATAGTGATTAATAGAATGGGTGAGTCTAGTCCAGGGACCGCAGAGGTGTTTTGAATTTGGATATTTAGACAAAGATACAATTCATTGAAATACAGAATGTGGGAGTGATAGCTGTTAGGCTGTGTAGGGGAGAGAAAGATGAGTTTCATTATTGTTTCAAGTAGGTCAATTAGGGTGTGTGTGTGTGTGTGTGCTCACACATACAGGATGGAGAAATGTATATCAAGACTGCAGGTAGAGATTTAGAAGACACCAATAAATAAAAACTTCTTGAAATCATGGGAGAAAAGAAAAAGCCTAGACATAGCATAACCTGAATACAGAAGGGGACATTACAGGGTACTTCAAGGATAATCAACATTTAAAAGACAAGTGAAAAAAAGAGGTAGAGCAGGCATTAATCAACATTCACTTGCCACAGGGAGTTATGAAGAAGAGAGATTTCTGAATAGAGAATGGAACAGAACATGGGAATCCTAGATCACGTGGACTTCAAAATTATAGACACCCCTTCCCTTCCAGAATCCCGGATGCTCACACCTTGAATATATTCATGACTTCTTTTTTTTTTTCCTAGAATATGGGGGAAATTTACTCTTATAACATTTTTTAAAAAATGCTCAGATTTATTCTCTATCCCTAATTTGTGGTCTTTCCCCTTTGTATTCTCTGTCTGCTTCTTAGAGACTTGTGGGTCATCTTTGGCTCTTGGAGTTACATTATACAAATTAAAATAAAATAGTTAAAAACAGCTCTCACAAGCCTTCAAGAAATTATATATAAATAAGTATTTTGAATATTTAACTTCAAAAACTATTACAATTATTTAGTATTTTATACTTAATGTTCCCATGTAATTTCAACTTCTATACTGTTCACTCTGAATATGCATCTGGAGCATGTGTTTGACTTGTAAAACAAATTAAGATAAATAGGTAAATGAGTGTGCTGTAGAAGAAAGCTCTGGGCTTAGCAGCAGGATAGCTGAGCTATTTTCTAACACCAACTTACTGGGTTTTCTCATGCAAATTCCATAATTTCCTTGGACCCAAATTATGTGATTTATATAAAATAGAAGCCAGTGTCCTTTCAATTTTAAAGATCTGTGATTCTTAATTTATGCCACACAGCAAGGTGAGATTGTAATCAATTAAAGAGGAAAACCATTTCATTCTCTTGAACAATTCTGACAATGGCACCTGAAATATTTGAATATATTTTAGTAGTAATAAATTTCTAATTACGTGAATGGGATTAAGTGAGCACAGGAATTAAGGTAGAACATTTCTATGTAATTTAGAATTTTATTATGGTTCTCTCTCACCTACCCCATTTATGTGCTTGCTCTTTGTTTTTACATTTTTCTTTCAGGAGATAGCATGATCATAAAGGTTTAAATTGTTGAAACATGACATACATAGGGCAATAAACATCCATGTTTAATTAGCTACAGAAATGGTTCAATTACTCAAGTTAAATATTTCCTAAAGGTACGCCTCTGAAAGAGTAAAGTAACTACCTAAGGAGTCATTTGTTAGAGTTGCAGCTAGTTCCCAACAGTATCCAGTCCTTAGAAGCAAATCTGGAAAACAAAGAAGAGAGAAAAGAAAAAGAATGTTTCCGATTATGGACTCACCTATTACAACTGCCTGATCTTTATGGCAGTAATGCTCTTCTCCCTGGCCACAATGTCAGCATTCCCAATGAATGGAGCTTTTTGTTTCCTTTGGATTTCCTGTGTTTTCATTTCTCTGCTGTGTCAGCAAGGAGTGGAAGCCTTTCAGTGTGGCAATGGGGTCTCCTTGCCACCTGACAATGTGTGTGACTTCACAGATCAGTGTGGGGACAATAGTGATGAGCAGCAATGTAAGTGTCCTTCTTCTCTTTCCAATTTCAATTCCCTGTGTATCTTCAAATCAGGGGCTTATGAGCAGCCCAGGAGATTCAGCTAGATTCTGGCTCTGCATGGATTTTATTTTATATGTCTTTAGTATAAATTGTTTAAAACAATTTAGTATAAATTAGAAACTAAAATATATTGTGTAACAAAGACCAGGTCCATACTTAAAAATTATTTTAATTAATAGGAAATCAGTAAGATTTTTAACTGTGTGGAATGTATTTTACGTCAGTTTATCCTGATTGTAAAGAAGGAGTGATAAGCAAGAACGAAACTTTAATGCTATATTAGTGAAGCAAAATTCAAAAGAAACTCATGAATGCAGTCATAAAATGCTATGATTGGAATTATGAGTTGAAGTTTGAATTTATCTGGAAATATTTGAAATGAATTTTAGCTTGGATGGGTAGATTTTATTTTCATTTATAGAGTACTACCTTCGAGTGAGTTGGTACCAATCGAACCTGTAGCATAACTTTGGCTAGTGATTTTGATTTCAGTATAATGGAAAGACGACAGACTTTAGAAAGTACAGGACTTACATATGAGTCCTAGGTGAACCATTCACTAATTCTGTGATCTTGGACCTGCATTTTATTATAAAAGATCAGAAAGTGAGAAAAAACTCTCACAGGTGGGAAAATATTCCATTGCTTTCCTGGAATAGCAGCAATGAACAGGAAATGATTTACCAAAGGAAGATAAGGGCAATGACATATATGTTTCTGTGGTTTCCATTGCAATATTAAACCTTGGTTGTTTCTCCAAGGTTTAATATGAAGTGTCTTGCATACGATAACCTTCCGCAAATGACATTTTCACAAAATCACCATAGAGTTGTTGTTGGTTCAAATAGCTATTGATGCAATTAATTATCTGGAGGCATTAATTCTATTATTGTAGGTCACTTTGCTCAAACATATATTTTCTATTTTTATTCACATATCAATCAGTGTTTAAAGAATTCATTTTCTTCTACTAAAATAAGGCGCTACATATTCGATGTTATTTTTTGCCTTCTATTTACATGTTTATCATTATTACATTAAAACAATGAAACAGGATTGCTGAAGAATTTCTTCTGGTGGAAGGAAATAGGCTAATGAATTTTTTCCCCATAGCCATCATGCTGTTCATATTTAGTTACTATTAAATACAAAGCACAACCAAGGACAGGATTCATTTGTATTTGTCCAATTTTCCCAGAGAGGGTAAATGTGGGTATGTTGTCCCTTGCTCCAGTCTGTCTGGGAAAGCCCTTACTGCTCCTGGGTGAGCAGCGAAGCGGAACCACCCAGTTGGTTTGACAAGAAGTGCAAAGCTTCTGCCATTATTAATCTCTATGAAGCTTCCTTTAGCACTCTTGCTGCAATAACATGCATGGTCTTGCTTCAGGGAAAAGGTTAATGTGAGGAAGGAGAAAGCTGCAGAGTGGGAAAGGTCTCCTCTGCATGAAAGATTCTAATAACTCTCAGCCTCAGAGGAAAGCAAAGGCACGGATCTGTCGAATAAACACATTTCATTTTAAATGCTACATTGGGAGGTCATCTTTTGGCTTTTTTGCTTTTCATTTTCTTTTCGAAGATGTTTCCACTTTAGTATTTTATTTAAAATGTGGACAAGAGCCTTGTAGATAAAATGGAGACTCACTTTAAACTCTTTCTTTTGTATGCCATGCTAGGGGGATAATGTTGTGAAGGAATAATGATGGCCAAGCAATTTCACCCATGACAAGTGTGGCGCTAAACTTATAGATTAGAATTTTTAAAATCTAACTGTACAATGAGGTTAGAGTTGCCACATTAAAAAAAAATCAGTCTACGCTGCCTTTAAAATGGTGTGACCTTTAAAGAAACAGATTAATATGTAAGACTTTTCTTAATAAAATTGGCATTGTTGAAGTTGCATTTCAGTTGCAACTGATGCTGTGAATAGGTTTTTGAAGATGTTTGTATTTGGCAGGATGGATTTCTTTTTAAGAATACATGAACCTGTTATTTTTTAACTCATTTTTTTCCCTTAAGAAATTAGGTAGAAAAATCACATCTTCAAAATGGAATAAATTCTATTTACAGATAATATTAAAAGCACTAATATAGAGAGGGCATGAAAAATAAATTGTAGATATAACAATTGTTCCGGTTTAGTGTTGACAAGAATCCCTCCTTATTAGAATTTATTGATATCCTTAGCCAGGGAAATAAACGTTGCAGTACTGGCCTGTGTATTGTTTTTAAAATCTTATTTCTAATACTGCATTGGTTGCTTCCATGCTGATCCATACCAACTGCTTCTATATTCTCTCCTCTTTTGCTATTATTTATGATGATGATGATGGTGATTTTGGTACTACGGATTGAACCCAGGGGCATTTTACACAGAGCTATATCCCCAGGCTTTTTATTTTTCATTTTGAGACAGGGTCTCACTAAGTTGCAATGACTGGCCTCAAACTTGTGATCCTCCTGCCTTAGCTTCCTGAGTGACTGGGATTATGGGTGGATGTTATCATGAGTGGCTGAATATTATTTTTAACTGAAAACTCATGATTGCATTTTGGACACATATATAAATGTGCAATGATTAAATCATGAAATTAACATATCTATTACCTCTCTTATTTTTAGTGATGACACATTTGAAATTTACTTTTTTGTTATTTTGAAATATACAATACATTGAATACATTCTCCCTGCTATGCAATAGACCTCAAAAATTATTCCTTCTGCACATCTGAAATTTTGTACCCTTTGATGAATAACTTCCCAGCCTGTCCCCACAGCCTCTGGCAATCACTGTTCTACTTTCAACTTCTATGAGTTCAACCTTTTTAGATTCCACATGTAAGTGATATCATGAGTTATTTGTCTTTCTGTGCTTGGCTGATTTCTCTTGGCACAGTATTCTCCAGGTTTACCTAGGTTGTCACAAATGACACAATTTCCTTCTCTTTAAAGATGGAATCATGTTCCATTGTGTATGCATACCAAATTAATTTTTATTCATTCATCCATTGATGAACACTTAGATGAATTCTCTGTGTTGGCTATTATGCAGAATGCTGCAGTGAACTTGGGAGCACAGATATCACTTCAACATATTGATTTCAGTTCCTCTGGATATATACCAAGTATTATCAGTGCTAGACCATATGGTAGTTGTATTTTTAGTTTTTTGAGGAATCCCCAAACTGATTTTTAAAATGGTGATACTAATTTACATTCTCATCAATAATATACTCATTTTCCCTGTCTCTTCATTCTTGCCAACATTCACATTTTATCTTTTTTTATAGCCATCATTCTAACAGGTGTGAGCTGAAATTTCATTGTTTTATTTTGCATTTCCCTAATGATTAGTGATGATGAACCTTTTTTCGTATATTTGCTGGCCTTTTGTCTCCTTTAGAGAAATGTCTATTCAGGTCCTTTGCCCATCTTTAAATTAGATTGTTTATATTTTTATTTTTCTTTCTTTCTTTTTTTTTTTCCTCTTGCCATTGAGTTGTTTCAGTTCCTTATGTATTTTGGATGTTAACTCCTTATCTGATGTATACTTTGCAAATATTTTTTCCCTTTCTGTGGAATATCTCTTTACTTTGTTAATCACTTCCTTTGCTGTGCAGAAACTTTTTAGTTTGATGCAATCCTGTTTGTCTATTTTTGCTTTTGTTGACCATACTCTTAGGATTATATCTAAAACTCATCTTTATTATTTTTTCCTTCTCCTAACTTGGGGCTTTAGTTTGTTCTTGTTTTCCCAGTTCCTTAAGATATAATGTTAGATTGTGTAATTGAAATCTTTTTCATATAGATGATTTATCCCTATAAATTTCCCATTTAAGACTGCTTTTATGCATTCCACAACTTTTGTTCTGTATTGTTTCCATTTTCACTTGTCTCAAGGTATTTTTTTTTAAATTTCCTCTATGATCTATTGGATGCTTGGGAGCATGCTTAATTTTCACGTATTTGTGAATTTTCCAAGATCTCTCTTATTATTGATTTCCAGTTTCAGGCTTCGATACTTGATGTTATTTTAATCCTCATAAATTTGGCAAGATTTATTTTGTGGCCTAATATATGACCTATCCTGGAGAATGTTCTATGTGCACTTGAGAGTTTTCATAATCCTTGTGTCCTTGCATTGGTGTCTGTGCATTTTAGAAAGCAGTCAGTTGTTCTTTGGTGGTGCTAGACCTTTACTATTTATTCTAACCTGAGGGTTTTTGTTTGCTTGTTTGCTTTGTTATATTTTGTTTTAAAATTGAACTCAGGGGCACTTAACCACTGAGTCACATCCCCAGCTCTTTTTAATATATTTTTATTTGAGACAGGGTCTTGGAGTCTTGATAAGTTGCTTAGGGCCTTGCTAAATTGCTGAGGCTGACTTTGAACTTGTGATCATTCTGACTCAGGCTCCCAAGTCACTGGGATTATAGTCATGTGCCACTGCTTCTGGCTAGCCTGGGATTCTGGTAATGATCTGGGACAGACAGGCATTAGTGTCCAGTTCTCTATTGGAACTGGATCACAGTCTGTGCTCTGAGGTCAAGAGGAACTTACTGGTTTTCTCTGTGATCCAGTAAGACTACTGGCTGGACTTTATATCAGGCAGAACTGCTGACTAGGCCTTTCAGTGACCTCAGATAGAGCAGGGTCTTCCCTGGCTGTTCAGTACTATTGTTTGGAATCTGTAGCTGGGCAGAGCTACACATTGGCTGTGAGGCTGGATGAGGCCTCCAGGGCTTTACTTAGATACCCAGTGTAGACAAAGCTAGAGCCCATGCTCCATAAATATGCATAGAGTCAGGCTTGCCTCCAGGCCTTGGAGAGGCTGAAGCAGTGCATGTGGCTTTGTTGAATCACTGAGTGGCTCCTGGAATAAGGAAGGGACAGATTCTCCCATCCTCAGATAATTGCTGACCTACTTTGGAATGGCTTAAGGCAAGGCCCAGGGCCAGGTGGAGAAGCTGGCTAGGAACTGAAGCCCGGAAGATCTAGAGCCCATGCTTCCTGCACAGCAGTGCTGTTGGCTAGACTATTGTGGCACCTCTGCTCTCTGGAATCCAGAGTCACACACTGGATCTGTATACCTGAGCCCCATCCCTGCTCTTATTGTTTCTAATTGACCCCAGATGATCTAGTCCTGGTGATAGTTCCAGTGAGAAGTCTGCCTTCAACTCTATGTTCCACTGTAGAAACCACGGGCGTGGGCAATCCTCAGTGTATGGCACTGTCCTGGCTTGGTTAAGGGACAACGGTTAAAGTAACTGTTCCTCTTACTCTTCAAATGTGACTTAGTTGTGCAACTGAAGGTGGTGTCTCAGCCTCACTCTCATATTCTGGGATTTTCATAAAGGTTTTCTTTATGGATAGTTGCTAATTGAACATCTGAAAGAAGATGTGAAGACAAAAACTATTCTGCCAACTTGCTGAAATTGTTCCCATGCCTTCTTTACTCTTTCATGTTTTACTTGTTTATTATTTTTTTAAATATCAGAGTCATTTTACAACATACAAAGACACTCTAGTTTCTCTTCTAACAATTGCTCAAAATTATTTGGCTTTAGTTTGCTTTATTTTTACTTAACAATAAATAGAACAGTATTATTTTTGTTGCTACCATTTAGATCCAAACGAAGTAGAGAATTATGAAATGTACTATTGATGTGGCATGGAGCCATGTCCCATGCCATGGATCACCATCACTGGAGTATTGTCAGTTACTTAAAATTCCAGAAAACATTCTTAGAATTACTTTTGCATACCTGAAGTTGGTATTAAAATTAGCCGTTTTATATATTTACCTTTAGAGTCAAATTTACTATGATTCAAAAGAGAATATACTCAGTTAATCTGACATTTTTCTCCACTGCCATATATCATGCTTCAGAACATTTCTATTCATTGTGGTATTTTACATGGAGTAGTAATCTAGTTTTATATTTATGATTTAATGGGATATATCATGAAGTTTTGAGGTTATACCTAATTTCTTTTGCATTTTTGAATTTAGGAGCATAGTTTTTTTTTAAATAGTTTTTTTGTATTTTATCTATATCTGAATTTCTATGTGAAATGTAGAAATTGTGTTAGTGCATTTTTAGAATCTGAGAGATGATAATATTTAACCAAATAATGTTTAGAACGAACAATAGGATAACATAAAAATCAACTTCTTTTAAAAGTCATTGGTTCATTGAAGTACTCAAGATTTGTGCTGAAGACTCTTCCTGACTTGCAAATGGTTGCCTTCTTGTTGAATCCTCACATGGCAGAGAGACAATTCATCTCTCATGCATTTCTTATCACGGTACGAATTCCATCACAATGACTCTATTCTCATGATTTAATTACCCCCAAAAACTCCACCTCCAAATATTATTGCACTGAGGATTAGGGCTTCAACTTAAGAATCTTAGGGAATACACACATTCATTCTATAGCACAACAGAATTATATACATACGAATTGTAGTGATAAGTATGTAGGGTCTCTCTTGAGAAAATTAGAAGAAATTACAAATATATAGAAAGACTCATTCTAATGCTGTGCTTCTTAATATGACACTTCAATAGTATAAGTAGGAATATTTTCATAAAATTAATTTACTTGCTCATTACTTCCTTGTACAAAATCTGACCAGGATAAATGTTGGAACCTGATAGTGTCTTGCAAGTTCACCTGGAAAAGTTAGTGATAATTGCTAGAAATGGAAAGAAGAAAAAGATGAATGTGGAAGAAATTTCATTAATTGGAATAGAGTAATAAATCTTGAAAACTACTCCAACATTATGAGAATTAATAATTAGGAAAAGGTATGATTTTTAGGAATTTTAAGCATATCTGTAATTTAATAAATATGTATTAAATACATATTTAATACATACATTAATGCATTAATGATAATGGCATTCCAAATCAGCTGAGATGGAATAGGACCTGGTAATCATTTCAGCTCATAGGCATACAGTGTATTCAGTATGCCCACAACTGTTAGGCAGTTATTACGTGGTATTTCACTTAGTCTTCTCCAATCTCAAAACAGTGGCATTATTCCCATTTTATAGGGTAGAAAATAAGTCCCAGATTAGGAAATCTAAAGTGTCAAAGGACACAGCTGTTCAGTGGCAGAGCTGGGATTCATGACCAATTCTGTCAGATTCTAGAACCCTTCATACTAATCATTATACAATACTACTTATTATGTACAACAAATGACTATGAGACAATTTTATGAAATAAATTTCTCATCTGCTCTATATACCAAAATTTTCTAAACATAGAATGGAAAGTGTTAATAATGAAGCCAAAATCCTTATTGCTCTTGATAAATATATTGGTGCAGTATAAACTATAGGATGGGAAAGGGCTTTTTATCTGGAAAATGGATAAAGGAAGTTTTTTTTTTTTAATCAGTAAATTAAACTATTTAAATTAAAAATTTCAGTGTATTGAAAGCACCACAAATAAAATGAAAGAAGAAAAATGCTTGCAATATATCTGAAAAATAATTGTGTTCCAAGCCAATACATCAAAGAAAAGATGCATTTTCTCATAGAAATATGGGCAACAGTTCCAAGAAGGCAACTCACACAAAAAGACAAAGACACATGAGGGCATGAGCAACTTCACCCTTAATCATAAACCACCAAGGAAAGCAGAGGCCTGTCACTAATCTCTAAAAGTGAAATAGGCCCAAATAATAAATGAATGTCATTGTTGAAGAGTATGAAAAAGATAATTATTATTACTGTAGGCAGAAATATTATAAACTCTTACTTTTTTTTAGTACCAGGGATTGACTTCAGGGGCACTCAACCACTGAGTCATATCTCCAACCCTATTTGGTATTTTGTTTAGAGACAGGGTCTCACTGAGTTGCTTAGTGCCTTGCTTTTGCTGAGGCTGGCTTTGAACTCGCGATCCACCTGCCTCGGCCTCACAAACTGCTGGGAAAATAGGCGTGCACAACTGCGCCCAGCAACTCTTAAATTTTAAATAGTATTTTTGTAATAAATAAGGATTTAGAAAGTATTCATACACTCTGCAAAAAGATTTCAATTTGGGGAATTTATTGTAAGAAATAATTTAAGAGTTCATGTAAAAAAAATCTCCTCACAACTTAATTGAATATGGTAGAATTAGAAACAATCCAATTTTATGATATTAGGTTCATGTTTAAATACATTATGATACATCCATACTATGGACATCTGAGCAGCCATCTGTCATAATTTTGATGCTATTTAAAAGTGGGGAAATGCTTATGGTATATTTTTTGTGGAAAATTATGATTACAATCAAGAAGTGTTCTTAAAAATATGGCCTGGCATTGAATAGAAAATAGTAGGTGAAACTAAGTCTGTATTGGGCTCAGATTTGATTTTTCTTTTTGTATATGTTGGCATTTCTAAAACAGCATCTATTATTTTTATTGTCAGAAGAAATATTGTTTTACAATCATCTAATATCCAGACTTTCCATTAGCTATTGTGTTTCTAGAAACAAGAACAAGGTGGTAATATTAGGCATGTAAGCCACATCGCAGGATTCTTTCCTGTCTTCCTCCTTTCTATTTTTTCTCAAAACTAATGAAAGGTTTTTTTGTTTTCCTTTCTGTTGTAGATGTTACTTTGTAATCAGAGTATGAAAATCTAAAATTTCCTAGTAAAATAACACATCAAAGTTTGGTGAGCAAATGCAATCAGTGTCAACTGCTTGTGTAGCAGGAGTAAATCCTATCATTGTCCAGGCCTATCCATGTTCAGGGTCTGGCAATTGTCTTTCCCCATCACAGCTTCCCTCTGGGTGACAGGAAGTATGGACTTTTTCCTTTATTTTGGAGCAGAGTGACATGGCACTGTCTTTCATGTGCATGCATATGTACCCACCTGGTCATGCACATGTGTGCCCAGCAGTACCCACAACTTTTCCTGTTGATGAGCCTCCCATCCCATGCAGTAGTCATCAGGGATGGACCTCTTCTCACTGCAGTGAGAATAGCTCAAGGGCTCCTTTGTGGAGATGCTTCTTTGAATGCAATAGCTTATCAGCTCCCTGACCCTAAACTACAGATGCTTGGTCATCACATAGACTAACACAGTTCTTACTGTGGTCCCTGAGGTCAGGTCCTTCTTCCTCACCTTCTTCTAACCCCAATTTACCTCCTTCCATGTTGTTTCTACTGCCCCTGTCTTCTTCTCCAACACCTTCCCCTGCCCAGCCTCCTAGGGGTGAGGTCATCTCATTCTCCCACTGTTTTTTCCAGCTCAAATCTTACAGCATAAATTCTATGTCCTGTCTGCTATTCAAGAACCAATTTCTAGTCAAAATTGATCAATGTCTGTTTCATCTTACATTCTAGTTACAATGATTTTTAACTCTTCAAGGTGCAAAGAGCAGAGTGGGGTTATACTGGGAGGTGAAGAAAAGAAAAACACAGTTATTAAGATTTCAAGACTTGTTGCTGAAATTATCTACCCAAAGACCTGAGAGTCTCAAAGCAGGTTTATAAATGTTCAGGAAGAAAGTGATGCCATCTCTAATGGGTTTGTGCAGAAGGAGCAAGAACCCTGGGAGAAGAGCATCATCTGTCCAATCCATGTGTGTGAGATCATGTGTATGGGAGAAGTAGAAAAGAAACACTGAAGGGAGAGAAGACCAAGGACCAACAGAAGATGGGCTCTATGTGGTCTGGAAAGTCATTTGAGGAACAAAGTAAAGATCTATGTGAAGCATATGTTCAAGCTATCAAATAAGATGGTTGGATTTTCTGGCAATGAAACTAACTCTGCAAGTTCTTTCAGACATCAAAGGCATAACTGTGGAATACACCAGAATATATAGTAAAGTCACTAAACTGGGAAGTCCAGCATGGGAATCCTGCCTCTGTGCTGCCTTAGGGGACATAAAGAGAAAGGTCATGAAGAATCATTTCCATAATTCTGAGAGTTTGATTTTGGAATCCAAATTTCCAGGGGTCCTAATTTCCAGGCAGACCCAGAGAAATCTCTACTTCTCCTATGCTAGATAAGGTATTCTAAAGATCCTTATTCCTGAGTTTCAGATTTCAAATGAACAAAGAGGGCTTGAGGTTCTAGATTCATATAGCTCATGCAAAGCCATCTAAAGTGTTTGTAGAAAATGCCTAAAATTTCGCTCAGTCTTTGCCTCTGTGTGTCCTATGATCTGTTCTATAATTTTATGCAAGAACTTAGACTATAATAGTTCTGTGAAAAAAGTAAAATGTCTTTTATCTCAATGGACATTCATTAGTACCATTTTGCATTAATGTCTATAGGTCCTTTGTGTTTGTAGTACATAGTCATAATCTTAGAACAATTATTATCATATAGGAGTAAAGTCCTTAAGCTCATTTAAGTCATCAGACTCATTTTATCAATGTGAAGGAGGTGAGGTACAATGCTAGGGGTCAATAGCCCAATATACGCAACTGTTTAATGGTGATCCAAGATAAAGCAAGGTTCCAATGCAGACTGTGTTTGAAATAGGAGTAACTGCCTATTTTAGAACAGTACTTAAAAATCTGGTTCTCAGCTGGGGCGGTGGCGCACGCCTGTAATCCCAGCACTTGGGAGGCTGAGGCAGGAGGATTGCGAGTTCAAAGCCAGCCTCAGCAACTTAGGCGCCAAGCAACTCAGTGAGACCCTGTCTCTAAATAAAATACAAAACAGGGCTGGGAATGTGGCTTAGTGGTGGAGTGCCCCTGGGTTCAATCCCCAGTCAAAAAAAAAAAAAAAAAAATCTGGTTCTCATGCATTGGACAATTTTAAAGGATATTATTTTAAAATACAGTAAATTTTCTAAACAGAATGAACATTTGTATATGTACCTGAATCCCTCCCAAACTGTCTTCCTTTTGGATGACATTTAAGTATTTGAAGTTTTATTTATTTATACCTTACTGTGAGTTTCAGATTTGTTATATATGAATTCCACAAACTGTAGAATGATTCTGTTGAGATGGATTAGAAAAACAAATCACCATGTGTATTCAGATAAAGTGTGTGCTTGTAATGAGATAAAGTGGACAGTAGCACAAATTTTTACAAAGACAATAAAAGAATGAAACTTGAGTACATATAGCTGCACACTGGTCTCAATGCAGATGATGAAAGGCCTTTGGAATTTGAATAAGGATGACCAGTAGTTTTAAAATCAGAGGAAGCAGTAGATAAGACTTATGGAGAAGGGAATTAAGAATGTTGGATTCACAAACTGATGAAGGCTTTGAGTATTTTATCAACAAGTACACTTTTTGTGGGGCAGGGGGCGGGCATGTCGGGGATAGAACTCAGGAGCACTTGACCACTGAGCCACATCCCCAGCCCTATTTTCTAGTTTTTGTAGAGACAGGGTCTCACTGAGTTACTTAGCATCTTGCTTTGGCTGAGGCTGGCTTTGATCCTCCTGTCTCAGCTTCCCAAGATGCTAGGATTACAGGTATGTGCCACTGTACCTGGCAAAAAGTACACTTTTTTATATGTAGATAAAGTGAATTAACCAACTCCTTATTGAAATTTTTGCTGATATAAATTCTGAAAATTATCCAGAGAGCAGGAGATAGAAAATGGGGAAGTTGAAGTGAACACTCAACTCACTTAATAATAAATAGTATGAATGTGTTTGACTTTTATCATTTATTTTAATTAGAATAAATATGTTAATGAGTGTTTTTATTATTTATGTGCTAACTTTCCTTCCTTCCAACTCTATTTTTCTTCTGAGAGAGCTCATCTTAATCTTGCTTCCAAATATGAGCTTCAGAAAGAACTAGAACTGGAAGTGGCTTTTTATTTTGCTTTATTTTGTTGTATGTGTGTTATTAGATTTCTTCCATTATTTAGGAAACTGTCTTCATAAAATATGTTTTGTGTCAAATAACACTATTAGGAACTTTTCACTTTTGGCAATTTTTGTATGACTTGGATGGTGGTATGCAGTTGTGTAATATAAATCATTTTCTTGTACATATTTTGATATTTAGGATGGTTTCAGAGTTGCAGACTATTTTTGTTCATAACGGTCAATGAAAATACAAAGAAAAAAGATGATCCATATGTAATGTGGATTGTCCTTTTATCTCTGAATATGATTTTGTGCAAAAATAGCACTGTTTCTTACCTGCAAATACATGTAAGCAACAAAGGAAGTACTCCCAGCACATTCTGGTAATTGGCTGGTCATCGAAACTTTCTTCCAGGTAGAGACTAAAACGTTCCTGGAATCTTTCTTTATCCTATTCTTCAGGATTCCTTATCACATTTCCAACACAAGAAGCCTTATAACAATTAGGATAAACTTGATGAGGCCTTGGAATCTGATGAGATTTTCTTCAGCCAGAGAGAGAAAGAGAGTGGGAGAGAGAGTTAAGCATGCTTCTCTGAAATGATAGCATGCTCCCTGAGCTGGAAACAGCTTCTCTAAGATTTTGAAGAAGATCATTAAAAAATCAAAATGTTATTTCCACTAGGGCAGAAAATTTCCCTAGCTCTCCTATTTCCAGAAGACCGATTGCTACTTAAGAGTTAATATATTAGATTGGTTACTGGTTTACTGACTGACTAAATGATAGGAGGGGTCCTCAGTTGCATTATTTTCTTTCAGCATGGAATTGGATACAACTACACAGCCTTTCCAGGAAGTCTGTCCTCTTTTGAGCTTCAAGTATACTAGCCGATGCAGGAAGGACATTTGACTTTTGAGCTCTATTTGACAATGGTAACTTCAAATGGTGAACTGTTTCTTCTCCAAGCAAAACATTTTTTGAGGCCAATATCTGTATACTCATAGAATTCCTGCCATGCTTTCATTTCTTGCTCCTATTCCTCTTTATAAAAAAAGATATTTATTAATAAACATAATTTCTCATGTGCATGCTGATGTCTAGGCTTGGTTAGGAATCCTGAGAGAAGGCTTGCTTCGAATTTACAAAAGCAAGGACCTTGAATTATACAGCTTTTAAATGAATTTTCATCAAAGAAATATGACTAGAATGTAATATTTTCTACTGCCCAGAAAGAATTGTTACTTTCCAATGGGTAAATCATAAAATGTTTGCTTGAATTTGGAAATATTACATCTTTTGAGAGAAATTGAATATTTTTTAGGAAAAAAAAATAAATTTATTTGTTCACCAATTAGCCTACTTAATAGAAAATGTCTTCATGCAACAGATATAACCTTTCACTCACGTCCTGGATTCATCTTAATAGAAACAAATGAAAAGCCATTAGATTTTCTGGGCAGAGTGTTACTAGGAAATACAGAATTCTATGTATAAAACTATGCAACACTTTAATACTTGATTGTGTTCTGTTGAAAGCTGGAGTGAATTCTACACCTTGTTAATACTTCTAGAGAAATCATCAGACATCAAACACTGGAGATTTCCTTTGAATGTTACTAATCCTAAGTCATTGTTAAATTTGAAGCATGGTTTGATAATCTTTTTCTGATTAACATAAATAACATCAATGACACAATTCTTGTCAAAGATATTCTCAATGATCTGAGGTTAAAGGCAACAATTTGACAAGAACATAGCTTAAGTAATACTGGACAGTTCTTGTTTGAACTGCAAAAGTGCTAATTCCATTCACTTTCACATACCTTTGTGAGTTATGGTTTTTCTTGTTACTGTGGTAAGTAAAAGAATAAAATTAGTTTAGTATGGAAGACAAGAATTTCTCTGATAAAAAACTAATTGACACTTTCAAAATGCTAAGCCAAAAGCTAGTAGTCTTGGACTGAGGTTGTGGCTCAGTGGTAGAACACTTGCCTTGCATGCATAGGGCACTGGGTTCGATCCTCAGCACCACATAAATAAGTAAAATAAAGACATTGTGTTCATTTTTTTTTTAAAAGATAGTAGTCTTTCATTGAAATTTATTTTTGAGAATTATTTAATTCTACTTTCATTTAATTAGAATATTTTGGATTAATTTAATCCTTTTTAGGAACTGGTCATTAATTTATTTTACATTGAGAGTAAGGGAGATAATTCTTTAGGAAAATATTTTTATATGTTCTCTCCATGAAGGTAATAATTTCCCAAAGCAATAAGATGAACTCAAATTCTATGTAAAAAATTATGACTATGTAATTTTTCCTCAAAAAATACTCAATAAAATTGGAATAGTAGGAAAAGACCTCAACAAAATAATAGCTGTTACATGAAAAACCCATAGTAACATCATACTAAAAGGAGAAAGGTAGAAATAGCTTCTTCAAAGGTCAGAAACCAAAAAAACTATGCCTGCTTTAATCATTTCTATTCCACATGGTACTGGAAGTCCTGGCCAGTACATTTAAGAAAAAATATATTGGAAAGGAAGAAGTTAAAGTATCTCTGTTCATGTTTTCTGTCTACAAGAGAACATGGTCTTAATACCAAGGAAAAGAGATAAAAGATGCATGTATTGAAAAACAACAAATCATTGCTGAAAGAAATTTAAATAAATTAATGAAAATACATTCTATATTCATGGATTGGAATTTTTAGTATTGTTACAATGTCTTAAAATTTTTTTGCATAAATAGTCAAAATCCATTCTTAAAGCCATAAGGGAATCTCAATGGACCTCAAGTAGACAAGACAATCTGGAAAAGGGACTAATGAGAGTTCTCACGCTTTCTGATTCACATTTTTTTACAGAGCTATGGTAATTGGAAATATGGTGCTGATATGAAACAGTCATATAGACAGTGGAATAGAATATAAGGCCCAGAAATAAACGCTCACATATTCTGTCCAATGAATTTGGAGACTGGTGCTGTGATCATTCAGTGAGGAAAGGATAGAATTTTCAGCGAATAGTGGTTGGAAAACAGGATATCTTCAGTGAGTGAGCTTTAACTCTTACCTTGTACCATATACAAAAGTTTAGCTCAAAATGAATTAAATGAAAACCCAGATATTAAGCTAAAACTATCAAACTCTTGGAAGAAAAGAGGGGGAAAGCTTCTTGATACTGGATATGGATTTTCTGGATATGACACCAAAAATACAGGCAACAAAAGAAAATATAGATAAATTGGATTTCATTGAAATAAAAAGAATTATTTATCAAAGTACACTATGAATGTAGTGAAAAGGCAGTCCATTGAATGAGAAAATATTTGCAAATCATATATCTGGCAAGGATTGATTGATGTCCAAACTATAAAAAGAACCACAGTTCAACAGTGAAGAAACCAAAGTGATTTAAATATAGACAAAATACTTGAATAGACATTTCCACAAAAAAAGATGTACAAATGTCCAATAAGCACATGAAAAGACCTCAACATTACCAACCAGAGAGAAATGCAAATCAAAACCACGATGGGATTACTCTTGTTGTGGTTTGGATCTGGAATATCCCTCAAAGGCTAATGTGTTGAAGGCTTGGTCCCCAGTCCAGCATGTCAAGAGTTGGGACTTTGGAGAAATGATGGATCACCAGGGCTCTGACCTCATCAGTAGAATAACCCATGGATAGGTGAATTCACTGCTGTGTGGTGCTGGGATCTGTAGGCAGGTGGGGCATGGTTGGAGGAAGTAGGTGATGGAGGCTTGGCTTTAGGGACTATATCTTGTCCCAGGTCCCTTTCCCCACCCCTACTCTCTTGCCACCATGAGTTTAGCAGCTTTCCTCTGTTACTGCCTTCTGTTGTGATGTTCTGCTTTACCTCAGTCCAAAAGTAAAAGAACCTGCTGACCGTGGATGGAAACATCTGAAACGATGAGACAAAATCAATGGTTTCTTCTCTAAGTTGTTTAGTATTTCAGTCATGGTGACCATAAGCTGACTAACAGAACTTCATATCTATTAGGATGACTGTTATAAAAGCAACAAGCAAAATGTAGAAAATGACATGTGGAGAAACTGGAACACTTGTGCTTTGCTGATGGGAATGTAAAACCTTGTAGCCACTTCAGAAAACAGATGGCACATTTTCAAAAAATTAGTAGTAGAGTTTCTATGTGCTACTGCAGTTCCACGTCTGGGTATATACCCAGGAGAAATGAAGTAGGAATTTGAATAGATATTTGTTCACCCACATTCAAAGTAACGTTATTCACAATAGTCCGAAGCCGAAAGCTATGCAGTGTCCATTGGCAGATGAATGAATAAACAAAATGTGGTTTTATACTTACATTTTTATTTAGTCTCAAAAAAAAGGGAAGGAAATTTTGACATGTAGATCAACCTGAAGACATTATGCTAAGTAAGATAAGCAAGTCACCAAAGAAAACACTTCATTACTCTACTTATATGAATGCCCAGAATAGCCAAATGCATAGAGACAAAGGTGGAATGGTGTTTGCCAAGCAATTGGGATAGGAAGAAAGAGGAAGGTAGTGTTTGAAGGGTATAAAGATTTTGTTTTGCAAGATGGAGAATGTCATGCTAAGCGAACTAAGCCAATCCCCAAAAACCAAAGGCCGAATGTTTTCCCTGATAAGTGGATGATGACACATAATGGAGGTGGGGTTGGGGGTAAGAGAAGAATGGAAGAACTTTAGATTACATAGAGGGAAATGAGAGGGGGAGGGGGCGGGAGTATGAATAATGGTGGAATGAGACAGACATCATTACCCTATGTACACGTATGACTACATGAATGATGTGAATCTACATCGTGTACAACCATAGAAATGAAAAGTTGTACCCCATTTGTTTACAATGAATCAAAATGCAGTCTGTAAAAATAAAAAAAAAGCACTAAGCTGCATTTCTTTTAAAAAAATGAAGAGTTTTAAGATGAACTATCGATGATTTCATAACAATGTGAATATACACAGAACTATACACTTAAAATTGTTAAAACGATAAACTTTTGTGTAATGTTTATCTTACCACAATAGAAAATGTGTAGTACTTACTGTGTCTCACAGAAATTTCAGGAGAAAGAGAAATTCTAATTTGGATGGTGGTAACATCATGAACTAAGTGTGGTTTGATTTTATGGTCTTCAATTTCACCCCCCTGCTTTCTAGAACTTTCCTAATTCTTACACTGTGCTCTGTCGTCTAAGGACTTCATGTCATAAGGATTTACCCAGACCATTTACTTTCCACCATTTATGAGTTTTTCACTATCATTACAATTAAAGCTTCCTGTTTCCTGAGAAGTATGCCCGAGTTGTTACTTTGGATATAATTTAATATTTTTCTGTCCATTTTGGGGTTAAAGATGGAATCTCTGGGACATTCTTCAGTGGTTCTTTAATGAGAGATTCTGATGCTGTGAAAGTCAATTCAGGAGTTAATTGTGCCTTCCAAGCAACCTTTAAAATGCATGGTGAGGCATCCTCCTCCTTTGCAGTAGCTCTAACTGTCTGGATCATAAAATTGAAAACAAAATGATGAGCTTCACAAGTTAAAAAAGTTCAAGAACTTGGATTCTGCCCAGATTTTCTGTTGGCTACTCCTCATTGATCTTTGTATGGTCCAACTGTATGTTAGTCCACACAATTTAGGGATGGCTATGGTAGTAGTAATATATATGGCAACTGATTTTATTATAGCAAGTAGTTTCAGAGTTGAATGTGACTATATGGTATAGGAAATGAAAAAGCAGCCACAATACATAGGGAATTATTCAAATGGTATAAAATGTACAATTCTCTATTGGGAGTGTACAAAGGAATACTTAGAAAGTTTTCAGGTTTTTGAATAATCTAGTAGTCCATGATTGTGCTTTTAAATAAATAGTTTTAAATGTGAGCTGAATAGATTTATTTTATAACAAAATGAATTCCTGTTGTGACTATTCAGAGGTTTCATTTACCTATTTTTTTTGTTGTCATTTCAACACTTCCAGAACTCATGATCATTAGCTTGTGTTAAAAACAACAAAGAACATTGCAAACAAATTATCAACTAAGTCATTCTGTTGCAAGGTACTTTCTCGTTTTTTAAAAAATATTTGTCACCAATGTAAGAATGTGTGTACATTTTATATACATGTTTTAGTCAGCTTTTATACTGCCATTACTAAAAGATCTGACAAGAACAATTTTAAGGAGGAAAAGTTTATTTGGGGGCTTATGGTTTCAGAGGTCTCAATCTATAGATGACTGGCTCCATTCCTTGGGGCTCAAGGTAAGGCAGGACATCATGGTGGAAGAGGGTGACAGAGAAAAGCAGCTAGGACTTGGCAGCAGGAGAGAGAGAGAGAGAGAGAGAGAGAGAGACAGAGAGAGAGAGAAGAAACTTTGCACTCTGCTCAATAAGGACAAAACATATATCCCAAAGTCATGACCCCAGGTACCCATCTCCTCTAGCCACATCCTACCTGTCCACAGTTACCACCAAGTTAATCCTTGTCAGGGAATTAATGCACTGATTAGGTTAAACCTCTTATAACATTTATTTCATCTCAATGAAACTTTCTTTCATGGTCTCACACATGAGATTCTCAATCTAAACCAAAACAGCATAATTGCTGAAATATGGTGATAAAATGATTTAGAATATTTTATAATTACATATTATTGCAAAATTGCTGAGAACTTAAAATAAAACTTGAAAATAGATGCCTATTTATGTAAATACATGCATAGCCCATTAAATGATACACACAAATATAATCATGCATTGTTTTATGACCAGGATACATTCTGAGAAGTGAATTATTAGACAATTTCTTTGTTGTAAGAACATCACAGAGTGTACTTACAAAATCCTAGATTGTATAGCCTGCTATGCATCTAGGCTATGTGGTATAGCCACTGTTCTAAATGTGGTTCATAATTAACTGAAACATTGTTAAGTGTTGCAAATATATACATACATACAGTGACTATATAATTTAGTTCATTTTTGTTCCTCCAGATTCCTTTGATCACCTGGGGTCTCAAGATAATAACTGGGATATTTTAGTTATTCTAAATACTCCAAAGGGCTTAGAGAAATTGTAAATTTAACCATGGAGTCAAAAAGACTGGATTCCAACCTTGACCACAGCATTCACTAGCTGTCCTATCTTATAAAAGTTACCTAATGTCTATGTTTTAGTTTCCTCAAGTCTAAAATGGATTCATGACTGATTCATGTTGTTATTATACGACATAAATAAACTACTGCACTAAACAAATGACTTCAATCATAGCAAAAGAGGATTCCTGTTATAACTCAATACAAATGGTTAGCAAAATCATTAAAAAATAAGGAATCTAGGAATAAAGTTAATAAAATAGACCACTGGCATTGAGGCAGGTGTAGTTAATTATTAAAAGTGACAGTTCTAAATCAGCTCTCAATTCTTGTGAATGATCTCAAAAAAATGCACCAGATAAATAATTAGTATTATTTTAAACAGTATTTTGTGTGAAATGGCGATCAAATAATGATTACGTTCTTGCAACTGGGTTGCCAAGCACTCTTAGCCCACATATTTACTGTCACTGGGGACAATTCAACTAGTCAGGGAAAGAGAGAACTTGTCAAAGGACAATCGCCACAGTTGCTAAGGCCTACAAACCAGGGAATAACTATTTGCAATTGAAAGCATTTATTTTTAGAATGTGACTTTGCAGATATTGTAAAATGGAATAAAGCATATACGGTTAGTTGTTGGGAACAACCAAGTGCTTCAATCCTTCTGCCTCTCCCAAAATTCTTGGATCCATTATAATCAGAAAAATAAAAATATAAAAAAATCCTGAAATGCCTCTGTCGTGATGAAAATTCCAAGCAGAGGGCCTCTATGGTTTGATTTTCCCAAACCTAAAATTCTGATATGACTGGGTGGCAAGAAGATCAAATTTGAATTAAAAATGTAATTACAATTCCTTATGTTTCAAGGAATGGAATCTGGGAGTCGGGAAATATTTTTACATATGTAACATCATTAGATCTTCCTAGTATTTATTTAAGGGAGACGTCAGGATGTTATTCAAACCTTTCAAGTGAAGGAAAGGAATTGAATGGACTAGCTACGGGACTCAGTTAATAAGAATCCAAATTGGGAGTAGGTCTTCAGTTGTCTGCCCCCATATAACATTCTTTCTGTTTGTGCACATTGTTTTTTGTGTGCAGTAATTTATTTGAATATCATATACAAAAAGCTTTGTATTAATAAATTAGACTTAGATTTTTGAAAAATAATCCTTAGGTTACTCTGTATTTGTTATATATTGCTAACCTTTCTTTTTCTACTATTTTCTTATTTCTTACAAAGCCTATGATAGTGAATCTGAATTCTCAGTTTAATTGGACTAAGAGATACCTAAGATTAAGAAAATTCTGGATGTTTTGATGAGGATGTTTTCTGAGATGATTGTCATGTGGGAAAGCAAACCGAGTGGGGAGATCTGCCCTGAATGTGGGCAGCATTCTCTAACAGGCTCTGGACATAAATGAAACAGAAGTGAAGAAGGAGGAAGCTAAAGCAGAAGTAAGCTTGATTTTTCTTGAGAAGGTACCTGAGGAATCAGATTTTAGCTCCTTCACTCCTCCAAAGCAGATTCCGACCAGTGATCCTCCAAGGAGTTTCCAGGACTTTAGTGATGAAATGGGGCTACATCATTGGTTCTTCTTCTTCTGAGACCCCATCTTCTAGGACTGAGCAGCTACTTGCTCCTTTGGCTCTCTAGCCTTCACATGGCCATTGTAGGACTATCCAACTTCTTATTCTGTAATTCAAGCTGTAAATCCCCTTTTAATAAATCATATATCCTGAGAGTTCTATTTCTCTAGAGAACCCTGATTAATACAGGTTTTTAAACTGGAGTGGAATCATTACTATGAGAATTCTGACTATGTGGTTCAGAGGCACTGGGATCTGGTTTGCTGGAAGAGTATGGAAAAGTTTGGAGAAGGCTTAGAAGGTTTTAAGCAGAGCTTAATAGGTGATTCAAGTAGAGCTCAGAAGCCCAGAACGTCAAGAAAAATTCAAACAGTAAAAACTGTGTTCACAAGGTTTCAGTGGGGAATGAGGACTTAATTGGGAATTGTACTAGAGGTCATTCACAATACATCCTGGAAAGGAGCTTGTCTATATTTTTCTCAGATCCTGAGAGTTTCTATAAGGCTGAATTTAAAGGTGATAGATTAATTAATCTAACAGAGGAAATTTCAAGGCAACACCAAATTCAGGTGGTATCATGGTATGTTGGTGGCTTTTAGTGAGGTTTACTGTGAGAATCAAGAGGGGAAAAAAAAGAGAAGAAAGATTTAAAAAATTTGCAGTTTGAGTCCATCCTATTTATTGATTCTTGCTTTGATTTCTTGTGCTTTAGAAGTCTTGTTAAGGAAGTCTGATCCTAAACCAACATGATGAAGATTCGGGCCTACTTTGTCTTCTATTAGGTGCAGGGTCTCTGGTCTAATTCCTAAGTCCTTGATCCATTTTGAGTTAAGTTTTGTTCAGGATGAGAGATAGAGGTTTAATTTCATCTTACTACATATGGATTTCCAGTTTTCCCAGAACCATTTGTTGAACAGGGGATCTTTTCTCCATTGTATGTTTTTGGCTCCTTTGTCTAGTATGAGGTGCCTGTATTTATGTGGGTTTGTCTCTGTGTCCTCTATTCTGTACCATTGGTCTACCTGCCTATTTTGGTGCCAGTACCATGCCGTTTTTGTTACTGTTGCTCTGTAGTGCAGTTTAAGGTCAGGTATTGTGACACTTCCAGCTTCACGCCTTCTGTTCAGGATTGTTTTGGCTATTCGAAGTCTCTTATTCTTCCAGATGAAGTTCATGATTGCCTTCTCTATTTCTATGAGGAATGTCATTGGAATTGTATTAAATCTGTATAGTGCCTTTGCCCTTCAACAGATGAATGGATAAAGAAGATGTGGTATATATACACAATGGAATACTACTCAGCCATAAAGAAGAATAATATTATCTCATTTGCAGATAAATGGATGGAATTGGAGATTATCATGCTAAGTGAAATAAGCCAATCCCCCCCAAAACAAAGACAGAATGTTTTCTCTGATAAGCGGATGATGATATTGAATCTGGTTGGGAGGGTTGGGGGGTGAGAGAAGAATGGAGGATCTTTAGATTATGTAGAGGAAAATGGGAGGGGGAGGGAGTGGGGTATGAAAAATGGTGGAATGAGACAGACATCATTACATACATGTGTGATTAACAAGAATGATATTAATGTACATCATGCACAACCACAGAAAAGAAAATTTGTACCCCATACGTGTACAATGAATCAAAATGAAGTCTGTAAAAATAAAAAAATAAAAAATTTGCAGTTGACCATAAAAGCACTTGAAAGCTGGGGCTAAGGAAGATCTGCTTGCTGGAGAGATTACTGTCACTAAAGAGAAACTAAGTACTTTGCATAGAAATAATAGGATAGATACATTTAGGCTGTCTCAGTAATCACCAAGAGCACACCCATGGCAGGCTCAAGATGTAAAAATGAACTCACTTAAGAAACCTTGGGGGCACTCTGCTTTGCACAGGGGTACCTAGGAAATTGTTTCCTCAGGATTGGTTTCACTGTGTTCAGTTTCCAAGTCATGTCGAGAGTGCTGCCGCTGTGGTCCACAGGGACCTGGTTACTGCTTGAGCTGTCAGAAGACCTTGGCATTATCTATATGGTTCTGGTTCTGCAGGAATGCAAGATTCTGGAGATAGGAGGTCATGGAATCTTCCATCAAGATATCAAAGGACAACCTGGTAGACCAGGCAGAGTGTAGCAAGGTCATAATCCCTATAGTTACCCCTGAGAGGTTGACAAATAAAGCTGTGAGAACAAAGCCAGAGCTGAAATGGAGACCCCAGGAATTAAGAGATGCCAGTAAAGTCGAATGTCTGCTGAGGAAAGCTTCTGCCTGTGGACAGAGCCAGTGATAGAGGACTCATGGGCTACAACCTTGAAGGCCACAAGGGCAAGGCTGCCCCAGCCCTTTAAAACTCAGTATCACCACTGTCTGTCCTAGGTACTAAATGTGGAGTGGACTTAATATATACCTGGCTGGGTTTCTGTCTTGGTATAGTTCTATTTTTTCTTTCTATGCTCTTATTTCTTCCTTATGGAATAGAAATGTTAAAACTTCATCATTTTATATTTGGTATATGGAACTTGCTTTTGATTTTCAGAGACTTACACTCAAGAATTTGCCTCAAAGCTCAAATGAGACATTAGATTTTAAGAACTGTAACTTAACCAGTGGATTAATTCATTTGATGGATTAATAATTTGCAAGGGGCTGAGCATGGTGGTGCATGCCTGTAATCCACGCAGCTCAGAAAGCTGAGGCAGGAGGATTGTAAGTTCAAAGCCAGCCTCAAATGAAGTGAGGCCCTAAGGAACTTAATGAGACCATAGCTCAAGATAAAAAAGTAAAAAGAACTGGGGATGTTGCTCAATGTGTAATCACTCCTGGCTTCAGTCCCTGGTACAATTTTTTTTTTTTTTGAAAGGATTACTTGAAAGGGCTTTTATCTTTGGGTGAATTTGGCTGGGGGAAGTAGGTCACTTGAAGAGTGCCTCTGGGGTTTATATTTCATCACTGGTGCCTTGTTCTCACTCTGCTTCCTGGCTGACATGACCTGAGCAGCTTCCCACTGTCCTTTCCTTCTGCCATGATGTTCTGCCTCACTTCCAATCACAGGAATGAAGTCTACTGACTATGGACTGAACTTCTGAAACCAAGAGCCATAATAACTTTTTTCTCCTCTAAGTTGTTATTATCATGTATTTCGGTCACAGTGATAACAAGCTTACTAATGCAAAGCCAAATGAGGTTGTGCAAGCTAATTTATTTTTTTCTCTCATTAGGCTCAAACTATGAAAGATGTGATTTTGAGGATGGGCTCTGTAATATGGAACAAGATCAGAGTGTGCAACTAGATTGGAAAAAGAGAAATGGAATGACTGATCTATTACCACCATTTCATGATCACAATGGTGACATGTCTGGTAATTGCTTTGAATTTTTCCTTCCTTTACTTCATTTGTTTATTCTTTACTTTTTGTCTCAAGTGTTTGATTAAGTAAGTAGAACTTTGACTGACATTTACATTTTAATAATTATAATGTCTAATTTTATATATTCTTTGATCATTTTTGAAATATTTCTGATTCTAAAATATTACATCAGATTCTCATAATTGGGTTCCTGGGATTCTAACAGGTCTATCTAGATGATTACTAGGATTTTGTTAATTTAACACCTTGTAAAATTGTAAAATGTAAATATGATGATACTATATATAATATACAAGTTTTTTGCTTTCGGCTGGACTTACTTCAGCTCTATCTAATAGTATTTGTTAAATCGGGCTGACTAGAAAGTTCTATGGGTTGCCCACTAACCTTTAAAGTAGTTCTGGAGCTAAATTTTATTCCTTTCTTCATTTGTTAATTAATGAATTTCATTCACTCAACATGTGCACAGTGATTAATTTATTTTAGTGAGTAAAAATCAATTCCATGCCTGCTCTCATCTGGTAGGTTTCCACACAATATAAAGAGAGATACCACATTGTTTAACTAAAGGCTGATTACTTGTATAACCATGATATTTTCCTCAAATAAATACAATAAATATTCAAGTATGGATATTGCCCTGGGAAAAGTTTAAAGCAAGCAAATATTCAGGAATTAGATATTAGTTTGGAAATGTTTATATTAATATTATATGTGTGAATTAGAATCCTTGTTCTGTTGGTCCTTACCTGTAAGATTTTGATATATTTACTTATTTGAGTCTTTTCTGAACTGTAAGAGGGAGAATAGTGATGCTAAGTTTATAGGATGCTTGTTTTTAAGAGTTTAATGGGTATTATTGGTAAAACTTCTCATAGAACACCTGCCCCTAAAAAGTAAATGTTCAGTTCAATTCTGAATAATGTTGGTTTTGCTATTTTTAACTTCTATATAAACAAGATGAAGCTTCTTATTTTGTTGGCTTTGATGTAAAAAAAATACATTTGTCTAGAATTTTAAATAATTGTTAGGAATAAGTCAACTTTATCACAAAAAGAAACCATTTTCACCGATAGGACCAACCATGAACTGCAATCCATGGGATTTTATTATAGATTTGGTAATGTTAGAAGTTGATACTGGTTGTCTGTAATCCCAGAAGTTTAGGAGGCTGAGGCAGGAAGATCTCAAGTTCAAAGTCAGCCCCAGAAGCTTAGTGAGGCCCTAAGCAACTCAGCGAGACCCTGTACCTAAATAAAATATAAATAAGGGTTGGGGATGTGGCTCAGTGGTTAAGTGCCCCTGGGTTCAATCCCTGGACCACACACACACACAAAAAGGTGATATTGAGTTTTGCTCCCAAACTTTGGCCATTGCTATATCCTGTGGATTGCTGATTTGGCATATTTCTCGTTCAGTACCTTGGTATTTTTTCTTCTTTGTACTCAGAAGGTTTTCCACAGTCTTTATTTATTCACTATAGCCCTCTTTGTAAACAGAATGTCTGCTTTTCCTCTATCTCTTGCATTGTGCTTTCTGCTTTGCCTATTTTCTTTTTTTCTCATGTTTCTATGTTTATTTTTGGATAGCTTCATCAAGAGATGAAATGGGGGGGCAGTTCATATTAAAGAAGAATGAGATGTTGTGTGGACATACATACTTTAGTCATGTCATCCGGGTGGATTTCAAATCTCTGGAATGAGAGTAGATGGATTAGGAACTTAGTCCTGTCGACCAGTTGTCTGGTCTCAGTTTCCTCAACTGTAAAATGGGAATGAAAATAATATTAAAAGCTGCAGATGGATAAGAGGCAAATTATTGCCTGGCATAATTAATTGAAACCTGGTGATTTTAATAGTAGTTATGCATCTTTTATAAATATAAATGTTAAATGTATGACAATAGGAATTTTAAGTAAGAAGATTTTATGGCTTTAGATATTAGATGTTAGAAAATATTTGTAGAAAAATTATCTTGGAGATTGTTCTCCATCTCAAAATCCTATTTTATTAGTGTTAATACAATTTTGATGCACTTATTCCTGAAATAACTTACCAGTACTTCAAAATAAGGTTTTTTTTTTGTTTGTTTTTTGGTTTTTTTTTTTTGTTATGTAATCAATGCCTTGAGTTTCCAGAACTAAGTTTGAAAATCTGTTAGGACATTAAAAACATCACTTTTGTCAGTATTTGAAATCTAATAAAGCTCAGAGGCAGAGAGATTAAAGTGCAGTACTGATTTTTAAGAGCATGTAGCATTGCACTTGGATAAAATAGTATCACTATGACACATGCAAATACATCTTTGCAATGTTGGTGTGACTATTTAAAAACTAGTAAGAATATGAAAGTTTTTGATAATTCTGGAATTCATCTGAATCAAGGGTGATCTAGATGCTTTTATGATGTATGATTCACTGGAAATCCAAAGTATATATAAGCCATTAAAGAAAAAAATAATTTATTTGTAAAGTTTACATTTCCCTCTATGCTACAGAATGCTGTTTTCTTATTTGGGAATTTAAAATTATTTTAAAATGAGGATAATTACAGCTTTTGTCATTTTGATCTATTGTTAAATGAGATCTAAAATCCATATATTATATTATATTATAAAACATACACACTATTAAATATACCCAATGCCAATATTTTGTTCTGTAGTGATGACTTGTACTACATATATAACTACATATATTATAAATGCTACAAATCAATGTTGTGATATTTTACTTTAAACAGTATTAAAAATAAAGAAGAAAACAGCCTTTTATCATATTTATTATTTGCAATACTTTCATGCCTTTTGATGATCTGAGTTTGTCTCTGGTTATCATTTTTCTTTGGCTTGAATAATTCTGCTGCTGATAAATTATGTTAGTTTTCTTTCTCTGAATGTTTTTATTTTGCCTTCATTTTTGAAATATCTTCTCACTGGATATAAAATTTTTTAGTCTTTTTCTTTTCCCTTTGGTACATTAAAGATATTATTTCACTGTGTTCTGGCCTCCCTACTTTCTGATGTGACATTCATAGTTTCAAATTGTTTTTGCTGTATGTTATATACCTTTGATGTTCTAATGCTTTCTAGATTTGATCTTTATCTTTGGTTCGCAGCATGAAATTTTAAAATTTTATCCTGCTTTGGTTAGCTAACCTTTTTGAATCTGAAATGAATATTTTCTGCCGATTTTGGAAAGTGTTCTGCCTCTATTTATTTAGATGTTTTTGTGTCCATTTCTTTCTCTTCTTTCCTTCTTATACTTTAGTCATCAATATATTAGACTATTAAGTCAAACCCACTGTTAGATAAGGCCTTTTTGTATATTTTGATTTTGTTATCTACTTTTCAGAATGGACGGTTTCAGTTGCTCCATCTTCACTTTCTTTGATTCTTTTTCTTGGTCATCTTCATTATACTCATAAACCCATTCAACGATTTTTTTAAAAAAATATATATTTTCAATCTAAAGAATTAAATTTGTTATTTTAAGTTTCAAACATTTTCTCTGCTAAAATTATTTAAAATTTTTTTTTAGTTGTAGACGAGCACAATACCATTTATTTATTTATTTATTTACTTACTTTTATGTGGTGCTGAGGATTGAACACAGTGTCTCACACGTGCTAGGCAAGCGCTCTACCACTGAGCTACGGTCCTAGCCATCTGCTGTTATGGGGCACAATTTAAGCACAGACTGATCACCACTGAGAAGTTCAAATTTGAGTCTTTATTAGCTAGCCGGCTGACTTTCTCACACAACGCCCCCAAAATGGCTATTGCGAGAACAGCCCCGACCACAGGGTTACAGGGGTTTTCATACCATAAACACATCAATCATAAGTGTTTTTTGCTATGATTCAAAATTACAAACTAACATCATGAGATCTGAAATCATTAGCAGAGGGAGAAGTGGGTGAAAACGACTCTACCTAGGTACAAACTGAAGAATGGTTACTAACATCTGAACAATCACTGTTGACATCACCGTTAACATGGTACTGTTTAGGAAAACAGGAATCAAAGAGAGAGCAATTTTTCATTATACAAGAATTGCCATTTCATCATTTTGTATTGCCAAACAAGTCACGCTAAGTAACTGATGATGGGTACAGAGGTTGGGGTGTTCCCATGGGAGAAGCATTTTCTACGTAGCATGAAGTCTCAGGGCTAAATGGAGTCTGTTTAGTCATTGCCCACATAGCCTGGCCTGTAACTTTTCCATGGAGTCAAATCTGTCAGCCTGGCACACTGCTAAAATTCTTCTCTTTCCATGCATTATAAGTATATATTCCCTACTCCATTGGGAATTTTAAGAGCAGTCTTCAAATCCTCATCTGTATCATCTCAGAGTTGCCTTCGGGTGATTGTCATTTCCCATGATCTGATCTCATTGCCCTGATCTCACTGTTTGTAAAGTAATTTTGGATTTTATCCTGGATGTTATGAATACTGATATTGTAAAGGCTGCAGATTCTGTATTCAGGAATACTTTTTCAGAGAGTGGGGATGATTTGTTTAAGCAGGCAGTTAACTTGCATAGACTCAAGCTGTAAACTCTGTCTTGTTTGTTGTGGGCTGCAGTTCAAGTATCAGTTCAGTTCTTTTGATCTGAGCTTCCAGAAGTGTTCCCTACACTTTCAGGCTTCAGTTGTTAGCCTGGAGGCTTGGATAGATTTTATTCATAGAATATGGGACATCTTTATTCTGGCTCTTTTCTTTCTAGAATTCTTTCCTAGGTCAGACCTGTTTATTCTATGCTTCCCTCCTTAATTCCCAGTCAGCAGCCTTTTTCTCAGAATTGTGCATACATACCAGCTGCAACTGAATCCAAACTCCAGGCCAAAGTCTGAAGCAATCTAACTTACTCTAATTCCTTCCTCCAAGTTTCTATTCCTTTAAAAATAAACATGCAGGCTGGAGATATAGTTCAATTGGTAGAGTGCTTGCCTTGTAAGCACAAGGCTCTGGGTTCAATCCCCAGCATGGCAAAAAATAAATAAATAAATAAATAAATAAATAAATAAATAATAAACATGCCTCTTTGGTTTATCTTTAAGTCTTCCTGGGGTCTAAGCTTTTAGAATTTCCTTGTGCATGTACTCATTATGCTCATCGCTGGGTTTTTCATTTGATGAGTGCCAGTCTCTCCTAATCTGCTCTATGCTGCCCTGGCTCAAGGACACTAGAGCCACAGTTCATTTATCAATGGTAAGCAGACTATGCTATATAGCTGGTGAGATGGATTATTTTATTAGGAAGAATTAGTAAAAATAGATAAACAATCCATCCACGTTATTATTTTCTAGATCACGTTTTTGGCAACCTCTGTAGTCTCAATATGCTTATTTTGAAATTCCTTTCTATCTATATTTGTTGTTTCAGAAGATCTTTATTGAGTACCTACCTTGCTCCACATATTACTCTAGGTACAAAGAAGAACACAGTTCTTTCCCCCAGTGAGCTTTCAATCTAGTGATAAAGGCATCAACTTTATTTTTAAGATTATATATGAAGAGTAAAAACACATACTACAGCTTTTCTCATGGCACCATGTGCATATTTAAAAACCCACAAAATGAAAAGGATAAAGTGCACGTGAATGTGTATGTTTTGCCAACATACATTGAGAGCATCTATATTATTTTTAACCTGAGAAATTTCAATAAAATATTGTCTACATTTGTACTGAACATAAATGAAGCATACCTTGATTCTATATAAGAATTAGCTTTATTATACTCTTATTTAAAAACTCATGTGAACTTTCAATTAAAAGAGATGCGATAGTATAGTAGTTTTCCCTTATTCATGGAATATCCATTCTGAGACCCCCCAGTGGATACCTGAAACTTTGTACATTTTTTTCCTATACATGCCTTTGGTAAATTTTAATTTATAAACTAGACAGGAAGATATTAATAATAATAACTAATAAAATGGAATAATTGAATAATTATACTATAATAAAATTTATTTAAAACTTATGATTTATTTCTGAAATTGTCCATTCAATAGTTTTGGGCTTCAGTGGACTGTGGGTAATCAAGATTGCAGAATACAAAATCGTGGATAAAGGGGAACTAAGGAGTCATCCTGATTCTTAGAGTAAATGTACAAATAAAATATATTATGTTGTAGAATTCAGTGTATTTTTCTACTTGTCCATTTTCAATATGGTACTAACATTATTTTAGAAGTTAAAAAGACTAAAATGAAAAAAACTATCTTGTATATATGTATGTATATATATTTATGTGTACATATATTTATGTATGGGATAATTATTGGTAATCTCAATTCAAAAGCTTTTACTAACCCCACTATATAAGACATCATGATAAATGCTATGAATTCTATAAAGACAGTTAATGTAAAGGATGCATATCAAGGCATTTATGATCTCTTTGGTATATATGTTATAACACAGTTACTCATAGAAAGAAATAAAAAGGTATTGTACTATGGGTTTGAGCATACTGCTCTGGGACTCGGGCCAAATTCTGATTCTAAAAAGGGAGGGATCTTTGAAAATGGACTTGAAAAGTAAGTATTATTTCAATGGGCAGGGAGGGGAGAGAAATTATATTTCCTACAAAACAAACTTAAGAACCAATTAGAGGTAGTAAGTCTGCTCAGGAAGTGACATAGCAATCAGCTATGAGTAAAAGTTACTGTCTTTGGAAATGAAGATTAGGCTAGATAGGTATATTGGGAAGGTCACGGATTATGTCACCCCAAAGTTACTGATTTTTCTCATCAGTATCATTTGCTTCACTTCTTTCCTCTTCTGTACTCAAATGCCTTGACAGTTGAGAATCCCATTTCTGCTATTGATCAAACAGGCAGTAGAAGTGAGATGAATAGCAGTGGCTGAAGAGTAGAAGTTTCTTTCTTTTCTCTTTTCTCTTTTCTTTTCTTCTTTTCTTTTCTTTTCTTTTCTTTTTTCTTTTTTTCTCTCTCTCCTTCCTTCCTTCCTTTTTTCTTTCTCCTTCATTCCTTCATTCCTCCTTCCCTCACACCCTCCCTTCCTTTCTCTCCCCCCCCCCCCCCCTTCTTCATGGTCCTAGACTTTTAACTCAGGGGAACTCTATCACTTACGTACACCCTCAGCTCTTCTTTATTATTATTTTGAGACAGTTCTCACTAAATTGCTGAGAGTCTCCCTCAGTTGTTGAGACTGATCTCAAACTTGTGATCTTCCTGCCTCAGCTCCCTGAGTTGCTGGGATTACAGGTGTGCACCACAACTCCTGGCAGTAGAAGGGGTATCAAATGCAAGCATATTGTTTGGTACACTTAACAATTAGTTCTATCTCAAGCAATATTTTGTAGAAAACTTTAGTTTCTTCCACAAATTTTTTGATCATCAAGCTAACAGTATCAGGGTCCTTGATGTGTGTGCCACACACGTGTGTATGTGTGTGTGTATGGGGGGTGAACGTGCATTTGAAATGACCAAACTCTATGAGGTTTTCATAGTTCTTCAACAAACTTTACCTCTATTGTGTATTGGATAATATCTATTTATCTTTTCATTTTTTATTTCAAATTGAATTATATGTCAATGTGGGAATCACTGTAACAACTTAGACACTTAAATTAACTGAGATTATGTCAATGAAATTTTGGCTTATAATCTACTAGTCAAACTGTCAAATATCTGAAAGTCAGTAATATTATTCTACTGATGAGAGTTAAAAATTGATATGCTATAATTTCTCTGTTGAAATATAGAAAAGTTTTTCTATGTCATTTCGTTTTCAGCAGAATTTTATCATTATGGGCAGATGGCTTGTTTACTTGTTAAATTTACATGAGTATATATTCTTAAAATTAATTTAGCCACAAGTGAAAACAAATCTATATTCAATAGTAATACATAAAACCCAGTAATAGTGTATTGAAATTAAATATTTTTAAATTTAAGGAGATGTGTTTTTGAATAATGACTAAAGGTCATTATAATGAAATTCTGCCAATTAAGGGAGATAGGGAATTTTATCAATTAATTTGGTTGGTAATTGCCAAGCAGATGTCATTTCTTTACATATGAACTTTGGAAATTATGATGAGTACTCACCTGGATTTTCCATATTCTACAAGTGAATCAGTCAAGGGCATGCATAGAGATTCAAGTTACTTTTAGGCTTTATAAACTTTGCTCAAAATCTTGAAGTGTAGAAAATGAAACCATTCAACCAAATCAGGGTCTACCTAATTGTGATAGAGAGAATTCTAAAGCTGTCTCTCAAGATCCCCCTCCCCTAGTTATTTAATCAAACAGTATTTCTGTAAAGGGATTTTATAAATTTAACTAAAATTACTAATCAGCTGAACTTAAAAATCAAAAGGTTACCCTGGACTAGTCCAGTGGACCCAATGTAATTATATGAGTTCTTTAAAACAAAACAGGAAGGCAGAGAAGATGAAGTGGAAGAGAAGATCAGAAAGTTTAGAAGTTTGAGGACAACCTGAATTGCTGACTTTGAAGATGGAGAAAAAGGACAATAAGACAAGGAATGAAGGGGCCTGTAGAAATGCAGAACCATCGCTGATTAACAGGCAGCAAAGAAACCAGGGACCTTTCACTTATAACTGCATGGAATCTAATTCTGCCAACAACCTTGAGCTTGCAAGTGGAGGTCAAAATGAGGTCAAAATGAAGTTAAGCAAAAAATGAAGATAAAAAATGAAGATAAAAAAATGAAGATAAGCAAAGAAGCAATCAAGGCACACTGTGCCAGGACCTGTGACCTGCAGAAACTATGGAACAATATATTTGTATTGATTTAAGTCACTAAATGTGTGGTTATTTGTTATGGCAGCAATGAAAATTGAACATGCTAATTTTCTGAGTTTTTAGGAAAAGAAAGTTTTATAATTTCTTGATCATCCATTCATGCTTATAATTAACTTTTTAACATTTAAAATTCCCTTTTATTTGGTTAAATAGAAAAACATCTACATTTGAAGTCTGGAGACTAAGATTCTTGTCTCTATTGGAACACTAATTGGGAGCACAATTTGGGGACAAATTCCTGAACTTCCTTTTTTTTCTCTTTTACACAGTCCCAATTCATGGATTTTTTCATGTATGTTTACTTTTTCAATTTTATCACTATTTTCATTGCCTTTCTCTAAAGCACATCCAAAGTTTAGGAAGACTCTTGCCTATCTCCCCTAGCCTGTATAATTTTGATAAAGTCAGATCTATTCAAAAGGGATCAGAGACCTAAATTTAAGACCCAGAACTTTGAAAATGCTGAAACAAAACAGAGAACAACACTTCAAGACATAGGCACAGGCAATGACTTCTAAATAAGACTCCATTAACCCAGGAAATAATAGCAGGAACCAACACGTCAAATTAAAAAGCTTCTGCACAGCAAAGGAAAATAATCAACAGAGTGAAGAAACAGCTCACAGAATGGGAGAAAATCTTTGCCAGTTACTATTCCAACAGAGAATTGATATTCAGAATATAGGAAGAAGTCGAAAATAATTCATACCGATAACTAAACAAATAAAAAGAAATAACCCAATCAATAAATGGGTAAATTAACTGAAGACACTTCTCAAATGAAGTATGAATGACCAATAATAATATGAAAAAGTGTTCAATGTCAATCACAAAAATGCAAATCAAAATCACACTGACATTCCATGCCACCCTGTTGAAAATGGCTTTCAGCAAGAATGAAAAAAATAATAAATGCTGGCACGGATACAGGGATCAAGGAATGTTTATAAGCTATTTGTAGGAATATAAGTTAATACAGCTACCATGGAAACCAGTATGGAGGTTCCACAAAAACAAAAAGTAGAACTATCATATGATCCCACTATACCACTCCTGAGTACATACCCAAAGGAATTAAAGTCAATATACTATACAGATATATGCATACCTACGTTTATCTTGACATAATTCATGATAGCCAAATCATGGAATCAACCTAAGTGCCTATCAGTAAATGAATGAAGAAAATGTGACATAGATGTACAGTAGTATTATTGAGTCATAAAAAGAATGAAATCATGTTATTTGCAGGAAAAAGGATAGAATGAAAGATCATCACGATTAGCAAATAGACTCAGGAAGACAAGTATTGCATGTCTCCCTCATAAGTAGAATCTAATGGAAAAAAGATGACATGAAAGTTGCAGGGTGATTATTAGAGAAGAGGAAAGGGGTGGGGAAGAGTAGGGGAGGGTAAAAGAGTGTAATGGGAGGGTGGATATAATCAAAGTATGTTATTTGCATGTACAAATATATTACCAAAAAAATCCATTATTCTACACAATTAAAATGTACTGACAAAAATAATTTTTTAACTGCCTACCAAAAATATCTATCTGTCCATCCATGTGCCATCCATTTACTTTTAATTGTTTTTTGCTCCATATGTATGTGGTTTCTTTTCCTTTAGATTTCATCTCTAAGAAAACTTTTTATTAATTCAAGGTTACAAACTTAACACCTATGATTTCTTCTAAGAGTGTACATCTTATATTTAAAGATGGTTTTAAACCCATCTTTAATTTTTGCATATGGCTTGAGGTCTACATTTTCTTTTGCATGAAGCTATGTAGTTATTCAAACACCAGTGGTTGAAAAGACTATTTTTTCATGATTGCATTGTCTAAACAACTGGTCAAAAATCAATTTATTACAGAAGTATTGGTCTATTTCTGAACTCTCAGTTCTATTGCCAGCATTACACTGTTTTGGCTATTACAGATTTGTAATAAGAAACCAACAACTAAAGTCTGAGTTCTATAATTTTATTTTCTTTCATGACATTGCAGTGGTGCCTATTCTGAGTTTCTCTTATTTCCATCTAAATTTTAGGATCAACTTGTCAATTTCTGCAAATGTGGTAGTTAGAATTTTAAAAAGAAATGCATTGAATCCAAAGACCAATTTGATCACTATTGGCCAACTCAACAACACTAAGTCTTCCAACCTATGACACATGATGTCTTTCCATTTATTTAGGTCTTAATTTCTTTCAACATTGTTTTGTGCTTTTTATTGTATTTATTGTATTTATTGCTCATCTTTTGGTAAACTTATTTCTAAGCCTTTTTTTTTTTGAGGCCATTGTAAATGAGATTGTTTTCTTAATTTCACTTTCAAATTTTTCATTGCCAGTGTAGAGAAATGCAGCTGATTTGCATACTAATCTTGTATCCTAAAATTTGCCAAACTTATATATAGCTATGTTTGTTTTAATTTTTATTATTTGGTGGTTCTTTTATATATAAGCTCATGATATCTGTAAATAGAGATTGTTTTACTTTTTGTTCCCATTCTGAATACTTTTCATTTTATTTCCTTGCCTCATGGCTGGATAGCAACTCTGGCACAAGGTTGATAAGAAGTGGTGATAGCAGACATCCTTAAGTTGTTCCTATTAGGGGAATGTTTTTCAATATTTGGCCACTAGGTATCATGTTCACTGTCAAGTTTTTTGCAGATGCTATTTATCAGGCAGACCAAGTTCCCTTCTTTTATTATTATGCAGAGTGCTTTAATCACATAAGTGTATTAGATTTTGTCAAATGTACTTTCTCCACCTTTTTAAATGATCATGTGGTTTTTGTCCTTTATTTGATCAAGATGGTGTTTTTATTGGTTGATTTTCATATGCTAAACTACCTTTGCATTCCTGGAATAAATTCCACTTAGTCATGGTGAATAATCATGCTACTTGTCACATATTCATCAGAGATGTTGGTCTGTTATTTTCTTCCCATGTCTTTGGTGTTGTATTAACATATGGTGGGCCTCCTTGAATGAGCTGCAAAATGTTCACTTCTCTTCAATTTTTGCAAGAGTTTGTGAAGTATTGGTGTTAATCCTACTTTGAATGTTTCATAGGATTCAGTAGTTATGGCTTCTATTTTTGAGCCTTGCTTTATGGAATTTTTTTGATTATTAATCAGTCTTATTAGTTATAATATATTCAGATTTTCTATTTCTTCTGGAGCCAGTATCACATCAAGTTATCTAATTTATTACCATGATATTGTTCATATTATCTCTTTATAATTCCTTTTATCTTTATAAGTTTGGAAGTTCTTACCCCCGGTTTCCCTCTTTGTTTCAGTAAATTGTGTCTTCTCTCTCTTTTTCCTTGATTAGTTCCATGAAAAATTTGCAATTTTATTGATCTTTCTGAGAAACAACGTTTGTTTTAAAAAATATAACCTGATTCTTCCTACTCTCTCAGTTATTTCTTCTTTAATATTTGTTATACTTCCCAAAAAGATTCTCCAGTGCCATCCAGAGAGAGTCAGCCCCACCCTAATTCCCCCTCCCTATAGCCCAACCCTAAACCCTCCTGGGCCCTATAGCCCCGCCCTAATCCCAGCCGGAGTCCTATAAAAGTTGGCAATGACACAATTAACTCGCAATTTCCCAGCTCCCCACTTTTAGGAGTAAGGGCAATTGTCGCTGACCAGCTAAAATAAAGGCTTCTTTTGGCTTTACATGATCGGCTTGGATGATTTCATTTTCTTTGGGTACAACATATTCACTAATTCTTTCCTCTGCTTGCTTCAGGTTTAGTTTGCTCTTCATTTAATTTCTCTTTCTCCCCCTTCCCCCCCCCCCCCCCCCCCCCTCCTCTCCCTCTCCCTCCCTTTCTTCTTTTCTTTCTCCTTCTTTTTTGTGCCAGGGATTGAAGGAGGAGCGCTTAACCACCAAGTCACATCCCCAGCCTTTTGTATTTTATTTACAGACAGTCTCACTGAATTGCTTAGGGCCTCACTAAGTTGCCAAGGCTGGCTTTGAACTCATGATTCCTGCCTCAGCCTCCCACACTGCTGGAATCACAGGCATGTGCTGCTTTCAATGTCTTAAGGTGAAAGATTAGATTGTTGATTTTTATATCTTCTTTTTTATGTTTAGGTATTTGCAGCTGTATTTTTTTTCTAAGCAGCAATTTAACTGCATCATATACATTTTGGCATGTTCATTTAATTTTTTTATTTGTTCTTTTTAGATATACATGACAGTAAAGAATATTTTAACATATTATACATACATGGAGTATAATTATTCTAATTAGGATCCCAGTCTTGTGGATGTACATGATGTTGAGATTCACTGTGGTTTATTCCTATATGAAAATAGGAAAGTTAAGTCAGATTCATTCTACCATCTTTCCTATTCCTATCCCCCTTCCCTTCCCTCCATTCCCCTTTGTCTAATCCATTGAACTTCTATCCCCCCCCATTGTTTGTTATCATCTGCATATCAAAGAGAACATTTGACCTTTGGTTTTCTGGGATTGGCTTATATCATTTAGCATGATAATCTTCAGTTCCATCTATTTACTGGCAAAAGTCATAAAGTCATTCTTTTTAATAGACAAACAAACTGGTGGTTTCATTCCAAGTTTTCTGAGGAATCTCCATACTGCTTTACAGAGTGGTTGCACTCATTTGCAGTCCCACCAGTATTGCACAAGTGAACCTTTTTCCTCACATCCTCTCAACATTTATTGTTACTTGTACTCTTGATAATTGCCATTCATTCTGGAGTGGGATAGAATCTCAGAATAGTTTTAATTTGTATTTCTCTAATTACTAAAGATGTTGAAAATTTTTCCATTTATTTGTTGAGCATTCATATTTCTTCTTCTGTGACATGCATGTTCAATTCCTTTGCCCATTTATTGATTGAGTTATTTTGGCATGTTGCACTTTCGTTTTAATTCATCTCAGACTATTTTCTATTTTCTCTGATTGCTTCTTCTTTGACACATTTGTTATTTAGGAGAGTGTTATTAAATTTCTAGACATTTATGAAATTCACCCATGTCTTTCTGTTATTGATTCAAATAATTCCATTGTGGTTTGAAAACTTGTATGATTTACATTCTTGAAATGCATTGAGATTATTTTCGTGACATAAGATACTGGGAAAATGTTCTATGTGCACTTTAGAAGCATACATACTCTGTTGTTAGGTGGAGTTTTCTATATGTGTCCATTGGGTCTGGTTGGTTATAGTGTTGTTCTAGTCTGGTTTCTTTGCTGATATTCTATCAAATTGTTCTATTTTTGAAAATGGAGCATTAATGTCTCCAATGATTATTATTTATACATTATTTTTCACTTAATTCTGTTAATTTTTGTTTCATGTATGTTAGGGCTTGATTTTAGGTATGTTTTTGTTGTTCTATCTTTTGAGGAGTTGATTATTTTGTAATTATAGAAAGCTCTTTTTTATTTCTAATAACTTTTTTATCTTAAAATCTTATTTTTTTCTGAATTTTATAGAAAGAGTCCAGCTCTCTTGCTCCTTATCATTGGGGTATGTGTTTTATATCCTGTTAATTTCAGCTGCTTTGTGTAGTTGAATTTGAACTATCTCATGTGTATGGTTAGACTATATGTTTATATAGTATTGGCACTTTTGACTTCTGATTGGAGAATTTCATCCATTTATATTTAAAATAATTACTGATGAGATATGATTTACACCTGCCATTTTTTCTATTTGTTTTCTGTATGACTTGTCTTTTGTGTTATTCTTTCCTTACATTACTATCTTCTTTTGTGTTAAATAATTTATAGTGTATCATACTAATTTCTCAGGTTTTACTTATATTTTTATATTTCTAAATTATTTTATTAGTAATGGATATACAGGTATTTAACATTGTAATTTAAAGCAACCGAGTTTTGATTCATACCAACTAGGTCCAAAGGAATACAAAAAGTTTGATCCTGTGTGACTCCATTCTTTCTTCTTTTATACTGTAATTGCCAAAACTGTATCTCTATTTTGTGCCTATCAATGCTGAATCATAATTAGTGATATCTATTGATTACATAATCAGTTGTAATAATTATTTATTTTTATTATATACCTCTTTATTGAGTGGTATAGCCATTAAATGTGTCCCTATTTGGGGCGGGGGGAGTGCTGGGGATTAACCCAGGGTTGAGTTACCAATGAGCTTCGTTCCCAGTCCTTTCTATTTTTTTCCTTTTGAGTCAGAGTCTTGCTTAATTGCTGAGGCTGACCTCAAACCTGTGATCCTCCTGCTTTAGTCTTTTGAGTAACTGGAATTACAGGTGTGTGCCAACTCACTCAGCTGTTGTGTCCCTCTTTTATGGGACATAATTCTGATGGTTTCTTTACTTCTTTAGACAGGATTTTTAGTTCTTCAAAAATATTTGTAATAGTTGATTTGAAGTCTTTGAGATTATCACGAGATTATCCTACCTCAAAGATACTTTGTATTGATGGTTTTTTCTCTCTGCATGGATCACACTTGCTTATTTGTGCTTCTCAAGTTGTTTTATTTTTTAAACTTAATATTTGAAACAATATTTCCTGTGAAAATCTTATGTCTCCTACTCTTCCCCCAGGTTTGTTGTTGTTTCTGTTTGTTGTATTTGTTTTTGTTTGATTTTTCTCCCTTTAATTTAGTGACTTTTCTGAACAAATTCTGTAGTGTCTTTATTCTTGCCATATTGGGCCACTGAATTCTCTACATGATCAGCTTATTGATCAGGTAATGATTTCAGAAAGTATTCCTTAAATGCTTGTGTCTTAGTCTAAACAATATAGCTACCACAATATACTATAAACTGAGTAGCTGATAAAGACCACAAATTTATTTCCCATAGTCCCAGAGACTAGGAAGTTCAAGATCAAGAAGGCAGCAGATTCAGCATCTGGTGAAGGCTCCTTCTAGTTGATATACCAGCACTCAATTTCTTCATGTGGTGGAAGGAGCAAGGTAGCTTTTTAGGGAACACCTTTCCCATTCGTGAGGATTCTGCCCTCACCACCCCACTTCTTACAGACCCCATCTCTTAACTACTATGATATTGGTGATTAGGTTTTAACACATGCTTTGGGAAGGACAGTTCAAACATTCAGACCAATGTATCCTAGAACCAATAAACATCTCAGCACTTGCTGAAGGGTTCCTATGTGTATCTTGTGCTATAACATCAACACTTACTACGAAACTGATAACTCTGCCTGATTTATATTTCCTGCTATCATAAAGCCTCAAGGTCAGCTAGAGATGAGAGTTTAGATTTTCATGTCTTCCCAGAGTATATACAAGGTCTCTCTATGCACTCACTCATCCTTTCAGATTTACAGGAATATATGGGAATTTTTCAAAGCCCCTGTCAACATCTCATTCCCATGAATTTATAATTAGTCTACCATTTTCCTCAACTGTTATACATGCCTCATGTTAACAGTGAAGCTAAAACACTTACCACTACTTGTTTTCAGCAAATCCTTTCCATGAAGAAATATTTTGCCATGAGAGAGCTACCATTCTGGTAAATTTCAACAGCATTTTAAGTGATGTCTGTCAGATCCACCAGACAGGTCCAATTATGGCAACTATATGGGAATGAGACTCTGGCAAAGCTCTCACTCCATTTTACTTTTTATGGTGCCAGGCAACGTAAGAATGCTGAATGCTATTTTTCAAAGTTACTATGGAGTTCAGAAGTGTAAAATGAGATGAGAGCAAGCTAAAGCGAATACAAGAAAACACCTAAACTCACTGTTTTTACTGAGATTCAGCTGTTTCTTGACTAAGAGATCTTCAGGTTGGCTATTTAGAGACCTGTAAAAGTTAATTCTGGCCATTTTTACCATTTTAAAAATTGTTTTTATGGAAGAGAAAACTTTCAGAGGTCTTTACTCTGTTATATTCACTAACATCAACTTTATGTTTTACTGCATGTTTTATGATCTTATGAAGTGGCTCACCTTGACCTTTGTCACTGATGGCAGACAGAAGTTGATACGGCAGCACTCAGATAGCATTTGCCAGCAGTGATAAGGGATGACTATTTGGACTTATCCTTTAAGAGATACAATTTTCATAAGAATTATCTGGTAGTATAGCGCTTTGTGAATTTAATGAGTAGTAGAAGAAAAAACTTAGGATTTGACCACAACAGAGTAATAATTAGAAATTACAACTTGAAGGAATTTATATCTGAAATTATTTCCTCTCTGTTGTCTGAACTTCAGCCATATTTCTGTCAATGATGAACATACTTTTCTCATTTTTATAAAGTTTGACACTCTAACCTTTGCCTCAGGCCCTGCACCTTGTTGTGATGATCTATTCCTAGAGTTAGGTTTTTAGGTTTTGGGGAAAATATTCTTAAGAATTGATATTATCTCACTGTTAAAATGCTCACTTTTATTTTTTATCTTTTTAATTGTTTTTTAGCTACTTTGATCCAATTACTTACAATATCATATGTGATAAGATTTGTGTCTCCTGCTTACATTCAGTCCATGAATCACTCAGAACATGGGAAAAGGAGAAAATGCAAGACTTCCTATGAATAGTTGGGAAAGTAAAACTGAAAACCCTTCCTTATCTTTCCTGAAGGTCAACATTGCTGGGTTCTATTGCCAAAGTTATTGGATTTAGCTTTCAAAACTTGATTCATGATATTTGTTGCTTTTGTATTTTATCCACTTCCTTTTTGTGTCATCCAACTTGGTTTATGTTAGAATTTCATTCCAATACTCAGTTACTGAGAAAAATATTTTTCAAAGCCATCTAACATAGGCATTTAAAATTATACATGAAATCAGGGGCTTGGGTTATGGCTCAGTGGCAGAGCACTTGCCTAGCACACGTGGAGCACTGGATTCAATCCTCAGCAGCACCACATAAATTTAAAAAATTAAAAATAAAAATATTCTGTCCATCTACAACTAACATAAAAATTAAAAAAATTATACATGAAATCATGATGTACATGTTCCTATTTTGTCATTTTAATAATTAACACTTTATCATAAGATTTTTTTAAAATATGAGTTTTGAAGGTATGTTATGCATTTGCTTTTATGGATTCAGGCACAAAATGGAAATACACGGATCATATAAGTAGGTGGAAAGGATGTGGCATAGAGATGGACAGTATATGTGATGATGAGGAAGGATGTGTGTGTGTGATTTGTGCATATAATAGGTGTATTGTTATGCTGCTTTAAAGAGTAGGAGAGAATATTGGATGTGTGATGCACTTTCTGTTTCTTAAGAGCTTCACATAGTCCCTTTTTGATGGTCAGAGCTAAACAGGAGGATGGAGTGTTGGCATCAGTGAAAAAAGTTGTGTTGCCTAAGGTTTATCTCTTTCTCTCACAAGTAAACATAATGACTAACATCCTCTGGAAAACCAGAGCATATTTTCTTAGGTGCTAGTCCTTTCCAGGAAACATCACCATTTGTGAATTGAATCCTGTACTCTGTTAGAAGTTGCAAGGTAAAATGGAGTGTACGCTAAAAACACTTGCTCTTGTCACTGATTTGGAATTAAGGGTAAAAAAAGGTCTTACTATTGGGTGTACTTTGAATGTCACTGCTGCTGCTGCTGCTCCTCCTCCTCCTCCTCCTCCTTCTCATGAAAGAAAGAAGTTTATTATTAGAGCAAATGTCAAAAGAACCCAAGCTATTTCCAGATTTAAAACTCTGCTTTCTCCTATAACCTAAAGAGTAATCTTCATTTAATATTTGACAAAATACAGAATAATTCTATAGCATATAACAAATAACAGTTTATATTTATAAAATGCTGTGCTTAAAAACTTACATAATTTATTTTTGTGTGATTTGAAAAATATTGCAAATGCTAATTTATTCTTTAAAAGGTTAATGGTCACAGCTGATTTGTAACACCAAAATTAAAAAATAAATATGATTAATGTCCTTTACAAAGGAAACTTATTTTTCTTGTATATCTTATGGATGATGTTTTTAAGTAGCTGACTATTTATTAACAGTAATTTAAAACTTATGAAATGCTATTACTATTTGTACTGCTAATAGTATTATTTAAACCTAAAACAATATATCCGTATGGTTCATTATGCTTATTTGATTATTTACTTGTTTAATATTTGTTAGTTTGCTGCAAGAACAAATTAATTATTGTCCACTTATATCACCATTTTACCAGCTCTTCATCTAAATTACCTATATAATAATTTCAGAGTATATACTTAGCATAGTTATTTTAATTATGTATATATATATTTATATATATAAGCAAACAGTGATATTACTGTTTTCTGCTTAGTTAGGATATAATTTTGAAATAAGAATAGACAAGAATTTTCCTAAGTTTCATAACTTTACAATCAGTTGTTTTCATGATGTGACAATTAGATTTGATTTCCAATACAGCTCTAAAATACCATTCAATAACTTGGGTAAATAAGTCATCATAATTATCATTAGCAACATTTTTCTCTTTTATTAATTTTCTGGTTTTTGGCAAATATCAACAGACCAAATAGTGGGCAGCAGAAAACAATGTCTTCCAGATTAGACATGTATAACCCCTGTAAAGCATTGCAGGAAATCTATGAAAGCCCAGGGAATGCTCAACATTGATTTTACGCCTTTTAAACAGGGACAGTCACTGGCTTTATCTGCGTGGTAGCAAACAAAAGAATGTCAGGGCTTAGCGTCATTTCTCAGACTCCTGGAAAAAGCTGGGACTATTTGATCCAACCCTTTTGCATCAAAAGCAAAGTAAATGATCTATTTTGAATTCTTCTTTGAGGTGCTTATTTGGTAAGCAAGCTCAGTATAATGTTTGCACTGGATACCGTTTTTGTAGGGTTGTCATTTTCTATATCAGATATGATAAATTGGGTTGTGGACTATAGCCCATAGTGATGTTATAGAGAATATAATCAAAATTAGTTATTTCACTGGGCAATATATAGAAGTAAAAATACCAGTTAGGCTACTTATAAAAGCAAATAGTGCAGTCTAATTTTTTATTCTTCAAACAAAATATTGGCCTAATGTGGATGTGGACCTGAATCACCATTAGTGGCTTAAACACATTTGCCAGCAAACACTGATCCTGATGCTCTGACTCTTCTCTCAGCTCACTTCCTCTCACTGGTTTCCAGAGTGGATGCTACTTCCTCAAACTTGAGAAGCAGAGTTTTTCTTCCAACTGATGACCAACAAGCTTGTCAGGTATTTGAAAGGACACAGCATTTTAAATGCTTTGACATATTTAGAGATTTCTGTATTGTCATCGTTTGGGTATTAATTTTTTTTTTTTTTTTGCAGATTACATTTTATCACTTCTTCAGCCATGTGAGTGGCAAATTGGTGGTAGGTCTTCAAACTGAATGTGGTGGTCCTGTTGGGAATTTATGGCAAAACACAACCAGCCTCCAAAATCAATGGGAAAGAAATGTCATCAAAATCCAGAGCTCACAGAGCTTTCAGGTATGTGTATTCCAGGCTCTGACTATGTCTTTGAAGGGAAAATGACGAGAACCAGATCTTTAACACAGGTGAATAGAAAATAAAGTGGCTAGCTCAATTTGCCAAGGACAGAGGCATCTCCAAGGACTTTCAAGTGCTAAAAGTGAACACATGGGCTGGTGACCCTAAATAAAAGACAGTTTCACAGCAAGGTCTTGGATTTCTGTAATAAGTTAAAGTTGATATATTTTAAGATATGTAGCTATATCAGTAAAATGTAATTTCATTTTTCAATTTCTTGGATTTTTTTGTTTTCCTTGCTTTTCAAACCTTTTTCTTTTCATTTCTTTTTCCCCTACAATCATTTTCCTTTCAAGGTTTTCTCATGCTTTTGAGAGAAGAGAATAATGTTTGGTAATGAGGAAAGAGACTGTTTGACTTAAATACTAATTCCAAATATTGTTGAAGTAGAGTAATTGTCATATTTATCTCATGGTTAAGCTCAATTCAACACAGTCTTTATTTTCCTAAATAATTTTGAGAATTAAATCCAATGCAAGCCTATAAAAGACAAACATTTTATGCAGCCTAATAAAACTTAAGCATGGTGGAAATTTTAATCTAATGATTATTACAAGAATTCTTGGAAAAGTGTTGCATATTTTAACATTGGAACAGCCAAGCAAAATTGTCCAGTTAAAAATGGGATTTTAAAGCATTTTATTTCTTTGAATTTGCTTCCTAACCTAGTTTGTAGATCAATTTACTCCCTATAGTTTTCCTTTATCAATTTAGGATGATATAATTATTGATTTTGTGATTTAATAATTAAATTCCATAGCAAATAATCTGATATATGATGAATTTAGTACTTGTTTCAAATAGGGAATGAATTTAATTCAATTTTGCCTTCAGATATTTTGGATAACTAATAGGAAAAGGATGGACAAATATGTAAGATCTCTTATTCTAAACATTGAATTATAAGATATAAGAATGGCTTTCTCTTCACATTGTTGATTGTTTCGTGTGCTGAGAAAAAGCTTTTAGTTTGAATGGTATGGGTGGGGAGGGAGTGGGGGGGAGGAAAAATAATAAAATGAGACAAACATCATTACCTTGTGCACATGTTTGATTACGCAAATGGTGCAACTCTACTTCATGTACAACCAGAGAAATGATAGTTGTATCCCATTTGTGTTCAATGAATCGAAATTTTAAAAAGATATAAGAATGGACTATTTTCTTAATAGACATTATAAAATCACCAAATTTGGAATTTTCTGGCATTGGTAAATTAATTTGGTACCAAAAGCAGATTTTAAAAGTCTATTTTTTAAATAGATCTACCATTTAGTAGGCAGTCCAATGGAACCTAGACTTAAGAGGAATCACAATTCTGAAGTTTGAGACTATGTACTTTCTTGAAGTCAAATATCATGTGTCTTTATTGGGGTAAAGAGGCTCTTAAGTCAGACAGTTAAATCTTCCTGAAAATGAGTGATTCTTTTGAGATACTTGGGATGCACTGGGCAAGGAAGGTCCCTAGTGCCATGTTAAGAGAGGACGTTTGAGTTTCGAGGGAGGCAGTAGTACTGCCCCTGGATCCTGAACAAATCTGTAGCTTTAGTGAGGTGTGGTGTGCAGAATGAATTCCCCAGAACACCAATAATACATGGAGTTCACTGTGAAAATTTGGGTGTTTGTTACTAACTGCTAGAGAAGTTTCTAGTCTATTTTTTCTTCTTCTGTTCTTGGTCCCCTGTGACTGTCTTTTCTTAACAGCAACAAGAAAAGCAACAAAAGCAAACCAAGATTGCTTTTGTGGGGACTTAGTCACATCGACTAGATTTTGGAGGGAGAATTTGATGAATTGCCTTTTCTTTCCAAAATTGTATGAACTTTAAGGACTGAGATGAGAATGCTATCTTCACATGTGCTTCATCATTATTTATACATCTTTTTCAACTTTGAAACAGAGTTGATAGTAAAAGAATTTTAAACTCTTTTTTGTCTAGTTTGGTGCCTTTTTAAATCTAACTGCCCATATCTTTAGGTCAAAGCCTCTCTTAGCAGCCTAACAGAGATTTGGATGTCCCTTGCACAAAGCTGATCCCTGATGTATCTCATGGTTTGAATCTTTCAAAATAATTCCTAACCTGCTTATTCCCAAATATTGTGAAGTTTAATGATTAAGGTTATGCAGGAGATAAATATAAAATATAAAATTCTAGACTATGTCATCTCCAGAGGAGTTCATCTGTAGCTGAGGCATGCAGCTTATGCATTTGAGTGCATTAAATGCAGCAGTGGTTTCTACTATAGCAGATGCACTTGCAGTGTATTAATTTGTTTCCCAAAATACTTTTTTTGCTGATGGAAAACAGTACTTCTACCTTAAAGGCTTTGTAAAACTTAATCAACTGTGTGATTCTGTTGGGAGCATTTGACTACGCCCATCTTTTAAGACCGCAGGTATGCTTTGGTTTTCCCCAGTCAGCAAGAGAGCAGGTGTTCATTTGCTATTGTTTGGTGGCTCGCAGAGATGTGCTGGGCTTGTAATATGGCTGGCCACCCTGTAGTATCTTATTCCTGAAAAGCTTTCGTCAGAGGCTTATTTGAGGGAATTTTGTAATCAGCATCTCCACACAGCCCTTGCTGCCTCATCAACCCACGAACCCCTGAGAATTATTCTGTTTTCTGTAATTTCCCCTCCATGCTGACTTCTGGTACTTAAAAGCCCAGCTAGATTCCTGCTTAGCACGGACTTTAGAAAAAGCTGGCTCTCACTTAGGGGCCTTATCCTGTTCATCTGTGAAATACCAGGTTTTTCCCTTATTAAAATTGAGGGAGGTTAATTTCTGGAACAATACAACTATATAAACAAGCAATGGCATAGGTGGCAGCATTCAGAAAGTTTCTGAAGACATGAAAGGAATAATAACTAGCACTTGTTAAGCATTTACTATGGATGAGAAATTACATTGAGTCCTTTGTACACATGTCCAACTGGCCTTTCAAGAAAATCCTCTCAGGTAGAATGATGATTTACACCATTGTTAACATGTGGATTATGAGCTTCAAGAGGTGAATAACCTGCTAAATTCCATATCAGATTAGAATCTAGGGTAGTTTCATTTCAGATAATCACTTAGTCACTGAACCATAATAATTTCCCGTATCATGTTAAAGCATTATGGGAATTTAGAAAATATGGGGGAGAAAAGAGAAAGAGCAAACCTTCAGAGGTTCAAATCTGTTGCATTTAACTCCTAAAATATTCTTTTGTCTTTTGTTGGCCATGTTGGGAGAAATAATATTAGGCATTTCATGATGCTGAGGAATCTCAATCACGTTTGTAAAACTTGCAGACATAAGCAGTGAAGTTCATATTATCCTAAAATATTCAGGAAGGCAAAGAATAAAACAAATCAAATATACAGCAAAATTCAGTTACAAATTCAGTTTGTTTGTTTGTTTGTTTTGTGATGCTGAGGCTTGAGCCTAGGTCTTTGTACATGGGAGGCAAGTACTCTACCAACTGAACTATATTCCCAGCACAGCTAAAAATTCAAATGAAATCGACGCCACTCCCTTTTCCCCAGATTTTTGTTTTTTAATTTGGTGGTGGTTGTTAAAGGGATCTTATATATTGGTTTTATGGGTTAGGAAAGAATAAATATTATGTTACTAACATATCACTTGCTATAGATTTCAAGTTGGTAGTTTGAATTGTTAAACTAAATCATAGTTAATACCTGAATTTGTAGGCAAAACAAAACTTTTTTTTTTTTTTT